>CAHIKZ030000776.1:245000-365000 GCA_903632075.3 Acanthosepion pharaonis | reverse complement strand
AAAGTAATGAGAGTGAAACAGTATCTTATTTGTCATCATTGGATACACTTGGCTGCTTATCAATGACAACAATAAAAAGCATGGCTAATGAAATGCCACTGAAAGCACTGATTGACCTGGAGAGCATAGAAAACTTCCTTAAAGCAAATGTTGTGAAAGTAAATTTGTGAAAAATTTACCCATGCCTAAACAAAGTGGCGATGGCTAGCTCATCTCTTTCCATACTAAAACTTGGATGATCTACAAGTAAAGGAGTAAGACGTCTACTAGTGTAAAATCTATGCTGCAACCTAATATTAGGGTACAACTTCCTGCACCAACATTAGTAGAAATACCCTTCTGAGGTTCTAGTCCACCCTTTAAAGCCTAACAGATATTAGAATGCGTTACCCAGTTATCTTAAACAATTTAGCACCAGATTGTAAACTGGTAGCTACTAAATCTAGACGACACACAAGAGGAGGATAAATTATTTATCCAAAGTGAAGTCACTCATATGTCGAAGGAAGGTATAATCAAACCCAACCATTTGCCATGGAGAGCCCAAGCCTTCATAGACTTTGGAGAGATAGATAGAGAGAGATAGAGATAGAGAGAGATAGAGATAGAGATAGATAGAGATAGATAGAGATAGAGAGAGATAGAGATAGATAGAGATAGAGATAGAGATAGAGAGAGAGATAGAGATAGAGATAGAGATAGAGAGAGAGAGAGATAGAGATAGAGAGAGATAGAGATAGAGAGAGATAGAGATAGAGATAGAGAGAGAGAGAGAAAGAAACAAAAAACAAACAAAAAAAAAAAACAAAACAAAAAGCTAATCAGCTATTTCCAAACTATAAACCAGTTTTACTTTGCTGGATGTCTATTCTCTGCCAAGAACAGACGATATGATAGAAATAGCCAAAAATGTTCTATTTAGTACTCTGGACCTTAAAAGTGCACTCATAGGGTCCATATGATCAAAATCAGAATCCTCCCCTACTTATTAGAGGATATGAAAGAAATTACCAACTCATGTAAGACTTGTGCTGAAAAGAAACCTAGGTTTTACCATCCTAACACCAGCAAGGTCATGAAAGCCACACAATCCTATAAAAGAATAACATTATATTTTAAAGGTCTGCTTCCGTCAAAAACTTTTAACAAATATATGCTGACAATAATATTCAGTTTCCTTTTGTGATACCATGCCCAGATGTATTCTCTACAACTTTCATACAAGCACTTTGCTCAGTTTTTGCCATCTTCGGGCTACCTGCATATATTCCTTCAGACAGAGGGCTTTATTTATGTCTGAACATGTATGGTGATTCCTACAAGAGCAAGGAGTAGCCATGAGTAGAAAAATCATGTGTGAGAGGTGTAATGGAATAATTTGGAAAACTGTTCAACTAGCAGCTGCTGATAAAGGAGTAGCTTTGGAAAATTGGGAACAATTATTCCCAAAGGCCCTGCATCCAATTAGAATGCCATTAGGCATAGCCACTAGTGCAACACCCCATGAATTATTCCTCCTGTTTACTACAAGAGATGGAGTGTCTCTAACATCTTGGTCTTGAAACCAGGAGTGATATTACTAAAAAGACACGCGCAATGTAAAAAAAAAAAAAAAAAAATGAACCAATGGTGGAGCTTCTAGATTCCAACTCCCAGTACGTGTGTGTCCGTTACCCTGATGGACCAGAAGATGAACTCACTAAGAGACTTGGCTCCAATGGGATGAATTGGGACCAACAAGTTGAAGTGAAGGCTGTCCTCAGGATAGAAGTGTTTAAAATCTACCAACAATTCATAAATAATGGACTATTCCATTTTGATCAAGCAGAAAGACATATCAGAGACTCTTAGTTTCAGTGAGAAAAAGGAAGAAAGGAAGGAAGATAGAAGTGTTTAATATCTGTTTCAGTGAAATGGGAGAAGTCATCAATTTCAAATCTTTTCATTTGTACCTCCCTTACTTCTTTAAATAAGGGCCTGCATTTCTTTTTAAGATTGTTATTGCAATATTTTGTTACAGTTGTTAAGCTTAACTGATTGTCAAGAAACAGAAACATGGTCTCTTTTTGAAGATTACAAGAGACGATTGAGCTCTGGCCCCTCGAGTGGTAACAAATGGCTTTCACAGAAGAGAGCCCACCCCCTTACTGATACTTCAGAGGATGAACAAAATTACACGAACGCAGAAGGATTAAATCCAGTTCTAGCAAAAAAGAGGAAGAACCTCAATGCTCCTGACAATCTGTCACAGTCTTGTAGACAACAAAGGATGCCTGTTCAATTCAAAGACTTCTTCCCTCTGTAAGAAGGAGACCAGTATGTGGTATAATCCATTTCTCCCATTAATGGATCTGTCCTGACCACATATTCAGGAGAACTCTGCTTATATGCAGCAACTTGCTAGTATATTTTTGGTATTCTGATCATCACACTGAAAAGATGTACAAACAAACGGTTGAGGGTGTGAACACTTTCAACCTTTTATACTCCATGATTAGTCATAATACCTGTGGCCCTGTCTTGACTATTTAGTTAAAACCCCTCCATACGTCACTTCCCACATCCTGGTATTAGCAGCCTAAGTATCCAAAAGGTGAAAGGTTACTAGCTAACAAACTGCCGTACAATTTTTCTTAAATCTGAAGATGTCCTAAAAGGCTGTCCTGCAAATCAAATCCTAAAGTGTAAGAAATTAAATGAACTGTTTCGAAATGGACAAAGTCTGACTATTATTTTAAGACATTTTTACGTTTATACATTCTTTTTATAGATACAAATATTTAAGTAAATGCTTCGTTTATAATAAACAGTATTAAACAACATTTACCAGCCTGAATGTCCGAGAAATTTTCATAGAAAATATTCGTCCTCCGACAAGAAATCAAACCTGTATCCTATATGGAACCGTCATATAGCCTGACATACCTTTAACTGATTGAGCCACAGAGGAGCATTTGGTTAGCAAGATTGTAGTTTAAAGACAGTAAAATCGACCTTGCTAACGTTAGCTACACACACACACACACTTATGCAGATGATTCATAACACTGGATAATGCACTCAGGTCCATTCAGCATAGTTACAGTATAAAAAACACAGGTGGGATCTATATTTATTGAATAAATGTACCTGAGCAGAGATTGACTGATGACCCTAGTAGACAAGCATACTCAAATGAGTGGTCAAGCATTGCATTATATATATATATATATATATATATATATATATATATATATATAAAAAATTAAACATTAGGCAGCATATAATTTATATACAAAGAAATAATCACACATAGAATCAATCAGCAATATTAATGCTATTATTGGTGACATCCATCGCTAGTAGTGTATAATAGATCAACAATATTTTAATGCATACATTATACACTACTAGCGATGGATGTCGCTAATAATAGCATTAATATTGCTGATTGATTCTATGTCATATATATATATATATATATATATGTTTCTGTATGTATGATTCCATTCAAAAACATCTGAAAAAAAATGATTTTTTTTTTTTTTTTTTACACTATCTATATACACTCTCTCATTTCCTCTCATCATATCACACTAGCTCTTGGATGACATTCACTCACTGATCAGTGTTTGAACTTTTATACTGAAGAATATACAATATCATATACAAAATATAGTTAAAATACATCACCCACTCATAGAACTATTCTTATATATAAGAAATAGTGTTCTTACCATACTTCTTAGCCACAACAGCATACAATGATTTTTCTTTTATGAAAGTAAAAAAAAAAAAAAAAAAAAAAAAAAAAAAAATCTTTTCAATTGCTTTGCAGCTTCTCTTCAGAAACTGAATTACTAAGTCTTGTATTTTGGGTCCATTATTTTTATTTGTTTTTAATTTTGGGGGTTAATAAAAAAGCACTCTCAACCCTACCCACCAAAAACACGATGAAAGAAAACAAAAGCACGAAAAAAGAAAACAAAAACAAACAAAATGAGCAGAACTATCAAACCACTAAAATTTTAGATGGTAAAGTGATGGATAAAGGCAGGCCACTGTATGTGTGATATATACTTATATTGAATGTTACATGTCTTCCAGTATTTTTAAAAATTTGTTTTTGTTTAGAGTTATCTCCCCTTTTGTTTTGGGAACAAAGACATGACAGTAAGAAAGTGTTTTAAAATGGTGCCAGAGCTGTGAGGTGAAAAGATTGACTCCATAAAAGAATGTCTTATGGCCATATCACATTGAAACATCAGTTCTCATGTGATCACTGAAGTTAAGCAACATCAAATCATGGCCAGTACCTAGATGGGTGACTGCTTGGAAATACCATGTACTGTACACTTTGATGTGTGGCTGGGGTAATGGATCACAGCCTGGAATTGGAAATTGGAGAGCCTGGAATTGGAAATTGGAGAGCCAAGAAAAAGACCTGCTGTGGTAATGGGAGACATCTTGTGGGAGCAGGTGGGAGAGATAACGACTTGTCATGGAAAGAGTGTTGCAAACAGCAAAGAATCAAATCAGCCTATAGTACTGAACAGAATGCACCCTTGAAAACAAAGTGGAGGGGGGAGGGGGTGCATGACCTCTAACCATTGGCATACATCTCCAAAACATCTGCACAATCTTAACGGCTCCAAGTGGATCATGGCAGAAGATACTGTATGAAGCAAATGGTACATTTAATATAAAAAAAAAACCCAAAAAACAAACAACCCCATCATATAAATCCTACTTACCCTGCGTAAGAGATGGATAAAGTTTCAAGTCGTTAAAAGCATCCCGGACACTGTTTAATGGAACACAATCTCCTTTTGTGTATTTCTGATATACTGACCATAATTTTCTGCAAAGAAAAAAAGGAAAAGGTTATTGGTTTTATCAAAATATTTTGTTCTATACAGCAGGGGTCACCAAACTACGACCAACGGGCTGGATCCGGACCTAGATGTTGGTTCATCCAGCCCACCACTTCACTTTGCCACAAATGAGCTAAAACATAATTATTTATATGAGGTTATCAATAGATTCCAGTTAAACTTACTATGTAGAAAAATTCAAAATAAATTTAAGTAAAATGCCAAAATTTGGCCAATCTGATTTTTGCATCTGACAGTAATATAAGTTTTACGAAAAAAAATCAGTAAAATAAAAAATTTAGCGACTTGATATCTGTGCATTTTTGTTTAAATGCCTGCAATGAAATTTCTAAGAAAAGTGGTTACAAGTCTGCTGCAGCAATTATTGCATTACTGTTTTTAAATCAGTTTGGAAAGTGCTGTATATAAAAAGAATTAACTTTGGTGAATAATGTTAGATATTTTGCCTGAACTTATGCAATCTAAAGCATGTAAAATCAGCATAAGTAATGAGGTTGACTGATGAACATTTGAAAGCATTTCCCTTGATTGAATGCAGCAATTCCAAAACAAATATTAATTATATTTTACAAAAGGTAAATGCCAGTTTCACAAATCTCACTAACCTTTTGTGCTGCTTAGATTCGGATACGTGTGCACTTGGTGTGATAACTATTTTATTGCTATTGTCGCCTTCTTGGATAACTTTTTAATCAATAAGTATGTTTGTTGTCGTTTTGTACATTCAAAGCATATTGTATTGAACAAAATAGTTATCCAGTCTATGCTTGTCATTCTCTCAGTGAAAAAAGTTTGGTGACCCTTGCTATACAGGATGGGTAAATTGTTGCCTTTATGTGTTTTTAATTTTGCACATGTACATTGTTTTTGGTTGACTACACAGTATAGTAGGGTCTGTTGGGCACTGTCTGTGAGAAAAAGATCACTACGATCCAATTCACTGCCAGAAATTTGGAAATGGCATGCTATACTGCTTGGCTGGAAGATCTAATACAAACATTTCAGAGTGTTTTGGATATCGATAAGAGGACAGTGCACAGTATTCAGAAAGAGTTAGATGAAAAGATCCACATAAAGTGCTTTCAGGCAGTAGTACAGCCCTAGGTCAAGAGGGTGGCTACTGGAAGACCCTATGTCTGGCAACATGATTCTGCACGATGCCACACAAGCAAGAGAACCCAGTTTGGCTGTCAGACTTCTGCAACCACATCACACCTTACATCTCCAGACTACAACCCCCTTGACTTATGTGTGGAGTCAGTTGAGCAAGAGACCAACAAAACTCCTTGTAATAAAGATAAACTGTAGGTAAGGACTATGGCAGCATTTACCAATTTGAACAAAGAGACTGTCCAAAAGATTTGAAAGAGATCCTGCAGTTGTCTGGAGGCTGTGGTTGAAGCTAGTGACTATTTTATTGAATAAATTTACTTTTTAGCATAAAGATACTTTTGTGTGATTTTTGCAAATATATATCTGTTAAAATGAGATGCTGGTGTAATTTTCATAATTTTTGATGACAATTTATCCATCGCACCCTATATAATATTCATATTTTAGTAGTAATACAGGAATTCATTTCTGATCAAAGAATCCTTTTCTTCTTTATTTTCAATATGCAACACACTGGCTACAAAAATCTTAAACCAATACAGCATTGAAAGTAACCAAATTCAGTTTAATCATCAAATTCAACAAGAAAAAAAAAAGAAAAAAGGGCAAATGTTATGTATTTTTCATTGCTCATACCTGTTTATGACCTTCACCTTGGACTAAAACAGCATTTAAAGTGTAGGCTAATATAAATTCTTATACAAGGCTGATGAGAAATACCCTTTCTATCTTCTAAGTACATCTTAGAATTAACATTTTGCATTTAATGTTTTCTGGTTCCAAGAATGCGGAAAGTTATGTACTTCCACAATTATTGTTCACATACGAAATGTTGAAAAGAAAAAAAAAATTGTTTTTGTATTTAATGTTACAATGAGTATATAAAAAACCCAAACTTAGTACTCTTGTTGATTTGTTTATTAATTTTTGACTAGTCTTTCATCTTATTTCTCTTGCTTTTTTAAACATAATATTAATAATAGTGACGTTGTTATGTTGTGTGAATTTCTTAGATGAATCATTGTCATTCATTTTTTGACGAGTCTTTCTTTCATCTTATTTCTCTTGCTTCTTTACATCTAGTAGTAGTAGTAGTAGTAGTAGTGTGAATTTCACAGATGAAGCATTGTGAATATAGTGTCTTACTAATGCAGCAATGATAAAAATTCTTTTTAAAAATAACCAAAGAAAACATGTAGAAAAGTTAAAATCTTCTTGCATGCACTAAGAGCTGTCTAAAATCTGTCTCTGCCAATTCATACATCTCATACCTGTGTTATCTTTGTTAGAAAGGAACAATTAATAGATTTATTTTATTTATTTTTTACAGTTTATCAACCCATTGTAGGTTATTTAAAGTTCAATCATTTTGTAGTGTAATTTTTTTTGAGAGAACATTTTATTCATTTTTACAGAATAACAATGGCTTTTTTCAAATAAAATTCTTACTTCTCCAGGTTGGTTTCTATTTAGAATTTTCCTGAGCTTAAACTGGCTAATAACCAAGATTATAGGGCCCAGTCTATATTGCTATTTAGCCATAGCTGGGGGGGATGGAGATTATCTTTCCCAAAGGTATTTGTACACAAGTCAGAATAACGAATGTTTGGAATTCAAACAGATTTCTCATTCCAAGATGCTATCCTGTTCCAGAGTCAATGATATAAAAACTAAGTCACGGCCATTAATATTTGACTAGTCTTTCATCTGGTCTCATCTGTTTGCTTTATTTCCTTTTCTTTTTAAACTGAAATCTGAATAATTTTGTTAGAAATAAATAATAAAACTTTTGGAAAAAACTGTGATTCTGCAGATGTTATTAACAAATTAGGATTGGTCTATATTTCTGAGATGTGATATTGTAATTATTTACACTATTTACATTATTCAGACTGTTGTCCTCATCTTCATTGCCATATCTATGAAGTTTCAGCCGTTGTATTCTCCGGCCTTCTTCTGGTGATTGGAATTTTAAAGTGAACCCGTTTAGTCCACTGGAGTAAATTCTTCTAATTCCATGTGCCATGCCTCTTCCAAGAGCACATGTCCCAGCAGATAAAAGCAGTGGTTGAATCTAGTGACTTGACCCAAATAATTGTGAGTTCAATACCTGGGTACAGCTAAGGGAAACAAAAACTTGGAGAGTTAAGTAATACTGAGATATCTGAAAGAGGCATGGTATGTGGAAGTAGAACAATCTACGTTGGTGGACGAAATAAAGGGTTCAGTTTGAAATTTCAATCATCTGAAGAAGGCCAGAGCATACAATGGCTGAAATGTTGTGAATACAGCAATGAAGATGAGAACAGTCTGTACAATGTAAATAGTTAAAATAACAAATTAAGAGTTTCTAAGAATAGAAACTACAGACAAATCAGTAAGAGCTAAAATTCCTGGGACACAATGAGGAAAGTAGTCTTGGAGAAATGAACACTCACTGGAGATATAAAAAGCAAGAGAAAGGCAATATCTTCCATTTTGTAGAATCTGGCATCTACTCTTCTCTCATTGGCAGTGATAGCCAGAAACCACAGCGCCATATATTGACTCTTGAGGTTGGGAATAGATATAGGGAATCATGACTCCACATAACTTTTTTTTTTTTTTTTTTTTTTGAACTGAACTGTCATATATTCTTGCCAGAGATAACCGATTGGTTTACCATTGCCTTCTCCATTGTTTGGAATTAAGAGTTGTTCTTAGACTGGTTGTAATCCAAATGTTATTTAATCTATAGGTGTGGTGGGGAAGTGAAGACAGATTCATGCCTCCCCCCACCCAAGTCATTTGGGGTGAAAGTGAATGCAACAGGCTAGAACTTGACTTAATGATTTTATTTTTTGCACTAATAGTTACTACAATATCCACATACCCTGACATAATGATTAAAAAACTTAAATGCCTGCTTATTATGACTATTACAGATACACATGCCCATTCAGTAAAGTCTCTGTTCCAGTTAAATAACGCCAGGGGAAAGTGTTGGTTGGTTTACAGAAAATGACAAATGAGTCCCATGATATTCTAAAATGCTTTGATACATTCCAGACATCATATTACATATGGTTTGGTAATCAAAGCTTTATAATAATGATTATATTAATCTTTTTCCCAGTATAAAGAGAAAAATAAAAAAAGAGAAAAAAAAATAAAGAAAAGTAAAAGTACAAAGAAAAGAATCCATCCAATTTTAATCAAGAACTAAAACAAAGAACCTTAGAAATAATTTGTAGTTAATCAATGTTTGATGATCCAAATTCAAAATGGAGTCAATTTTTCATATTTTCAATTTGTGATGGATACTTCATTTCTTCTGATGACCCACAGTTGATGACCGACATCTTTTTTGAAATTACTTTCAGTCTGAAGAAGGTTGTGAAATTTTATATATCTCAGAATAGTCATACTGGTAGGGATTTTTCAATTCCTAAAACAAGTTTAATAAACTGCAGCAAAATAAAAAAAATAAATACTGCTATAATTAGAGATTCTTGATAATATGCAAAGTATCTGCAATGTTATCAGTCTTGACCTGGCATCTCAATTTCAGTCACTTTCCCACTGCTGTAACAGCTTCCCTGTGCCTTTTCTATAAATATTTTCATGGTAATTCTTCTGACAAGTTTTCCTCTTTGGTAAAAAGAGTTTATTTTTATTTCCTGCTTCAGACAAATTGTACATATGGAACTAGTTAGAATTTCATAGAGACTTTGAGGTATTATGGTGATTGTAATAAGAATGGTAAGTAAGAATGTGTTTTGGTGTAAGGAATACTGTGGTATGTTTGTGTCAGTAATCGTGTTTAGCTAAGTTCAAGAGATTGAAAACCAGCCTTCCCCTATCCCCACCTTTTGGCCTTGTGCCACATTTAAGAACCTGAATGAGGTTGTTGTAAGGAGGAGGAGGTAAGAAGTGCAGTTTATGAGGATATGTAGGAAAAATAAATGGTGAATCCTAGACTTGTCTCTTGAAGACTAGGATTAACCATTTATCACAAAAGGACATTTTCTGAATCACTACAATCTTACTCTCTTGTAAGATTGCAGTGATTGGGAAAACATCCACCTGGGAGTGTTCTCCAAAGCAGACCTTAATTAATAAATATATTAAATGAACAAGTCACTAATGATTATGTATTTGATAAGAAAATTTGCCAAAAAGTACAAAATCCAAATTTGGAAAAAAAATTCCTGGTTATTTATTTGGTCAGAATTTGGCAATAACTTTTCAGCAACCTCATCTCCCCCATATAAATGTGTTGTCAGTGGTCAGGAATGAATGCAAGCATTACTGATAGAATAGGGCTATTATATGTATAATGTAAATGCATTGCTAATGATTTTAATATAGGAATGCATTGAAAATGAGGAAGAAAGGGATTGTCAGTGGTCAGGAATGAATGCATGCTATATTGATAGAAGAGGTCTATTGTATGTATACAAAGTTTTAAGATAGACACCTGAAAAAGGAAGGTAAAAATGTGAGCATAGCAACCAAGATGAGCATGCTGGCCCCAAAAGCAAGGCATTACCAGCAACTCCACAACAAACATTTCTCATCAAAGTCAGTGGTTAGAATTCAAGCATAGGTAAAAATCCAGAAATATTTTATGTAGACAGTGCTTCACCTTGCATGTTATATATTGCATCATTCTTTATTTCCTGGTTTCTTCCCTATCTGACTTTGTGCCATTTAAATCTCAACCAATAAATCAACAGGATGGAGTTTGATATCAACATTATTGAACCATTCAGGTTAACAGGTTAAAAATTCTTCTGACAAGTCTTTACAAATGGTGCCGTTAAGTCTGAAGACAAGCTAAGCCAAAGTCAATAATGGGGGGGGGGATGGGAAGAAAAGAAAAAAAAAAGAAATTGCTTAGAATGCCAGTTTGTAATTTCGCCTGAGAACCCATTTCTATTGTTGGAATCGAATAAGGAAGACATTTAGCATCAAGTGTTGGCTTCTTGAACACACGGGTCACATTGGAACAATGGCTTCACCTCTCAGAAAACAGTTGCTCACTTAAGATGTAACCACAGGTCAAATCTATCAGCACAATTTGTATTGTGTGAGAATGAGAGGAGAGAGAAGAGAGGAGAGGAGAGAGAAGAGAGAAGAGAGAGAGAGAGAGAGAGAGAGAGAGAGAGAGAAGAGAGAGGAGAGAGGGAGAAGAGAGAAGAGAGGAGAAGAGAGAGAGAGAAGAAGAGAGAGAGAGAGGGGAGAGAGAGAGGAGAGGGAGAAGAGAGAGAGGAGAGGGAGAAGAGAGAGAGGAGAGGGAGAAGAGAGAGAGAGAGAAGAGAGAGAGGAGAGGGAGAAGGAGAAGAGAGAGAGAGGGGAGAAGAGAGAGAGGAGAGGGAGAAGAGAGAGAGAGAGGCGGAAAAGAAGAGAGAGGAGAGAGAGAGAGAGAAAAGCCAGATGAAGAGAGAGAGAGAGGAGGGAAAAGAGAGATGACGAGAGAGAGGAGAGGAGGAAAAGGCCAGATGAAGAGAGAGGAGAGGCGGAAAAGCCAGATGAGAAGAGAGAGAGAGGAAAGGGAAAGCCAGATGAAGAGAGAGAGGAGAGGCGGGAAAAAGCCAGGTGACGAGAGAGAGGAGAGGCGGGAAAAAGCCAGATGACGAGAGAGAGGAGAGGCGGGAAAAGCCAGATGACGAGAGAGAGGAGAGGCGGAAAAGCCAGATGACGAGAGAGAGGAGAGGCGGAAAAGCCAGATGACGAGAGAGAGGAGAGGCGGAAAAAGCTAGATGACGAGAGAGAGGAGAGGCGGGAAAAGCCAGATGACGAGAGAGAGGAGAGGCGGAAAAGCCAGATGACGAGAGAGAGGAGAGGCGGAAAAGCCAGATGACGAGAGAGAGGAGAGGCGGAAAAAGCCAGATGACGAGAGAGAGGAGAGGCGGAAAAGCCAGATGACGAGAGAGAGAGAGGCGGGAAAAGCTAGATGACGAGAGAGAGGGAGAGGCGGGAAAAGCCAGATGACGAGAGAGAGGAGAGGCGGGAAAAAGCCAGATGACGAGAGAGAGGAGAGGCGGGAAAGCCAGATGACGAGAGAGAGAGAGGCGGGAAAAGCCAGATGACGAGAGAGAGGAGAGGCGGAAAAGCCAGATGACGAGAGAGAGGAGAGGCGGAAAAGCCAGATGACGAGAGAGAGGAGAGGCGGGAAAAAGCCAGATGACGAGAGAGAGGAGAGGCGGGAAAAAGCCAGATGACGAGAGAGAGGAGAGGCGGGAAAAAGCCAGATGACGAGAGAGAGGAGAGGCGGGAAAAAGCCAGATGACGAGAGAGAGGAGAGGCGGAAAAGCCAGATGAGAGAGGAGAGGCGGAAAAGCCAGATGACGAGAGAGAGGAGAGGCGGGAAAAAGCCAGATGACGAGAGAGAGGAGAGGCGGGAAAAAGCCAGAGAAGAGAGAGATGCAATAGAGCAATACAATGTTAATTTGAGAAAGTGTGGTTATGCTAAATCTGGGGTCAAGAAAAAGTGTTACAAAAATACTGTGGAGAGGAGGAAATATCCACAATAAACCATGTTATATTTTAAATTTTGAAGATGCACGGTAGAGCAATGGATAGCGGCTCAGACTGAGGAATTAGAGAGCAGAGTTCAAATTCCAGTCAAATCCATTAAATTCACTTGGGAAAGGTATGAATCCTCTTCTCCAGCAGGACAGACTGGGTTCTATAGCCTCGGATGGCAACTAGTCTACCACAGAAAGAAATGGCAACCTACTGAGGGGAAAAAAATCTGCCTTGTCAGTCATGCATCGAAAGATACATGATTGCCTAAGCGGACATCACGCATGGTACATAACTGAACTTACTGTTAAATTGGTGTCTTCATATGCAGCACACAAAACGTGATCAAGGTTAACAAGCCATTCCCATAATCATTAATGTTGCATGTAGAAATATGGCCTTTACTTTTACCACCAGTCACAAAGCAAAAAACATGAAATTGTCAACAAACAATTAAGCCTTTTATTATTATTATTATTTATCAGGGCCATAATCATTTTTTGCACCATTATTAGCAATTACAAGATTCTAAAAATTTAGTGAAGAGGACAAAGGATAGAAACATTTATTACAGTGATGAAAGGGGTTTTAGATCCACTGTTGATTATAAAGATATTCCTCATCTGCCCCACCCAGTAGCATTTAGAAGGTAATGTGGTGGGGGAATAACTGACATTTTGTTTCCACACATAAGGATAGGTTCTATGGTTGAACTAGTAACATGGCTTGGGTCAACAGTACACACTATATATATATATATATATATATATATATGTGTGAGAGATAATGATACAGAGGAGCTGTGAAACAGTACTGTCTGCTAATGAGATATATATATTTCAATTTCAAAGTGTAAAGTTTTGACATATTTTATCTTTTAGGGCTCCAGAAAAAAAAAAAAAAAAAAAAATCCCAGCATCCCTCATTTATGTACATGTGTAATTGCACCAACAAATTTAGTCCAAGCAAATCCTAAAGGACTAAATACGTCACAAACAAGAATACTTTTTCCACTTTGTCATTTTTTATATATATATATATATATATATATATATATATATATATATATATATACACACACACACTACAAGCTATATAAGTGTAGTGGATTTTGTTGAAAAAAGGAATGATTTACTTGCTTGGACCAAGTGATCTAGTTTTTGTTTTTTTTTTTTTGGCTGGTGAAACAATCCATAAAAAGCCATTACTAAACAATCAGCTCTCACATAATTGGAATTACTTATAAAGTCAGCCAGGAGGTCCCAATGGAAAACCCAAAGACTTATCACAATGCTACAAAGTTTGTCCCCTGACTTCTTGACACCAGAATATTGTGGCTATTCGAAAGGGGTCGGTAACCAGATTTAAATATTTGAAATATATTTAACAGCACCAAAGACATACAGCAAGTTCAACAAGGTCTATTTAAAAAAGAAAAAAAGAAAATGTATTTAAGCATGTAATGTTTAAAATAAGCTATCAATAAATAACAAAACGTTACTGTATATAAAAAGCAAGCCAGCAATACAGCTTAAGCCAGACTCCACAAACTGACAATTCTATTTGAAAGTACTAACTAAATGAGTAAAACAGATTTTCCACCTTCCAACTGAAGGCCACAGTTTGAAGAGAAATTCATATTAAGAGGAAAGACCTTTTTTTTTTTTAAGGATTTGAAAATAGCCCTCAATCATAAAAAATAGGTTTCAATAACTCCCTACCACAGATACTAAGTCCCTCATATAAAAAAGGGGAGGACATGTAGATAGTGGACTGATATTAGAGTGGGAAATTAAATTGGCCAGCTTAGTTCAATTTCCAGGATAGTCTGTTGTGTTCGCTATGACACAAATGCACTTGTGAAAGGTACAAATCCATTTTTTTGCTTCCAGTTATGGGTTAAATATCAGGCTAGAATGACCTCTCTAGTTTTGGGTGGTAACAAGTTGAAGGAAAAACAACAATGAATTCAAAACCATGGAGAACACATTGAGAAATTACTCCACTACCATTCCCAAATATGTATACCAAGTCTCAGATAAAGGAAAAGGATCTTTGGAGAGACATGATCACCTATATTCAGATGGGACATCATGATCAGTTCCATGACTGGGTATGATCACAGGGTTACTGTGCAACATAATTGAAAGCCAGGGAAGTATTCATTCATGCCTAGCACGTCTTGAGCAATTAGATCTGGTATGGCCCATCCCTCTCCAGATCAAACCACAGCCTATGTTCTCCAATTTAAATAATCTAAAAAGGGTTGATAAGTCATAAAAAACTAATCGATATATCCAGTCAATAACCTCATTAAGTAACCTTCCAGCTTGAGTAACTTTTAGGCCTAAGTGAACTTAAAAAAAAAGAAAACCCAAAAAAACAAAAACAAACATGAAATGACATATGTGAGGGAGTAATTAATATTCTGATAAAAACCTTTCAAAATCTTCAACTATATTTTGATGTTGCAACACATACCAGTGTCACCTGTGCCCGAGTTGTAGGCAATGATGTATACTGTTATAAGGATACATATGGTGAAAGGATTCAGTGTAAGCAGTTGTTAAGCTGCAGAGATGCAATGCAAACATGCGGTTTTTGTTTAAATTGAGCAATTTGAGAGAAGTTAGACTGTGGGTCTTTCAAAGACGTAATGCGTTGGTGGCGCTTCGAAGTTGGGAATAGTGTACAAGTTCTGTTTCTTGGAAATCGTAAACATTTTTTATCCGTGTAATTCAATGAATGATAAACCCAGGGAAACAAAGAACTGAGCAGATTTTTTAAGGTCAATTGAAATAATGTGATTACACATAAAACATGGTATAGAGAGAATAATGAAGAAAAAGCAGTTGACCATTGATAATTTCAAAGATTGGGTTGGTGAGAAAGAGAGTGAAAAAGACGCACGTGACAAACACACGTGGGAGAGAGAGAGAAAGACACACACACAAGGGAGACAGGCAGGAGAGACACACAAGAAAAAAAGCAAGAGACTGCGGTGAGGAAGACAACAGAGATGTGCTTATGCAGAGAAACAGAGGAGCAAAATAGAAATCTATAAGAGAGCAAGGAGGTCATAGTGGAAAGGGGGAGCATGAGAGAGACAGAGGCGGGGGGATTGATACATGGGTGGGATAGGATATATATGGTGTGTGTGAGTGTGTGTGTGTGTGTGTGTGTGTGTGTGTGAGGAGGAGTGAGGAGGAGGAGAGGAGGAGAGGAGGAGAGGAGTGAGGAGAGAGAGAGAGAGAGAGAGAATTGGGAAGGACAAGAATGAAACCCAACAGGAGAGAGGGAAAAAAAAAACGTGTAATCAAATGCATAGGTGTCAAATGGCAGACAGGTTACATGATGACAGTGCCAAAAACAAGCTGCATCAGAGAATACCAAAATAAAAATAAAAAAAATTGAATCATTTCTTGGAATGCTAAAATGTATACTAAACAGAATTAGAAGTAACAAGATGGCTGACATTGGAGAATTTTCTAAAATCTAGTACCACATCATGAGAACCCCCTTCCTCCACTACAAGCTTGCACATTAACCACCTGAATTTCCAAGTAAAGCAACCTTCACTTTCTCTCACGTGTGTCTGCCTGCTGGCAAACAGACATTGTAATTTAAAGCCAGTACAGATATAAAATTCTTCTGCTTGAAGACAGGAAAGGATGAAATCCAGTCTGGGAAATGTGCACATATCAACAAAAAAATTTGCATAAAAATAAATGTGGCAGGAGATGATAAAATCAAGCATGGCTGATCATGTGTAGAGCAAAAAGATGGTTTTGCCAACTCCAGAGGAATGAAGCCAGAATACTAGTAGGTCAAGTGATTGAGACGAATGGAAAATAAAACCAGCATCTATTCTCAGCTCTAATAATTAATCTCCTCAGTAGAACGGTTGGTTGGTTGGCTTGGTAGATTTTGTTTAGCTGCATATCAACAATATTTAATGCCAAAATTTAAATATTTTTGAATGCAATTTAATGTCTTCAGGTACATAGGTTTTGAACACAATTTTATGCTTTCAACTACAGATATTTTGTACGCAATTTTAAACTTTCAGGATAAATGTATGTTTTTGGTTTGTTTTTTCTTTTGATACATAGTTTGTCGATAAAAAAATGCATTAGCTGGTAATTATTTTTTTTAATAAAATGTACTGCTGGTGTTTTTACGCTTTCCTTGTATTTCGATTTTTGTTTGTGGTGTCATTATTTGCTGTTAGTTGGGACCCTAACAGGTGCTACCACTCTGAAATAGGGTGGACCTGGGAACAACAGCAATTAAGAGGTGGTTTCACACCCCTTAAGACTTCCAATCTTCCAATCAGAGGTGTTGCTGCCAAATGTAGTTTATCATATCCAAGGCTATCAGTAGAACAAGCATAAAAATGAACATATGAAGTAAGAAAGGACAGACACAAACTCCAATTTTTCTCTGCCTGTAATTACATATATACTATGACTCATATTACAGCTTGGTTGAAAAGGTTGACTATAAACATTACATTGTTTACAGTCAGAATAGTGTTCCCATCTTTGTTATTACCAAAATGTTTCAGCCTTTGTCTGCCCTGTTGGCTGGGTCTTCAGAATATGCTGACTACTACTCTACAGAGGAGTAGGACATACCCCCCCTCACAAATAAGGCATCTTGGGTATGATAATCTACATCAAGCAGCAAGGCCTTTGATGATCAGGAGGTTCTTAAGAAGTGTGGAAACACTCCTTGACTGCTGTTGTTTCCAGACCAACCCTGCACCAGGGTGAAGCTCTCATTAGGGTTCCAGCAATGGGTAGGTAGTTAATCCCCAGACTGGGGTGAAAACACTATGTAAGTGTAAAAATAGGTTTTTATAGTAAAAATACCAGCAATAGATTTTTGAAAAAAAATTTAAATAATTATTCGCAGCAATAAAAATCTTAATGGCATTAAATAACCTATTAAGGTTGATATGCCATAAAACAAAACAAACTACACTTGACAAAAAAAAAAAAAAACCTTTAAAAAAATATGTCAATGAAACCTGATTTACAAACAATACATACTCTATTCATACAAATCTACTGTAAAAATCTTGTCAGCATTAAATCACCCATTGAGGTGTTGATATGCCATAAAACAAAAGAAACCAATCAGCCTTTGTAACCTTCTGAGTAAAGAAATTAAAAGGTTTATGAATTTTGTGGTGTGGTATAAATTGTGAGTTCAATTTCTGGGGCAGGTAGTTAAAAGATATCAAGAACAGTAGAGTAAGAAGAAAAAACGGCAATCATGGCTCTCCACAATTTCCTCTGCTTTGTAGCTCTTAATACATTTTATCTTTTTTATTTATCTCTCCTAAACCTTGCTCCTCATCTGTTTACCCAAGCTTGTTAGATAGATTATGCATTGTTTTTCTCTGTCCCTCATGCATTCAAATCTGTCCTGTGAGTATCAGATTTTACAAACCCTCTTTGCTCTTATAAATTTCAGCTTTCTTCCTAATGTCTATCTCTTGTATATACAAGTTCAGATAGGGTATATCTGTAAAAGGACAATATGAATAAAGACAAAAGGAAAACTTATCTTAGTCAACAAGTTTCATTTAGGTAAGCAAGACTTACTTTGAATAAAATAGATAAGCATCTACATTTTTCTTCTGTGGTGCAATAGGTGCAATCCAACAAAAGGGTGAAGGTTACTCTGATTATTACACAGAAAATGTAAAATATTTTATTTTTTTTTAGATTTACTACATGAATGGTCACAAGCTGCCTACCCTGAAAAATTACTGATGGCACATGCCTTAATACAGAGCTCTTCAGAATCTTTAAGAATTAAGTGCTATGGCAGCCAGTATGGCCTTTATATATAACATATATAATGCGTTAAAAATTCCCTTTCTTTGCTGTGCACCGATAGCCTAATAGTAAGAGTCTTTGACTGATGTCAAATCAGTAGAGATTCGATCCCGGCTTGAAGCAATCAGATGTTTAGCCACACTATTGAGCTGTAATACAGCTTATATATATATATATATATATATATAAAGTTATGAAGAACTTGGTAATCCCAAGGAGGATGAAATCCTGATTATATATATATATATATATATATATATATATAGAGAGAGAGAGAGCGCTCTCAGGATTTCAGCCGACACACAGGTTAAAATAGGGAACTAAAATGATACATATGACACACTCATATCCTCTCTCCCACCTCACTTTGTTAACTTTGCGTATACTTGATGAGGTCCGTAAAAAACGTGTGAATTTCTTTTCATTTTAGCTTTTGGAAGTAAAGTCTGATGATCCAGAACCCTGTTAAAGGGGTTATGGTGAAATAGCTTATTACATGGAATCTTAACGTGGTCTGTCTTTTATTCAAACATATATATATATATATATATATATATATAAAAAATTGGTTTACCAATGTTATCATAAACTAGAAAATTTTTTTTTGAATTTTTCAAAAGATATTAAAGGAAACTGTGGAGAGCCATAAATACCTTTATTGTGAAAGGCACATAACATTTAAGAGGAGATATAGTGGAAAAAAAACTATTTAAAATAGGAACTGAGAAAAGTTACCTTTGAAGAAATACAATTATATGTACGAGAGTGACATTGTAATTGATTTCTGCTGCAACTTAAATTGTGTTTAAAAGAGTTGATTTAAAAGCTGATGTCGATACCTGACAAGGTTGCAATGATACAGGTGTCAAAAGAAAAGGAAAAAAAAAAAAGAAGCAAATTGATGACAGGATTTGAAGAATTACAGAGCAAATTACGCACAGTCAAGGCGTGTCAGAACCTGACACCATTAATGGCTTTTCGTGTAACATTTCAGAATATTTCCAAAAAGCAGTCAGGTAGAAATTCCGTTTTTTTTTTGTTCGAACTAACACCATATCAAAAGATTTCATGAATTATAAATTACAGTATTACCTCAGTCAGTTTTCTTATAATAAATTTACTACGGTTAAATTTCCAAAAATGGATGCATGTTGGTGCAACTTAACAGCTCCAAACAAGACATCTTCAGAGTTCATTATATTTGCTTTTACACACATAACCTTGGGAAAAATAAACATCAATTTCTTCTCTCACCAAACTATAGGTTAAATAATTACCATCCCAGAGCGTGTCCTGTGTAGGACGATAAGCTACATCCAGCAGCAAGGCCTCTGATCAGGAGGTTTTGAGGAGCGTGGAACCACCTCTTAATTGCTGGTGTTCCCAGGTCCACCCTGACCCAGGGTGGTAGCACCTGTTAGGGTCCCAGCTATGGGCAAATAGTTCACCCCAAAACTGGTGTAAAAACATTATGAAAGTTTAAAAATAGGTTTTAATACCAGAAATACTTTGTAAAAAATTATTACCATCAATAAATTTTTGAAAAAAAATATTGCCAACAATGTTTTTAAAATATAAATATTACTAGGAATACATCTTTAGAAAAAAAATATTACCAGCAATACATTTTTGAAGGAAAAATATTACCAGAAATAAATTTGACAGAACAAAATATTGGTCATTCTCTAAGATGGTTTTGTTTTATGCCATATCAATCTCAATGGGTTATTTAATGCCAACAAAAATTTTTATTGCTGGTAATATTTTTTTTTCAAAAATCTATTTCCGGGAATATTTCTTTCTTCAAAAATCTATTTCTGAGAATATTTTTCCTTCAAGAAATCTATAGCTGTTTATATTGCTGGTATTTTTTTTTTTTTTTTTTTTTTTTATTTCTGATAATAATTTTTCTTTCAAAAATTATTACTGGTAATATTTTTTTTTTTTAAATAAAGTATTTCTGGTATTAAAACCTATTTTACATAAGTTTGGGTGTTAACTATTTGCCCATAGCTGGAACCCTAAATGCAGTTTACCGTCGGACCGGGATGAGGATGCAGTTTACCGTCGTACCTGGGATGCAATATGAAGGAAGACAGCAGATAACGATTGACATTGATCCTAAAAAATTTAAATGCAAAGTTGACTGGAAAGCATGAAGCCAGAAGAGAGTTCCACAGGTGAGAAGTGCAAGAAAAGAAACTTAGCATAGAACTTCTGGTTACATCAAGCCAAGTAGACAGTAAATTGAGGAGACCTTGCACCATCCTAGTACTTGGCTTAAACTTTCAAAGTTTAGGTATCATAGCAAAGAGTTCATCTGAAAAAAAATAAAAATACCATGAAAGTATTTTAGAAAAGGCACAGGAAAGCTACATTATATTGTTGGTAAAGTGAATGAAACTGAGATTCCAGGTCTGGACCAATAATATTACAGATTATTTGGATTTTTATTTTTTCTATCATGATAGTGAACCAACTTTCTTAGCAACAGACCTAGCAATAGATTCAATATAATTTTTCCACTTCATGCCAGCCGAGAATGTTAGCCAGAGAAGGTCATCCAAGTCATTCTAACAGAGATTAGTATGAACCATGTTAATGGGAGGCAGGAAAGGCGTGTTTCAGATGATTGATAAAGAGTAACTTTCTTTGAACTTAATGTTTCAAGTAAGTTCTTTATTTGATGGGTTCTTGGCTGTGGATAGCAACATCTTGAAATCAGAGGGTAGGCGGTGGATAGCATCTTGAACTCTTAATAACCTGATTTATTCTAAAGAATACACTCCCTATCAAACTTCTTGATTCCAGACAGTCATGCATCAAAATCATTGGTTGACTTTCCTTTTTCTCTATCAGTACTCTATCCCACATCAAGCAAGGCAATAAAGCCACTAAGACAATGGTTTAAGCGTGTTAAAGAAAAAGAAAAACATTATTAAGGAGAGAGAACAATAAAAGAACAGAACTTAAAACAATGATTGGGATTGCATTTAAACTTTTGAATCTCAAATTTGATTGAAAAGCAAGCGACAAGAAGTGGGTTCCATAATCAAGAAATGTGAGAGAAGAAACTTAGCATAGAACTTCTGCTTACATCTAGCAATTTCAACCATAAAATATTGTGACCTAACTGCCAATCTAATACTGCATTTAAATTTGATGTACCAAAGAGGAGAGCTTAGAACAATCATTATGAAAACATCTCTAGAAAAAGTACTGGGAAGATATGTTATGATGATGGTTTGAGGGAAGCTCAAATGCCAGGTCAGGGCCAATAACATTGCAGATTTTTTTGATTCTATCAAGAATCTCTAAATACATAGCAGAAACACCAGACCTGATCTAGCAGCAATATTCAATATTCAAGTAGGAAACTGCTGCAGGTTAAATCAATCTTATTTACGTCATTCAATTCTGAATACCATGGATGCTGCAGAAAAAAAAGAAAAAAAAGAAAAGAAAATGAGAAAGGCAAAAGATCTGTCACTAGTTTTGACCCCCAACCCATCCCAAAGCACCCCCCACCTCATTTTTGTCTCCAATAGAGAAAAGGTCACATTTACTTGACATTTCTTTTGGAAGTTGGGAAGAGAAATACCAAATGGATTCAATAGAAATGGTTAAGAATTTCAGAAATTATTCCTGCTTACATGATTTCAGACTGGTTGTGGGGAGAGGATTGATGAAAATTTCAAAAGATATACAAAAAAAAAAAAAAAAAAAAAAAAAACCCAAAACAATCCTATTTTTAAGAAATTTATTTATATTTTTGGTAAGAAATGAATGCAAGCATTACTGATAGAATAGGGCTATTATATGTATAATGGAAATGCATTGCTAATGATTTTACTATAGGAATGCATTGCAAATGAGGAAGAAAGGGATTCTCAGTGGTCAGGAATGAATGCAAGCATTACTGATAGAATAGGGCTATTATATGTATAATGTAAATGCATTGCTAGTGATTTTACTATAGGAATGCATTGAAAATGAGTAAAAAAAGGGATTGTCTGGGGTCAGGAATGAATGCAAGCATTACTGATAGAATAGGGCTATTATATGTATAATGTAAATGCATTGCTAATTATTTTACTATAGGAATGCATTGAAAACCAGGAAGAAAGGGATTGTCAGTTGTCAGATATTAGCATAAGTGGAATTTGGCATTTACCTATAAAAGACGGTTACAAAAAAAAAAAAAAAAAAAATTTAAAATATGCAAAATGCATATTTTGAGAAAGGTTTCCTTGATTCCCCACCACCACACTACTTATTCATCATTTTTATACACAATATAAAACAATGGATAATACAAATGAAACGCTATTCTATATAAGCCAATCTACAACACCAATTTTGTTTTCTCTGCAGTTCTGAGGTGAAAGAAAAAGAAATAATCAGGTGCAAAAAGTTTTTGCTTGTCAATACAGACAAAAAACAGATCAAAGAATTGTTAGAAGCGATCAAAAAGTATCTTTGCCTCTCAAAAAAAAATTATATCAATCTCATAGCGAACAAACATCACAACCATACAAAGATTCAAAAGAAAAAGAAATGACTGACATTACACATATGAAATGAAAGACATATCCTAGGACAGAAATGGTAAACTGCTGACCCACAGTTCATGAACTGACCTTCCAATTTTTTTAGTAACCTGAGGAGTCAGTGAAATGATGTGAAATATGGTATTTTTTAAGCATAGCCTCTATGTGGCACAAGGTCAAATATAAAGGGCACCCATTAACTCACTATTCAGATGCAATTGATCTAACAAGAGAAGCTTGTTAACCATTACACTATGTTGAAGTGCTCTATGTCAAGAAATATGGCTCGCCATGATCTACATAAAAATCAACCACCAGGAATCACCTTGGTATGGATACAAATGCTGCATGTGTATGGCGATTTTCTAAGCATGGGTTAAATTTGGGACAAGGCCAAAAGTATGGAGCACCCAGTGAGGATCAAACTCACTATTCAGTTGTAATTGATTTAGCGAGACAAAGTTGTTAACCATTACACCATGTCAAAGTGGCCTATGATTTTCAAAGCATAGCTTAGATGTGGCACAAGGCTAAATGTATGGGGGCACCCAGTGAGGATCGAACTCACTATTCAGTTGTAAGTGGTCTAGCAAGACATGCTTGTTAACCATTACACCATGCCAAAGTGCCCTTAGACAAAATATGAACTGTAAATTAAAACATTAGTAGCAACTAAGATGCATAATAAAAAAATATCAGTATAATATATATATATATATATATATATATATATATATATATATAAGCCAGGTTCTGTCTCTTTCAGTCAGTTATGTGCCATGCATGATACATGCTTAGGTGATCATGCATCTTTTGATACATGACTGACAAGGCAGATTTCCCCCTCCACCCCACAGTAGGTTGCCAATTTATTTCTGCAGCAGACCAGTTGCCATTGAAGGCTTAGAACCTGGTCTGCCCTGCTATTTAACCATAGTGGGAGGGAGAAGAAAAAGATTCATGCCTTTCCCAAAGGTATTAGCACATAAGTGAATGCAATGGATTCGACTGGAATTCAAACTCATCTCTCCGATTCCTCAATTCAAGTCGCTATCCATTACTCTACAAAACAATGGAACTGACAGGTAGATGAAATACCAATCCACCCACCACCACAACCAACTACATCTCAGCCCTACACAAGTTTTGTTTTGGTAGACAACAATGAACACTTGTTGGAAATCAGGGGATTCACCAAAACCCAAACTACATCTTGCCCTATACTGGTTTCTAGTTGGAGTCCATAAATATGAATGTATGAAGCAAATTCAAAGAGTTGACAGTCGAGAGCTGAGAAGTGGCAGAAGAGAAGTGGCAGAAGTCGCTTAGATTCCACAACTTCTGCTGAACACGAGAACCTCTGACATCAGCCTTGAACCAAAATTACCAAATCCGTAGAACAAATTTTGTTAACCCCACAAGCTAAAACTTACCCATGTATTGCGTCCAATTTAGAAACAGGTTGGGTCGACAAATACCTGTATGCTAATGTCTAGACCCTATCAACTACTAACAAACCATTGCATGCAGTATTTGATATAGAAATAGTATTTATATATATATATATATATATATATTTCGAGTGCTGTTTTTTCTCCTATTTTACTGTATGACTTCGCTCAACTTGGACCAGCTCAACACTAAGATACCTGCGACAAATCTGTCTTGACCTCCTTATCAATCATGTGGAGTAGGGCAGGTCAGGGTCGAAGAGATCACTCCAGTGATCAAACCAGGATTTACCCCAGGCTGACCACAATGAAGCTGTTACACAAACAACTTCCTCAAAAATGTGCTTGATAAGTTATATTAGATATTAATCTTACCTAGTAAGGCAGAAGACAAAAATAATGGAGTACCAAGTAAAGATCAAACTTCTATCAGCAATGATCTACACAACTAGCTTGTTAACCATCACTACCATTTAACAAACAAGAAAATTAGTAAAAGGATTTATGGGTTCCTTCCTCGTCCTTGACAGCTCTGTAAATGGCAAATTAAGCAGAAAGAACATGACAAAATTATTCGTGCAGTAGTTTTTGTTTTTTAGAATTTGCATTCTGAAAAGTCTATACATTTCCATCCCACTCTTCTACCCATTTCTCATTTGGAAAAAAAAAAAAAAAAAAAAATCTATATGGAAAAGAAAGATCTCAGTGGGGTGGGGTGAGCTGAGCTGGAGGATGGGGGTGAATGACAAGCATGTCATCTGACTTCGCTTAGGATTTTCAAATCATGACAGATAACAAATCTCAAGTCGATTGCCACACATCAAATTCCAGATGTTCTTTCTTTGAGGACAAAGAAAATCAGAAATCCATGACAAATTTTGACAAAATCTGCTTGTGTTTTTGTTATTAAAACAAAGCAGTACTGTAGATGCCTTCTTAAAAACGATTTGCAACACTAAATGAAACAGCACTATACAGGGTCATCATAATATAGAATAAAGATACAAACTTGGTAGGCTATTTTTAAACAGTGGTCGGCAGGCATAATCTTAACAGAAGATACACAGGCATCACTGTGCTGATGACAAACTTGGAGGAAAAAAAAAAAAAAAAAAAAAAAAAAACTTTCTATAGTAGTAAGTAAAGAAAAGCAAGAAGAAAGGACTAAACATTAGCTCTTAGAATTTATGATTGTCAGCAAAAAAAAAAAAAAAAAAAAAAAAAAAAAAAAAGGTACAAGCTGTGAATCAAGCTAATAAAGAAATTTAATACTTTAGCTACAGGTTAATAGAAGGAAAATCTGGGTTTTCTATGTCCAGTAACCAGTCAAAGAGAAGGGCAATTTGGAATTTAAAAAAATTACAAAAAAGGGCTTACCTTCAAATAAAAAATGTTAGTTTTAATTTGAGGGCCCAAAAAATTTAGTTGAATGTTGAGCTAGCAACTCCAACCTGTAAAACATACTTACTGTGCAATATGTAGCATGCTGAAGCTTTAGCCTGGAGTGGCTTCAGGATTAACAAAATGTGTTTAGGGTGGGGGAGAATTAAAAAAAAAAAAAAAAAAAAAAAAAAAGCGATTGTGTTAATATTTCCTCAACAGTGATATTAAAGAGATAGCCTAGCAGATTGGCTAAACAATCCGATTCTCTGGAAGTAGTTAGTTCAATCCCTGGGGCTGGTAGTGGTGAAAAATTCTATATTCTGGTTTCTAAAGAAGAAAAGCTACCAACACAAAAAGGAGTATTAACTGATATGAAATATGCCCAAAGCATTGAAAGTGGACTAAGAAAAAAACCTCCCTTCATGGACTGAAGGGCTCAAAATTCCAAGAAGGTTACCAAGCATAAAAGACAGCTACCTGTACAAGCCCAAAAGGTACAGTAGCCAAAACACTAAGCATAAAATGAACACCCTCGGTATTTTTATTGCTATGCTAAGAAGTTCCTCAGGTACATATGTGGAGAAAATACCAATATACTTCATAAAAAGGGTGAGGGCATATGCTTGCCGACAACATTTGCGAGGAAGGAAGCATATGTGCTGACATCATAAAACTGAAGTCAACTATTTGTACCATATATAATGGTGAAATTTAGTAAGAACTAGCAGCATGGTCTGGCGTTGCCCGTGCTTGATTCAAAAATCGTACGACTCATACAGTAATCGCTATCACTTGACTTAAAATATTTTTGCCCTTCCTTGCCTTTAAATGAGTGCCCTTTGCCATGCTGATGTCGCTACATGCCTTACTTCTTGCCTATCTCACACTGCGAATTTTTTCTAAGCTCTATACTAAACATTAAACCTGTTACGAAAAAAGAACGAAACAAAATGAACACAAAACGATCAGCTTTAAAAAAGGACTCGTAAGTGGAGAAACCAAATGAAAAAAGAATGTTAACAACAAATACTTTTTCACATCCAACCCAGTTCTGCAGAATCAGAATAATGTTGAGTTTAAGCAAGCAAATGAGCCAATTGGAGTAAAGTGCCATGCAGATTTAAATTTTTCCCACTTGTGTCAAATGCAGCTATCAATTTTTTTGCATGCTAGCATGCTAGTTAACATTCATGTCAGTCAGCTGTTGGTTCTCACGCTGGCCAATAGAATCTTCTTGCCTATTCGTGGCAGCCAGCTATAGACTCTCACTCTGGCCAGTAGGAAATGGCCACAAACTACATGAAAACTGATGTAGAAGCATGAAAAATTGATTATTTCCACTATCAATGGGAGTTGGGAAATGCAAAGTTGGTCTTGGCCTTGCTGCTAACTTGGAGCATGTGCATTTTGGTGCAAATCCATCGAAAATTGCGGCCATGCATTAGTTACACACACACACATCCTGCCTTTTATAAATAGAGATAACATGGATTAATCACTTAGAGAATTTGCATGTGTGTATTCAAACTGGGATATAGCCAACATTTGACTTTTTGAGCCAGTTGAAAGGCTCATCACAAAAACTGCAAAGGGACAAAGTTAGAAGGGATGGCCCAACTGTGTTGTTTAGTTCTGTTAGAGTGAAGTGCAGTTTTGATCACCTTTTTGCAGATTATCCTCCGGAGATCACTTCCTATAATACGACAAGCTATTTTGACACTCACCTGCTGATATAAAGAAAGATGCACTACCAGTTAGTTGCAGTGTAAGTGCACATTTTACTTTGCAGCAGTCACATTCAACTGACCTTGCAGCTGGGCCATTGAATTCTCAAATGATATCAAAGTTATAGATTTGTCCATCATCTAGTAGCCAAAATAGCTTGCAGTATTAATACTACCACATGGTGTCAAAGTGTTATGCAGACAGCATAAATTCTGACTAATGTTAAGCATGAAACATTGTATGATGAAACAGAGGAGGAAAGTTTAGATTTTTATCTGGATTTCAAAAGTTTCCAATTTATGGATAGCAGATTTTTTTTTTTTTTTTTTTTTTAAAGTTTGGTCTTCTAAGCAGCATCCAGTTTGATCAAAGGGAAATGGAAGTGTAAGAGGTGGGGGCTTTTGAAGAAACCCAGTATAAACTCACAATTACTAAATGTTACCAAATTCGCAAACCAACATTTTATTCCACTAGGCCAAGGGTTGGTGATCTTTTGGAGAGAGTGGGCCAGACAGCTATGCAGTGTCACAAAGGAGGGCCATAATATCAAATGTACTATAATAAATTGTCAACATTGGACTGCTCCATCCAGAAGACTGCCTTGGTATGGAGGTTAAAACACAAACACACCACAACACACACACACCACAACACACACACACACACCAAAAGCACAACACACACACAAAAGCACAACACACACACACCAAAAGCACAACACACACACACCAAAAGCACAACACACACACACAAAAGCACAACACACACACACACCAAAAAAGCACAACACACACACACCAAAAGCACAACACACACACACCAAAAGCACAACACACACACACCAAAAGCACAACACACACACACCAAAAGCACAACACGCACACCGACGACAAATAAACAACGTTATTTAATCAAAGTTCTTTACTGCAGAAATAACAAGATAACACAATTAACAAAAACATGCAAATTCCTTACTTATGATTAAGTCGGCAGGCAGGAAAAAAAAAAAAAAGAGAAAAAAAAAAAGGAAAACCATTTGCGGGCCAGATGTGGCCTGCCAAACTCTGCACTAGGCATTATCCCATAGTGGGCCAGGCAAGCAATAACTGATCAGTATTAAAAATAAGAACTAGATGAGATATCCCTAGACATGAGCAATGGAATGAAAACAGTCTGTACCCTGTAGATTAAATAAAAGGTTAAGTTCAGAGCTCCCTGTAAGTTACCCAGATGGATATACACCTGATGAAGGCCAGGGGGGCACAATGGCTGAAATGTTGGAATAGCAACAACAATAGTCTGCATATAAATAGTGTAAATAATGAAGAGGAATTAGTTTGTAATTAATTCAGTTTTTACCTCTCATTTCTCATTGGCCTCCTTCTAGATATGGAGATGGTTAAAATGTAGAAATGAGGGGAAACTTAGTAAAGATAGGAATTTTCGTCTGAATAACTTATCCTAATAAAGTAACTCCTCTCAGAAATACAGACAATTACCTAAAATGAATTTTATTTTATTTTTTTTAAAAATGAATGCCAAGGTTAAATGAAATCCTTTTATTCATGCCTGACTTCGAAAACAAGACAATATTTTTTATAGAAAAAGATTATTCTCAACCCAATGGCTATTTCGTAGTCTTGTTCCAAGTGTTATCTGTGCTAAACAGAATCTACAGGTTAACAAAGGCAACTTCATAAGAACAAACAAAGGACCAAAACAAGAGACTTCAAAGATGTTTGGCAGTTCAGAAACAGCAGAGATGGACCAGCAACCTTTCCTAGAAGAAAGGTTAAGTGGGCCCCCATGAAAGGCTCTTAAGAAATGTTAATGAGCACAATGTCTAGGATGGTATTGTTTGATTGACAGTTATTGTTGAGAGAGAGAGAGAGAGAGAGTGTATCAGGAGGCAGAGAGAGAGGGGGTATCAGGAGGCAGAGAGAGAGGGGGTATCAGGAGGCAGAGAGAGAGGGGGTATCAGGAGGCAGAGAGAGGGGGTATCAGGAGGCAGAGAGAGAGGGGTATCAGGAGGCAGAGAGAGAGGGGTATCAGGAGGCAGAGAGAGGGGGGTATCAGGAGGCAGAGAGAGAGGGGGTATCAGGAGGCAGAGAGGGGTATCAGGAGGCAGAGAGAGGGGGGTATCAGGAGGCAGAGAGAGAGGGGGTATCAGGAGGCAGAGAGAGAGGGGGTATCAGGAGGCAGAGAGAGAGAGAGAGAGAGGGGGGTATCAGGAGATAAACAAACAAAAGAAAAAAAAAATACCATTATTACAAACTGGTCAATTTTTGTTGACAGCCATAATTAAAGTGAAGAATTTTATGTTATCTGCATTGGATATTAGAGACTTTTTGTCAGCAACAACAACAATAATCTATATTGAACGACTGGCTACAGAAATGTAGGAAGATTAATCATGTCATTCAGAGATCTATACAAATTAACAAATACATTGATCTAAAAATCAATCAATTCATGAAATTGGATTCATTTGTTTGATAAAAAAGATAAAGCTAAGCTTACATTTTATATAAAATTTACCTTTGTATGAAGAATTCTTGATCGGTTTTAATTTAATTTTAAGGAAAAAATTTGGTTTGATTTCTCCCTAAATTTCTGATATAAAAAGTTATTTGCATGCATCCTAAACTGTTACGAATGTTTAGCTATGGTTCTCTTTGGCTCTTATCAGGGGCTTGCCACTTCAGGTAACCTTCAGGAAGAAATTCTGAATTCAAACTGCCTTGTAGGCAAAGGATTGAAGTAGAGAACTTCAAAAACAAATCCATTTCCAAGAAGAGGGACAGGGTAACATTAACATCTCTGGAGCAAAATAAACCAGCAAGCCATTGCACTTTTCTGCCATGAACCACAATTGTGAAACAAGGAGAGTGGTGACCACAGTGGTGGTGCAAAATGCACTAACTGAATAAAATGAATATCAACCAGTCTAGATTGAGAAGTCCTACTAAAGAAATATTGTCACCAATAATCTTTTCCATAGGGGAAACTATTTCTATAGCCGAAATGTGCTTTTACCAATTCAGCCATGGAGGCTGCATTGATAGAGCAAAGTTTGATTTATCTACTTAGGGAATGCACATTTGTTGTTTGAGCATCTACAAACGTATATCTGCTAGTTTCATTTTCATATCTATATGGAAACAATCTTTTGAATGTATTTTTGTTATTCATTAGTTGTTACTATGTTATTTTTTTCATATTACTATAAACATTATTTTTTATTTGGTACATGTATTGGAATTGGTATTCATTTTTTTTTTCCCCACAGTGAAATTAATAACTGTCCTAGATTGAGAAGTGTATTTATGTTAAAATTTAGTGCAATTTGCACACCTATAGGTGAACATATAACAAATAAAATAATATTAACATCAGGCAAATTTTAGTAGATAATAAATTTTATACAGTACACAATGCAAAGGAAAACTCCAAATTCTGGAAAAAGCCAACATTAAATAAGGAGTTTTTTTTTTAGGGGACCAGATATTGAAACATGTTTAAAAAAAAAACGAAAAGAGAACGAAAAATGAAAAGAGAACGAAAAACAAAAAACAAAAAGAGAACGAAAAACAAACCCATAATAATTTTAGTTCAGTCATTTATAAGATGTCAACTTCAGTGATTTGAAATTGGTTCCATGAAACATGAGAATGCTGGAATTAAAAACTAGTTGTATAAATATGTACCGAACAATCTTTGAAAATGAATGTAAAAAACATTCAAAAGTACTCAGGTGAAGAGGGGAGATAATATAAAAGAAAAGTTAATATGACTTTTCGCAAAATTTACTGATAACACAAAAACAACTTATTTGGAAATTTGAAAGATTTATTAAAAAAAAAAAAAAAAAAATTGGTAGACAAAATTTGTCCATATTATTTAACAAAATTCTTGCTGCCAAAACACACCTTATGCATTTCATTATATGTAATAAGATCAGTTTCCTACTTGTTCATTTTCGTATCATTTTTTCAGACTCCTATCCATATTTGAGTTTATATATATATAAATGAATTTTACAAACTAAATTGTTCATTACTGTAGAGAAACTTTAAAAAGAAATAAAATGTTTGATACTGTAAATAATATAAAAATATATATATATATATATATATATATATATATATATATATATATATATATATATATATATATATATATATATACTATAAGAAATAAAATTGAAAAAATAAAAAAAAACTTGCAGAGGACTGAACTCAGAAAGAAAGAGAAAAAATACCCCCCTGAACCTTGTTTCTCACTAATTTCATTTCCAATTTGAAAAAAAAATCAACTAGGTAGGTAGCACTGATGAAATTCAGATTGTCTAAAGATAAACTCAGAAACTCTACAATTGGTTAAGGACGGCCATTAGTAATGGTGAATTTGCAAAATTACATTTTTGCCGACATCAGTTTGACATTAAAGATTGCAAGCATATAATAAAAAAAAAAAAAAAAAAAAAAAAAAAAACAGAAAGTACAAATATTAAATGATATTTATCAGAAACATCTGCCACAGACAGACAAGGGACATCTATTGCATGTCTATATATTTTGATTGGTATAACAGTTTAATGCTGTTTCTGTAAACTTTCTATTGGCTGAATTATACAACTTACCTGCTTAACCTCTAGAATTGAACTTTTCCAATGTAGCTAGGTTGTAAAAATGGATTGGATTTTGCTGTCTCAGAAACTGTTTGATACTCTTAAAGAGAACATATATATACTGGTTGTTAAAGGAACGTTAGTAACTTTTCATTGGATGGGGACAGTAGTTAAACAAATAAGTGTTCTGGCCATGAGATACATGTTCAAATCTCACTATGGTCAATTAATCAATTATATATATATATATATATATATATATATATATATATTGTTGGTAATTTTTTTTTTTTTTTTTTTTATAAAAAATTTTTTTTATATATTCATGTTTTGTCTTTCTTAGAGGGCTCACTGTTAGCCCATTGCTGGGACCCTAACAGGTGCTACTACAATGGGTTGTGGACAACAGCAATTAAGGTGGTGGTGTGCTCCTCAAAACCTCCCAGTCAGAGGATTTGCTTCCAGATGTAGTTTATTGTCATACCCAGGACCCAGCATAATTGGGAAGTACCTGAAAACCATTATTTAACCAAAACCTTTGAGTGAAACTTGATAGATGAAAACTTTGGAAACCATGAAAGTGCATACATATTAATGACAGAGCTAGGAGACACTGCTTCCATAGTTCAGCAGTGTCTTGTCTACACTGTTAAAAATGATCATGTTAAACAATCAGTGACCATCCTGGCCCAGCCTCTTCATTCTGTAATACTAAATCTGTTCAATTCATATCAAGTTAGCATAATATTTTATGCTTTCCAAAATAAAAGCTGCCTAGATAATTTTGCATTATGTTGCTATCATTAATAATCAAGAAAAGAAAAAGTTCCATTAATGTTTTAAATGATTTTCATCTAGTGACATTAAAGACAATACTTCCTGGAATTTTTCAAACATATTTGCTTTGTTAATGGCTGCGTAACTGTTTTGGGGGTCCATGAATGATTAATGCAAAAAACTTATTAATCTCTCTTTCTACCCACCACCAACACGCCACGGCACCAAACATTAAATCTGACAACAATTTGAAAGCTTTTTGCCGAATCAAACTAAATGAAATTTGAAGACAAATAATCTAAAAACCAAAATCTTGAATGAAGCATTAAAAATTTTGAAACATGTCAAAAATTCATAAACACATTGAAGTCTAAGAATTTCTATAATTTTCAAAAACAAATCGTTTTCAGAAAAAAAAATATTTGTATTTCTTCGTGTTACTAAACTGTAACGATATCGATCTTTTGAGATGAGGAATTAGTAATATTACATAACTTTCCATTCGGACAACTAAGTTTATACTGGTTGAACCAGTCAATGTTTCAGCCATCGTACACTGCAAGGGGTGGGGAAAAGAAAAGAAAAAAACTTCCCCACCCAGCAAAAATGCCAAAATATTAAAAGCAGGAAGAATATGAAAAATAGTCTGACTCAAGGCTATAAGTGAGCAGCATCCTAAGATAATCAAAATTAGTAATTTGCAACCCCCTACTTTGAGTGACTCTCAAGCCTTGTAATGTGTGATATATATATAGATAATCATGATAATGTGTGTGTATATATATATATATATATATATATATATATATATTATATTTCACAAATTATAAGGCTTGAGAGCCACTCAATTCGTTCTTACTTCTTAGGAAAGTTGACTGTCAGACTTAGATACATCTTACAAATTAATGTAACAACCTGTATCTGCCCATAAGGAAATTATCTAGGTTTTATATGCTGACAACTTCATGTCATGACCTACATTAAGATTCCCCCACTCCCCACAGTGAATTGGAATTTAGCATAGATCAAATTCAATTGATTAATCATGGCAAAGCCTGCAAGCCTTTTTTTTTTAAAGTATTCTGCTTTTGAAATTAATCTTTCAACAGTAGTTTCACATCACCCTAGGAGGCATATTTATTGTTAAAACATAATTGCCATGATGTAGTGACTTAATATCCTAAAATAAATAATATTTAACTACTCTGTATTGAGCCCTCCTTTAAATTATATATATATATATATATATATATATATATATATATATGTGTGTGTATGTATATATGTTTGCCTTATTTACAGAAGCTTTTAGCCAAATTCTGTGTGCTTAACTTCCTTCGCTTGAGAGTTTCTTTCACATTTGCTTTCTAGAAAAGGAAAAAAAAATCTATTTTGAATTGATGGTGGGTGAAGATGCCTATCTTTCCAGGTGTGAGCCATCATTGGAAAACAGACACCTACACTTTGTTCTTCGATAATAGCTGCTGCAAAGTGATCAGGTTGGTACTGCCATCAGCTCACCCCGGCCATATAGTCAGCTTGACATTGATGATTTGCATGTCTACTTAGGATTTTACACACACACATACAGAGTTATACACAAAATGTATGCTTCCCTACAATAATTTATTAGAGATATTTCATACAAGATTTGGATATTTATGTCAAGAGCTAGGAGGAATTATTTTTCTTTTTGTTGTTAATTCAGTATAAGGCCCAAGAGTCACTCAAGGTAGAGGTTACTGAATAAGGTTGTTGAAAGATGACTGTCTCAAAACTTGAAGATAAGATTTTTTTTTTTAATGGTTTATAAACCCTTTGCAGGTTATTTAAAGCCAGAAAATAATTTTTAGATTTTAATATTTTTTTTTTTTTGAGATAACCCTGGGGAAAGAAGATATGGATTCATACCTTTCCCAAGGGTATCTGTGTATAAGTGAATATGACAAACCAAACTAGAATTGAAACCACTGATTAAAAATGCAGAGCCATTATACATTACACCATCTGCACATCCAAACTTACAGCACCTGGTATTTCCAAGTAGTCACCCATCTAGGTGCTGCACAGGCTTGACGTTGCTTAACTTCAGTAATCAAACAAGAACTGATGCTTGAAAGTGATGTGGTAAATGTATTGATAGAAGATGCATTTTTGTGGGAGAGTGTTTCACAAAGGAGCAATTCTTGGGAAGAAGCTGTTCATGTAGATAGTCCTGGATATGACAAACTACATCTGGCAGCAAGGCCTTTGATTGGGTTTTGAAGTGCATGGAACCAACTCTTAATTGCTGTTGTTCCCAGGTTCACCCTGATCTAGGGTGAGAGCACCGGTTAGAGAAAATAGTGAACCCCAAAACAAAATAGTATGAAAGTATAATAATCATCAACAATACACATTTATAGTAAAATTACCAATAACTCATTTTATCTGTAGTTGAAGGCAAGCAATTACATTCAGATTATATATTTTTTTTTTTTTTTTTTTTTTAAGCATTGTGCCCCAAGCAAGGCGTGAAGCCACTAGGATGCAGGGGGTTGCGAAAGATTTGGAGCGGGAGCAGATAAGAGAAAGGAAGAGGAGAAGGATAATGGGTAGATCAAGGTAATTGGAGATGTCGATTGACATTACATTTGAATAGTTGGAGATTATAGCTATCAGGGAAACTAATTGGGGAGGGTGTTCCACTGGCGAGAGGTGCGAGGTATGAAGCTATTGGAGTAGAAGAGACGGCTACATTTGAAGGTTTCTACGGTGTAAGGGTGAGAGCAGGATGCCAGCCTCGTAGGGCGCTTGAATTCATGGAGTCTGGGAACCAGAGAGAGCATGTCATCAGAGCAGTTACCATGGAAGTATTTGTAGAAAAGACAGAGAGAGGCGACGGCGCGTCTGTGAGAGAGTGACTGCAAACAAGACGCTAGATCAGGGCCAATTAGATTACATATCCTTCTCTGGATCTTGTCAAGAACTCCGAGTCAAAGTCATGAAATTGTGTTTAAAATATTTAGTTTTTGGCATTTACCAAATTCAAACAAACATGAATTTTTATGACATTAAGAAATTGTCAGATCTATGAATTATAGAAATCAAACTGTGTTACAAAATGTAACTTCAACAAAACTACAACATAAATCACACATATCACTGTCTCTAGTAATTATGTCTATACAAACATGTATATGAACAAAAGCTGAGTATCATCTACCATGTATTCAATTGTGAAAGCAGAATAACATCTTATTTTTATTACTTCAAAGCTCCCAAGTAAATTCAATTTTGGCATTAAATGACCCATAAGGAGTTGATATACCATTAAACAAATTAATCAATCTATGAAATAGCCAAAATGCTATGATTATAACAACCAAGATGATGGCGAGCTAATCCCTGTTGCAGACCACTGCTCAGGCACATTTGTGCTTCTTCAGCATCCACAGAGTCAACCAATATCTTAGAATTTATAAAATCAAATTGTATTACAAAATGTAACTTCAACAAAACTACAACATAAATCACACATATCACTGTCTCTAATCATATCTGCACAAAAGCTGAGTTTCATCTACCATGTATTCAATTGTGAAAGCAGAATAATTTATACTTCAAAGCTCCCAATATTTTCGGCTTTAAATGACCCCCTAATATCTGAATATAACTTCCTTCGTAATGGAAAGGAGGGTGATTTGATGGCACAGTGGGTCTTAACTATGAAGTTCTGAACTGCTGGAACAAAGAAATGTAGCCCATCATGGCATGGAAATAGAGTAGGCTTGCAATGTTTTGTCTGTAGGAAAAGAAGCTCTAAGGTAGATAATAATTCATTACCCACAAGGCCACATAAATGCTTTTGAACTATGTAAACTGGAATCTGAAGATTAATAATTATATAAAAGTTTAAAAAAAAAAAAAAAAAAAAAAAATCTCATTTAAAGAAAAAGTAATTCCTTGTCAGTCTAATGAAACATGTCTGTGTGGAGATCTACCATCCATGCATGTATTTTGAGCAGGAATGTATTCAGTTGCTTTATTTTCGTGATAGATTTGCAGAGGAAATCAAATCAAATGAATTTTGCATGCACACACACAAAAAAAAAAAAAAAAAAATTGCAGCCAATTTATGCAGATCATTTCTAAGCCACACATTTCTTTCCTTAAGAATTTTTTTTCTTTCTTTCTGAAGAAATCAAATGATTTTGCTGAGAATGTTGCCAGATTTAATCTAGTTTTTTCATTTTGCATTGGACCTTGATACATTGAGGGAAGTGCCACTTTTGAAGTATAGAATAATGGAGGGGACGTGAAGAGAGAGAGAGAGAAGGAGGGGACGTGAAGAGAGAGAGAAGGAGGGGACGTGAAGAGAGAGAGAGAGAAGGAGGGGACGTGAAGAGAGAGAGAGAGAAGGAGGGGACGTGAAGAGAGAGAGAGAGAGAAGGGGGACGTGAAGAAGAGAGAGGAAGGGGACGTGAAGAGAGAGGAAGAGGGGGGACGTGAAGAGAGAGAAGGAGGGACGTGAAGAGAGAGAAGGAGGGACGTGAAGAGAGAGAGAAGGAGGGACGTGAAGAGAGAGAAGGAGGGGACGTGAAGAGAGAGAGAAGGAGGGGACGTGAAGAGAGAGAGAAGGAGGGGACGTGAAGAGAGAGAGAAGGAGGGGACGTGAAGAGAGAGAAGGAGGGACGTGAAGAGAGAGAAGGAGGGGACGTGAAGAGAGAGAGAAGGAGGGACGTGAAGAGAGAAGGAGGGGACGTGAAGAGAGAGGGGGGGACGTGAAGAGAGAGAGGAGGGGACGTGAAGAGAGAGAGAGGAGGGGACGTGAAGAGAGAGAAGGAGGGGACGTGAAGAGAGAGAAGGAGGGACGTGAAGAGAGAGAGGAGGGGGACGTGAAGAGAGAGAAGGAGGGGACGTGAAGAGAGAGAAGGAGGGGACGTGAAGAGAGAGAAGGAGGGACGTGAAGAGAGAGGAGGGGGGACGTGAAGAGAGAGAAGGTGGGGACGTGAAGAGAGAGAGAGAGAGAAGGAGGGGACGTGAAGAGAGAGAGAGAGAGGGAAGGTGTGAAGAGAGAGAGAGAGAATAGAAGAGTGAGAATAGGAAAGGGAAAGAGAAACATTAGCAAACTACATTGTGCAATGGATAAACCGTCATTTAAATTACACAAAAATTAAAATAACACTGACATCTCATTTTAACAGATATATTTACCAAAATTAAAAACTCTTTAAATACAAAGGAGTAAATTTATTCAATAAAAATCGCCATTGGCTTCAACGACGGCCTCCACTTAGTAATCTCTTGCATCTCTTCTAGACATTCTCCTTGTTTAAGTTGGGGAATGCTGCCATAGTCCTTTCCTTCAGCTCATTTTTGGTGTTAAAGATTTTTGTTGGTCTTTGTCTCAACTGCACTCCACACATCAAGGAGGTTGCAGTCCGCAGAGTTAGTTAGCCAGATGTAAAGGGTGGGGTTGATGTGGTCGCAGAAATTGTCTGACAACCATGACTGGGTTCTGCTTGTGTAGCATGGTGTAGAGTCCTGTTGTCAGACATAGGGTCTTCCAGCAGTCACCCTCTTGACCCAAGGTGACACTACCTCATCAAGGCACTCGATTTAGGCCTTCGTGTTGAGTGAGGTCAACACCAACAAATTTGGGAGTTGTTTTCTTAATGAATGATCATAGTGAGTTTTCCAAGTTGTACTTTCGTAATCTCTCTCTCTCTGCACTGTCCTTAGATTAATACCTGAACACTGAAATGTTCATATTGAAGCTTCTGGTGTGAATGCCAAGCAGTACAGCATGCCATTTTCAAACTTTTCTCACAAACAGTGCCCAACTGACCCTACTATACTGTGCACTCCACAAAATCAAAAACAAAATGCTCATGTGTGAAATTAAACATATATAAAATGGCGACAAATTACCTATTGCACCCTGCATATCCAGATGTTAGCCAAAAACCATATCTATTATTTGTTATGTCCAAGTTAAGCTTGCCACTGACATTTGAGATAAAGTACACTTTCACCTTTGTAAAGTGTCCACTAAGTAACATCTTTGGAAATTCATTCAAATGTTAAATTCTTCTGTCAAGAATAGTCATTCTTAGCAATTAAAAAAATTCACTTTGAAACTGAGTCTTTGGTGAAGAAAAAAAAAAAAAAAAGAAAGAAAGAAAGAAAAGCATTCTGATAATGTTGAATCGATTTCACATTTATTTTCCCTATTGTTTGAAGAACTGAGGGAAGAACCAATACACAACTCATCAATTGCATGTGTATTTGTACTGGACAGACATAAAAATTATTTTAATAATTACTTAATTGCCACCTTCAGAAATGCTAATTATCAATGTTAATTATTAAAGAATTGTTCTTTTGTATGGCAGATAGAAAAGAGTGCAGACAGGTCAAGGAAAATAACTAATTAGCAACTAATTATACACCCAGAATTATCTACCTTAGAAAAATTTTATTAGTAGAAACCAAACTAGCAACGATACCCCACAATATGTGGGAAGATTTTTATTACCTTTACTTTGCTACACAATACAGACATTTATATTACACAAAACTGGAGTACCTCGAGGTGGTGTAATGGTTAACAAGTGTTTTGCTAGAACAATTACGACTTAGTAGTGAGTTCAATCCTCACTGGGTGCCCCATACATTCAGCCTTGTGCCACATCAAAGTTATTATTGGAAAATAACTATATTACATAAATCAGTATTAGCAGGATAGTTGTGATTGAAGCATTTAGACTTCCACAAGGTAGTGAAAGAAGAAATGACTAATTGTAAGACAATGTATGGTTGCCTGCAAAAAGAACATGCCAACATGCAAATTACAAATTGGAGATACCAAAATCAAGCAAGTAAATGGGAGGCACGGTGGACTAATGGTTAGCAGTTCGGATTGAGAAATTGGAGAGCTGAGTTTGAATTTCAGTTGAATCCATTTACTTACATGCTAATAACCTTGGGAAAGGTATGAATCCCCCCCCCACCAGCTATGGGTAGATTAAATAGCAGGACAGACCGGGTTCTGTAAGCCTTGGATGACAATTGGTCTACCACAGAAAGAAATGGCAACCTACTGCAGGAAAAAAATCTGCCTTGTCAGTCATGTATTGAAAGTTACATGATCGCCTAAGCATAGCACAGAATTGACTGACAAATATCTGGGAAGGATTTTAACAGAGGATGAAAAGTACGACACCAATGTCTGAAGACGCATCATGATAGTGAAAGTTGCCTTCCAAAAGCTAAGCAAAGTATTAGAAAACAGGAAAATTTCCTTAGAAACAAAGAAAAAAAAATACCGTTATACAACATCAGTCTTAGATGCTGGACAATCTACTCACAGATGAAGAAATTTGAGGCAACAGAAGTGGTTCTACAGTAGGATGATTAGAATACTATGAACTGATCATGTGAGCAATAACGTTTTAGAGGAAATAGAAACCAAAAGGACACTTATACTTAACATCAGAAAGCAATAGTTGAAATTTCTAGGGCATATAATGAGGTAAGAAGGCATGGAAAATTTGACACTCACAAGACTCACACTAATGAGCTTGTGCAAATGGATGGCAAAACGGCTTAAAAGAAATGACAAAATTTATAAAGAGCTACCTGGGACAGGAAATTATGGAGAGCCATGATCGCCAAAGTTCTGAAGGGACACGGGACGTAGAAGTTTTATATAATACATGTGATTACTAGAATTTAAAATATTTCAGATTTTTCAACTTTATGATAAAGATGTTGTTTCCGCTATTCTTAGAGTTGTTTTTCTATTTTTATTATTTTAATATGGTGTAAGAATTCCAATTCTCAGTTTTAACAACCATTCCAAGGTAAAAATTGCTATTTTTTTATGTGGACCCCAAGGTCCATAGAGGCCCCAGTTTAGAACTTCTATATTATGCTGACAAAAATAATCAACAATATTTAATTTCTTGATGAAACAGTTAAAAAAAAAAAAAAATATATAATCAAACAATCTCATACAAAAGGGCGTAACATTATATTGATAATACAGATATGTTTTTTACCAAATTTCTTATCCAAAAATACGACATCTTCAAACCTGGTATATAGTGATTTTCTAAGCCCGGCTTAAATGTGGCACAAGGCCGAAAGTATGGGGCACCCAGCGAGGATCGAACTCACTACTCAGTCGAAATTGATCTAGTAAGACAAGCTTTCTAACCATTACACCACGTTGAGGTGCCCAACCTGGTATATAGGTAATGAGTGTAAAAATAGTGCTTTTTGACGACTGTGTAGCAACAGTTATGTATGTTTACAGTTTGTTAGTCTTAGAACTTTTGAAGAGAGAAAAAAATGTACAACGGTTGGGGTCAAAGAAAACGAGCGTCTTTTTCAAGAATCAAAGAAATAATCGATTTGTTTTCTACTATTTATCGATCATTGGCACGTAATTTGAAAGCCAGAAAATATTTTTAAAATTGTAAGAATTTTTTTTAGATAATTTAAAGGATACAAGTTTTACTAATTAAATAGGAGTAGATAACTTCGCCTATCGTCCGGTTCAAACTCTTGCCTGGTCTTTTAGACAGGAGTAGAGGTTTATCCCTTGTTTAGGATTGGGTTTCCGGTTCCTTCTAAAGTCTATTTCAGCTCTATACTCCTAACCCCTGTCCTTTCCTATGATAATATAACACCACACGTTAACCCTGTATCTTGAGTGGTTCTTGGGCCTTGTATTGGGTGAATGTTAGTTAAAAATATATATAGCATAAGGAGAAGAGATGTATTGATGCTTTCCCAAGAGATTTGCACATGTGAATATAACGAACCCAACTAGAACTCTGCATTCCGATTTAAAATTCCGAGCTATTATCCAGTACACCACCCGCACATCTAAGCTTACAGCGCTTGGTATTCCCAAGCAGTCACCCATCTAGGAACTGACCAGGCTCGACGTTGCTTAACGTGATCGTACGGGAATCGATGTTTCAACGTGATACAGCCGTAAGACCGAAGAATACTTCATTACAAATGTCTAACTATTCTGGCCAGTTGCCCAACCATATTGTCTATGAAAAGAAAAAAAAAAAAAGGAAAAAGGAGTCGAGCTTGCACAACTCCGTGCGGATGTGTATGAATGGGCAGGGGGTGGGGGAAGAAGATATTTGGTCGATCTACAAGAAAGTTTTAAACCAAGCAGAAAACATTCGACAACTAGACATAATGCTAACTGATTTATCTGTTCATTTCCAAGTGAATTAAGAATTTACTCATGATAAAAAAAAAATCAATCAGAATATTTCATTCAAAAGAAAGAAAAAAAATAAAGTCAAACATGTAGATCAGAATTATCCTTGCCAGTCTTATGAAACGTTCGTGTATGTTATTATGTAAAGTTTACTGAAAGTAACAGAATCGGGACGTGGGAGGGACCGATTTAACTGGTCTGAGTCAACTGGGTAGCAAAATAAGAACCACAGAAATAAAGAGTGGTAAAGTGGGTAAGTGTTACTACGAGCAACAAAAGAAAGTTTTTGAGGGCCATATTTAGTAGACGTCATGAAATGTGTCACCCAAAAGAGGAAATGCCCGAATATCCGCGGGATCATGTAAAATACGCATTTGTCAAAGTCACATTTGATTTTTGTTTTTTCATTGGGACAATCCTGAAATCGATTTCAGCTTTTGTCACGTCACTGATTTAGCTCATAGTATGAAGAAAACATTAAAAATCATGGAGTTTTCAATATTTTCCTTCAAGCTACAAGCTTGATAATTAAAATTAAGATTTGGTAAAGTGATCAAATGAAAGATTCAAATTATAGTGTGCACATTATTGGAATAAATTAATCAGTTTCAGAACAAAACACAACACAAAAAAACCCACAAAAAACACACAACACACACACAAAAAAAAAGTACAAAAAAAACAAAAAAAAATACAAAAACACACAAAAAAAAACAAAACAAAAAAAAAAACGATATTCCTACTGGGTAGATAACAAAAAATAAAATTTAATACATTAATGAAGAAAGTCAATTTTACATATTATTCAAAACATATCAAATTATTGATCTGTAACGTTTCAGCTTTTAAGCGTGTATAGTAATTAAGACATGTTTTATACTCTTCATGCAACACGCGAGCTGAATGTTTTTCTATAAAATATTCGCGCGCCTTTTTGTGCTTACTATGATGTTCGCACGATAGGCATAAACAAAAGGATAACGTATGCAATTGCCATAGTTCAGGCAGATAGATCCCCCACGGAAATAAAATTCTCAGCTGTGTCCTTGTCTTTGAACAGAGCGCAACTAAAAATAGAGAGGTGCCCAGTACCTCCCTCATTGCACTAAAGTGTGGGGGAGGGACGGTAGTAATACCAACATCAACGCCACATACGATTATGGAAACAGAACAATTTTTGGCCCGAGAGAACGCACTCGAGCTCCCCATATTAAACGGACATTGTATCAAATTCTGTTACCCGGGTGTTGAAACGAGTAAATAGCGAGATCAAATGGTCCGATCGAACCCCGAACTACTAGTTGCATTCTAACATCGCAGATTCGAACCTAAACTTCCTCCAGTGACGATGAACGGATGTCCCCTTGAGAAGGTACCGCGCCTTGAGAGACTATTGGGACACCTGACCTCAAATGGAACTCGTACATCCGATCCCTCGTTAAAGATGTAAGTAAGTACCTAACTCTTCATGCTATCTTCTACCTTTACAAGAGCCAGATCAGACCTAAAATGGAGTACCGTTGTATTTGGACGGGAGCTGCACAGTCCTCACTTTCCAGTCTCGACAGAGTTCAAAAGCATTTCAAAGTCCTTGTGGGTGACGAATTATTTCCCACCTTCTCTCACACAAGCGGGACGTGGCGAGCTCTGTTGCTACTTCCATGGAAAGTGTTCGGACGAACTATATTCCTTGGCTCCGACAGGAATAAACTTCACGGCTAGGGCCGAACATGAAACATACAATGTAACAAACCACCCACATTCCTCTGTATTCCATGACGAGAAGTACGTTCAACTCTGACAGCTACTTCCAGAGAACCACTGCTCTGCGAAACAGACTCCCAAGAGAATGTTTCCCCTCGGTCACTACAATTTTGACCTGTTCAAGTATAGAGTTAACGCTTATCTTGCACTTTTATCCGTATAAACACCCCTTTAGCGGGCCTTGTACAGCGTGAAACTGGAAAAAATAGACCAAATGATAATACGAGTAGAAGCCGGATGTAGTCTTGTGTCTAGTTTATTTCTGTTGTACGAAAATGTCACCGTAAAAAGAAACTAGACTGGAAAAAAAAGGAAGTTAGTGCCATGCGTGATACACGCTTAGGCAATCATGTATCTTTCGATATATGACTGACGAGGCAGATTTCTCCCCTCCTACAGTAGGTTACCATTTCTTTCTGCGGTAGACCAGTTGCCATCCAAGGCTATAGAACTCGGTCTCTCCTGCTATTTACCCATAGGGAAATGAAGAGGATCCATAACTTCCAAGAGTATTAGCACGTAAGTGAATGTAATGGACTCGACTCCCCGATTCATCAATCCGAGCCGCTATCCAGTCGAAGCCATTACATTCATATATCTCTCCAAATGAGAGAAAGAACAGATGGAGTAAAAATCCACTGTTCGTAGCATTTACTTTTAAAAAAGTGCTAAATACAAAGTAGAGCAATATATTATTATTATTATTAATAGATTATAATAAAAACATTTTAAATCGCTACACAAAAGCTTTCATGTTTCAATACTATGATTCTACTTCTTCAGGCGATGATTAAATTATTTTTAAGGAAGTTTAAAAACAAAGTGTTACCTCTTTTCCGAAGGTTAAGTGGGGGCATAAGGTCAGAATTAAAAATAGACCTGTGGGTATGTCTTGATTAGCCAATTAAATGTCAGATCTGCGCTAAATAGAAAAGCAAGCTCTGATCGCGGAAGTGGGCGAGTTAGTTTTTCATGTCACGATAAACCGGCATATAGGCATGGCATCATTGACGATTGCTGAAAATATGCCAGCGACAAATGTATCGTGACGATATATTTATTCATAATCTGCTTATACCACTTTCGCCAATAGCTCAGACAGTACACCCGGTGCAGTTACTTTTCAGACAGGATTTATCCTAGATTCATTCAATAATAATAAAGGCATCGGAAAAGTTAAATTATTCATTGCCATAAATCAGTTCTCAGTGAACTGAGGCCCACGAGTCACATGTTGATCGGTTGGTTTTCTGAACGGCACGCTTAATTTCATTAAGTTTATTGAAATGTTTGCTTCCTTTAGTTCTCACTTGTTCACTCACACACTCTCATGCATAAAAAAAGATTAAGTAGAATGTTTCTCGAATTTTGTAAACTTTCGGTAACGTTTTCATCATTTTAAACCATTGGCGATTTTCCCTAAGGGAGATCATAAGTGTAAACATCTTTTGCTTCAGAAACATCAATGATAATTATTTTTCTCTAGAGAATATATATACTTTTCGCAAATATCTTTGTATATTCAAATGAATAAATTATAAACAAATCACACGCAGCAGCGTGTGTTAATCACTGTCATCAGTAATAATATACAAAAACTTAAGTTTTTTATTTATTTTTTTTAATTAAAAGAAGAAATCTTTTCTAAAGGGGAAAAAAAAGACAAGGCAAGACTTCCCGCCATTTCTAAGGCAGATGCTTGTGCGCATGCTCTTTTGTTGGGAAAATGGCTGCGGTATCTTTAATGAAAAATTACCTTTATTTATTTATTTTTTTTTTTTAGTAGTGCGGTCCGCCTTATGATATATTGTATGAACCTCATGCGGTCGACTCTTCAAAAAAGGTTGCCCATGCTTGGCGTAAATGAATCCGAACTATCCAGAAACAGATTTTCTTCACTCAGTCAAGCAACTTCATGCTCTGGTGACCTGCGAGACATAGTAACCAAACAAGTACTGACCGTGTGAATAATAAACACAAAGAGGGACGAGGAAGCAAGTCTTTACCCACATTTAAACATTCTGTTCCAGGCTATCGCTCATACACCCTGAACATTTAACTGATCAATAGAGTCAAAAGTTGGGGGGGCGTCACTCACCATTAAGTGGCCCAGTTTTGAAAGCAAATTGACAAAGAGTATAAAAAAACTATCCTCATCCCAAAACCAAAAAGCAAATAAAATTTTACCCATAACGATTTCGTGGGGTGGGGGTTGAGTATCTGATAGTGTAATGGCAAATAAGGTGAGGATACATTACAGGTGCAAGAAATTACGACCAAAGAGCGAAAGGGGGAGGAGGAGACGACCAAAGAGCGAAAGAGGGAGATGACCAGAGAGCGCGTTACAGGCGAAAGGAGAGGGGGCAATGACCAGAGAGCGCGTTACAGGCGAAAGGAGAGGGGGCAATGACCAGAGAGCGCGTTACAGGCGAAAGGAGAGGGGGCAATGACGAGAGCGCGTTACAGGCGAAAGGAGAGGGGGCAATGACCAGAGAGCGCGTTACAGGCGAAAGGAGAGGGGGCAATGACCAGAGAGCGCGTTACAGGCGAAAGGAGAGGGGCAATGACCAGAGAGCGCGTTACAGGCGAAAGGAGAGGGGCAATGACCAGAGAGCGCGTTACAGGCGAAAGGAGAGGGGGCAATGACCAGAGAGCGCGTTACAGGCGAAAGGAGAGGGGGCAATGACCAGAGAGCGCGTTACAGGCGAAAGGAGAGGGGGGCAATGACCAGAGAGCGCGTTACAGGCGAAAGGAGAGGGGGCAATGACCAGAGAGCGCGTTACAGGCGAAAGGAGAGAGGGGCAATGACCAGAGAGCGCGTTACAGGCGAAAGGAGAGGGGGCAATGACCAGAGAGCGCGTTACAGGCGAAAGGAGAGGGGGCAATGACCAGAGAGCGCGTTACAGGCGAAAGGAGAGGGGCAATGACCAGAGAGCGCGTTACAGGCGAAAGGAGAGGGGGCAATGACCAGAGAGCGCGTTACAGGCGAAAGGAGAGGGGGCAATGACCAGAGAGCGCGTTACAGGCGAAAGGAGAGGGGGCAATGACCAGAGAGCGCGTTACAGGCGAAAGGAGAGGGGCAATGACCAGAGAGGCGTTACAGGCGAAAGGAGAGGGGGCAATGACCAGAGAGCGCGTTACAGGCGAAAGGAGAGGGGGCAATGACCAGAGAGCGCGTTACAGGCGAAAGGAGAGGGGCAATGACCAGAGAGCGCGTTACAGGCGAAAGGAGAGGGGCAATGACCAGAGAGCGCGTTACAGGCGAAAGGAGGGAGATGACGGGTAGCGCGTTACAGGCGAAAGGAGGGAGATGACGGGTAGCGCGTTACAGGCGAAAGGAGGGAGATGACGGGTAGCGCGTTACAGGCGAAAGGAGGGAGATGACGGGTAGCGCATTAGAGCAGTAGTTGGAGGTGGGTTGAGGAGGGCTGTACGGAAATGTGACTGTGTGATGAGAATGTAGAATACAGAGAAACAAGAAATATCATTTTCCGAGATGGAAAGAAGAGGGTGGCAGGATTGTCTAGGAAAGAGTGGAAAGGTATATATAATGTCCATTTAATGGACGAATGCAAAGCGATGGTACTAATCAAAGTTTGTCGTGTCATTTGCAAATCGAAGCAGACAGTTGTTGTCACGATCTGGGACCAAGTACGCGGTAACTTTGCAAGACCGTAACATACCTATCAACATATACACGAATATACGTGACGTTTCAAGACCATCAGTGGATCCTTAAATGTGCGCTAATACCGTACATATATGGTTGTATGCTATATATATATATATATAATGTTTTATTTTGTCTACTTATTTTCAATAGGATTCTCATTCACGGAAAAGGTTTTTACTACCCTTATTAAAGGGAGAGATAAAAATTACCATGTTGATACATATTCATTTATTCCGAGTACTTTCTACATTAGCACACTGTCATCATCAGAGCTTTTTTTCTAAGACAGAATCGTTATGCTCATATGAAAGTTAATTTAAACTGAAGTGAGAAACACTAAGGTTATGTACTATACAATTTAAATTTCACGATGTAAACGTCAGGAGGAGGGGTAACTAAGTTTTGAAATATTATATATATATATATATATATATATATATATATATATATATATATATATATATATATATATATAGTAAATTACATGCACAGGCCGATAGACGTAAATTTACGCTGTTTAAAGAAAACGAGAAACACGAGTATCCACTTAATATAACGTTTGGAGTAATAAAAAATGAGGTCGGATAAGTAAACCTATTAATTCCTTAACAATTACTTTGTTTCGGAGACGAAAATAAATTTACTATATGTAGGCTTAGATAGATCTGAACAAGGGATGTGCCTTTCTTAAATTAAGTAATTGAACTTAGCTTTGGAAATCTGTCGCGGTTTAGCGGTCAAAAAACACGCCGAGATATTCTGCGGCTTTCGTCAACACGGGTGACGCAGATTCGAAATAACATTTCGAATACATTTTCGTTATTAAGACTCTCGAATGCACAAGCCGGGAGACTTTATAAACAAGGATGTCTACTCAAAAACGTGTATCAACTAAATATAACATATAGCAAATGACAGCTCGAGTCGCTACTAAAGATTCACCCTTTCGTGATCTTCAGACAACTAGAACATGACGTTGTGAAGATTTTTTTTTTTTTTTTGCTCGTCTATGTAATATGGGCGTTGAGCACCTTACTGCGTCGGTTGGTGTTTGCCTCTTTCTGTTTTCTTTCCTTGTTCGGAATTTTGTCTAAGTTGTTAGGTCTTCCGGCAAGTTGTCTGATGGTCACACTAGCATAGATTTTTTTTCTTTAGTAGTATAACATAACATACATACATTTAAATAAAGAACAAACAGGAAACGTTTATCAATCTAACCCATTTTACAGAACCTCTGGCATTTTCAAATTTTGTGTTTGATTTTCATTGCTCAATCAAACAACGCACACAACTGAAAATGCCAGAATTTCTATCTGTCAGTTTCTTTGTCTCTGACGAAAATAAGTGAAACATGTTAGATTGATAAACGTTTCCTATTTGTTCTTTGTTATCCTGTTGGATTCCGATCCATATTTGATTCTTAACTTTAGTGTGCGTGATGTAATAAAATAGTAGCAATAGATGTAAGGTCATGGACACGTCCTTAATGGAGCAACCTCTGCCTACAATTTAGCTTTTTTTCCTTAAGCATGGAACTTGTAGTTTTTCACTTAAAGCAAGCAATTTACCGCTTCTCAGTCATCTGAATCGCTTGACTTGGTACTTTTTTTAATTTTAATTTTTTGGACATTCAAACTTGAATTTATTTCTGTGGTTAAATAGCCGCCACTGTACAGACAATCAGGTCATTTTGCATGGGCGGATATAAATAAACTAGTTTATTCGTATAGCGATAGGAGTCATTTTCGCAATTCTATTGTTTATATTTTCTGCATGAGTAATCGAGGATTATTATCTATACAATTAGCTTCTGTCGTAAAAGAAAGAATTAAAAGTTTAAATTATACAAACATACATTCACACACATTAAAGGCCGCCCTATTGAGCTAGCTCTTTCGAAAAAGCTGTTCATTGGGCCTTTATCACAATAGGTAAGGAGGAGTAGATGCGATAGGCAATAATAAAATACAGAACTCAAATTTGATCGCTGCATTTAAGTATTGCATTAATATTTAACCTTACCTTTTAAAAAAGTTCAACGATAATTCTTCTGCTGCCACTTAATTTAAAGACAATTTGATGTACGTAGATCCTTACTTTTCGTACAAACAATTTTATTTCATGGGTGACTTTCACTCAATTTCGCAATTAATTTCAATTATTCTCAAATTTATTTCCAAATTATAAAAATTGTTATCGTACAAGAAAATTCGTCGCAAAAAATCCCGAGAGGAAGAAAAATAAAATCGCCGAAAACAATGGCAGTAATGAAAACTTACGAAATCCAAAATTTCAGGATGGCGGGTCCAGATCTGACCCGGAATGTTTTTAATTTGCTCACGGAGTCGGCCCGATTCCAAAATGGTATGCTATTGAAGGATGAAAAATTTTCACGGATTTTGACATTCTAGGATCTACCCCCATCCCATCCAAATCTGGTAATTTGCTTTGCTCATACTAAGTCTGGGAAAAAAACACTATAAAATTCACTATTTTGTATCCATAATGTCGAATGTGTTAAAATTATTCAACTAGAAAAATCTCAAGTTGATGTTAAAAATGTGCCAAAAAATATTGATGAATTTAAAATGGAATAATCTATTATGACACGTCTAATCATAAAAATGATCTATTATGATGAATAGACGGAATTAATGACACGTCTAATCATAGACGGAATGATCTATTATGACACGTCTAATCATATAGACGGAATGATCTATTATGACACGTCTAATCATATAGACGGAATGATCTATTATGACACGTCTAATCATATAGACGGAATGATCTATTATGACACGTCTAATCATATAGACGGAATGATCTATTATGACACGTCTAATCATATAGACGGAATGATCTATTATGACACGTCTAATCATATAGACGGAATGATCTATTATGACACGTCTAATCATATAGACGGAATGATCTATTATGACACGTCTAATCATATAGACGGAATCTATTATGACACGTCTAATCATATAGACGGAATGATCTATTATGACACGTCTAATCATATAGACGAATGATCTATTATGATCTAATCATATAGACGGAATGATCTATTATGAATCACGTCTAATCTAATCATATAGACGGAATGATCTATTATGACACGTCTAATCATATAGACGGAATGATCTATTATGACACGTCTAATCATATAGACGGAATGATCTATTATGACACGTCTAATCATAGACGGAATGATATTATGACACGACATATAGACGGAATGATCTATTATGACACGTCTAATCATATAGACGGAATGATCTATTATGACACGTCTAATCATATAGACGGAATGATCTATTAATCATATAGACAGACACGTCTAATCATATAGACGGAATGATCTATTATGACACGTCTAATCATATAGACGGAATGATCTATTATGACACGTCTAATCATATAGACGGAATGATCTATTATGACACGTCTAATCATATAGACGGAATGATCTATTATGGCAGTTTTCTAATTTGTAATATTGCATATGAACCATTATTGTACATAATTAGGTTACAATAAAATGTGTATTTTATATTTGGTTTGGTTGTTTTTAACTAGTAGCATATCAACATCTCTATGGGTTATTTAATGCCAAAATCCAAATTAAAATTGAAAGTTTATAATCAATTGAAGAGAATGACATTAAAGCATGATTAGATTATAATTAGCTGCATTTTTCTTACCAAATCTTATAAAATGAAATAGGAGTAAAAACTTTTCTTCTTACAAGAAATGAAATTAATCATAGCAAATACAACAAAAAAAGTTTGAAGTTAATTTTAAAAATTGCTGGTAAACATTGTTGATTTATGTAAAATGGAATGATCTATTATGACATGTCTCTGGTTTGTATTTAGATACATTGTATTTATTTTTAAATTTTCTAGTTGAAATCTTCACCTACATTGCATATGATCCATTATTGTACATAATTAGGTTACAATAAAATTTATGTTTTATATGAATACGACATTATGAAAATTGTATACAGTGATGGGGCGTATTCTAGATTAGAGGCAGGGTGAAACCCTTGCACCGGTCCTGACAAAATCCCCTATATTTTCTGGAGACTTATTAATAGTCTAATTTAAATATGTGAAAAGTGGAGACTATAAATCGTCTCCTCTTCGACAAGAACAAAGAGCATTGTCTTTAATCAGTTTGTGTAACTATTTGAGTATCGACCACCACGATATACTACTTTACAACAGTAATAAGTTTATTTTTCACCTGCTCTCGTAATGCTAATATACTTTGTTTCAATGTCAAGCTGCTACCAATAAGGGAAAGGGGGAAATGTTAAGATACAAAAGAAAAATGACTACAAATCTTTCACACCCAACCTTCTCACCACTCTGCACCAGTGAGATGGGGGTATAGAAAAAAAAAGAAAAAAAAAGAGAAATGTGATGAAGTAACAATAATTCTAACATTTATTCAGTAACCTTTACTCGCGTCGTTACTATTAATAACGTCAGAATTTACAACAATTTCCACCGCCCATGGCCACGCCCTAAACGACTATTCCCAATTGGATACAAACCAGCCTGGCATGCTGGGGCTATAAATAACCCAAGTAAAATGAACCCAACGTTTCTCGCGGCATTTCACTGCCTTCATTTACTTCCTGAGTCGAATAGCGTCCCTACTACATTCTCCAACGTTGTGGGGTCTGCACGCACCCCTGTATAGACAAGGGAACTAGTCTATTTTTCTATAGGTAAAAATAAGACAGATTTTACAGCTCCTGTTATAGTGTAAAATAACGAGCAACGATACGTGGCTTAGTCATGACCATGTGCCAGAGTTAATTAAGGACACCCAGTTAAGTACAAATCTACCGGCAATCAACGCACCCCTCCAACTAGATTGTTGAAACGACAGTCCCCTACAAGATTTTCTTTTGTATTTAGGATTGCCAACTGTTCTTTAACTCTTTCCGTCCTTGTCGAAAATAAAAAATCATTTTATATTGTCTATCTACAGGAATTAAATTAAACATTGCTACTCTCTGACGAATGGACGGAGTGATTCCTGGAAGGCCCGTCTGCGATGCTCTGAAGTTGGGATGCTGAAGGTAACATGAACCAGCAAAGTGACAAACGTTTTATTTGTATTCATTTTCTTCCTCATTAATACGCGTGTGTGTTTTTTTTTATCATACGACTGTTCACTCAATACAAAGGTCCAAAATCCACTGATGATAGAATGTTACTATAAATTGTTCTAAAGGCGTACAAAGAAAGAATAAGAGGGACACACTATGGGGATAGGTAGGATAGATAACGGTCGACCCTAGACTTACGGTGAAGGTTGAGATTGGTGAAACGAGCTTGCTAAATATATCGAGTAACGAGAGGCTAGCAACATTTCGTCTGCAGATGGATTGATTCGTTTACGGCTCAACCCTTTGCAGGTTATTTAAAATCAGAAAACATTTAGATTTTAAGAATTTTTTTAGATAACAGTTTAGGGATACAACTCTTACTAATTATCCCGTCCTGGGTATGACGATAAACTACGCCCAACAGCAGGAGGCTTTGAGGAGCGTGGAACAACTTCTTGGTTGCTGGTGTTCCCAGGTCCACCTTGACCCGGGGTAGAGGCCCCTGTTGGGGTCCCAGCTATGGGCAAATAGTTAACCCCGAAACTGGGGTAAAAAACACTATGAAAGCGTAAAAATAGGTTTTAATACCAGAAATAAATTTTTGAAGAAAAACTTACTAGCAATACGTTTTTCGAATATTATATATACACACAAATGTTTGGAGGTACAAAATTTATAAATAGTTTTAAAAACTAGGAAACCATTGATTTTAATATCAAAAGTCTCTAGAGCCCTTTCAGCCAACATCTCATCAGGAGAATCGTTGGATTAGCGAAATGAATAATAGCGATATTGAAGAGCAAAAAAGAGGGGGAAACACACTAAAATAACGAACAAGTATATATACTTGTAACGAGGGAAGGGTTATCGTGTAAATAAATAGTGAGGGACAGTTAAAATAAAATATCCCCCAACAGATTCAGAGACCTTATAAATTCTTTCTGCCGGCAGAGAGAAGGTTTTCTAAATCCTATACAGACCGATTCCAAAATCTTCAAATGATTATTGAATCGGCTGTATGAATAATTCTAAACCACTCTTTTTATACAACTTGGCACAAGCTATATTCTCAACTAAATGTTGAGCAATAGCCGATTCCATATTCATGGGGGAAGATAGCATATTCTATCTATCTTACCAAGTCGTATTTTGGAAGGAACGTGCTGATTAATTCTAGTTTCCAAATGCAAGGTTGTACGCCCCACATAACCAGCAGCACACTGGCAATTAAATTCATATACTAAATTACTCAATTTGATGTAGGGCAATACATCCTTGCGAAAAGACGGAAACGCAGACCTAGTTTGAAAAATGCTACGTAAAGCAACTGATGGGAAACAACCGGAAACCGACTTGCTAACCTGCTTAATTAAGCCCTGACCACTATCCCCAATCCAGGGAATCTTCAAATAAACCGGACATTTAGAAGGCCCCTGAATTTTAGGGGAATGAAATTCCTTAGTTTTCTTACTAATAATATGGTCAATAAGGGCCTCCGGATAGCCGTTACTAAGGAAAATCTCCCTAATGTTCCCAAATTCACGGTCCAATCTAATAGGGGAACACACTTTAAGCGCTCTATACACCAAGGTTTTAACGAGATTAATTTTCCTTGATGCAGGAGCAAATGAACGCCAATTCAAATAAAGTCCAGTAAAGGTGGGTTTACGATAGATGCTAGTAATAAAACCACCTCTACTGCGTTCAACAAAAAACGTCCAAAAAGGCAGACAGTTGTCTTTCTCCCCTTCCATAGTGAAAGACAAACCATTGTGTAAGGAGTTGAGCTCATTAAAGAACTCAACAGCCTCACTTTTATTAGAGAATGTTGCAAAGGTGTCATCGACATATCTAACGTAAACAAATGGTTTAGACACTTTGCCGAAAAGTAACATTTCATGGTAGCCCACAAAAATATCAGCCAATGCAGGGCCAAGGGGACTGCCCATCTGGACCCCATCCACTTGACTATACATAATATTGTCAAAACTGAACTCCACCGAACTAGTACATAGTATCATGAGTTCTATAAATATATCCTTAGGAAAAGGAGGTGGAGCAATGTTACCTTCGTATAAAAAGTCTGCACAGATATCAATAGTTTCCCTCAATGGTACGTTAGTAAATAGACTGGACACATCAAAGGAACACATAAAATCAGTATCAGGGCAAGACTGTATGAAGACTGTTGAAGATTTTGGAATCGGTCTGTATAGGATTTAGAAAACCTTCTCTCTGCCGGCAGAAAGAATTTATAAGGTCTCTGAATCTGTTGGGGGATATTTTATTTTAACTGTCCCTCGCTATTTATTTACACGATAACCCTTCCCTCGTTACAAGTATATATACTTGTTAGTTATTTTAGTGTGTTTTCCCCTCTTTTTTGCTCTTCAATATCGTTATTATTCATTTCGCTAATCCAACGATTGTCTCCTGATGAGATGTTGGCTGAAAAGGCTCTAGAGACTTTTAATATTAAAATCAATGGTTTCCTAGTTTTTAAAACTATATATATATATATATATATATATATATATATATATATATATATACATTACCAGCAATACATTTTTAAAATTATATTACAAGCTATACATTTTTGAGGAAAAAAAATATTTCCAGAAAGATTTTTGACAAAACAAAATATTACCAGGAAAAAAAAAGTATCGGCGTTAAATGACCCATTGAGGTTGATATGTCGTAAAACGAACCAAACAGAAATTTACTAATTAACCCATAGCTGAGGAGAAGAAGTGGATTTATACCTAATCAGATTTTGATAAACAAGAAATAATTTCGACATAAAGCAGGGGGATCAATTCCATATTACAGTCAATATATAAACTGCTCCCTCACTTTGTAGATAGGGTAGTTTTTATACAGTTATATTCCAGAGAATGTAAATAAATCTAAAAGTCACTTCTATGTAGCTAAACAGTATTTCATTGATTTGTTTTCTACAGCTTAACCCTTGGAAGGTTATTTAAAGCCAGAAAATATTTTTAGTTTGGCACAGCCAATTTACTTTTCATGGTTTTAAGTCAACGCATATAAAAACTTTCAGCTTTAAATTAAAAATTACTGACTAATGAATATTTCTTTGATCTAACTTAAACGGTATTATGCTGACAATAATTCGTTTCTTGATGCCCCCACCCAAAATTATTGATAATATAAATCATACTTGATAAATTTCTTCAAAAATATAACATTTTCAAACCTGGTAGATAATGAAGTGTAAAAATATAACAAACCCAACTGGAATTGGAACTCGGCTCTCAGATTAACATTTGCGAGCCATTATCCATTGCACCTGATATTTCCAACCTGTTTTCCATCTCGATATTGACGGGGCTTAACTTCGGTCATTGTACGGGAACCGTTTTTTTTTTAGCGATACATGGCCGTATTTGACACCCAAGAAAGCGACTCCAATTATTATTGGTGTAAAGAATTGGTAGATGTAAGTTCATGGTTTTGCACAAGAGTTGCAAAAAGCTATCAAACCAAGAGGAAATGTAATACCCACAATTAAGCCTGGATTAAACATTAAGCCAAATAAGCGTGTACTTCGTGCATCAGTAGAAAACTGGGACACAACAGGCTTTGCTTCTTAGCATCTAATGACGTCTACTGAGCAGATCATATTCATAAAATCTCATAGGCAAGTGAATAAGGCTGAAAACTAAATACCCTACTTATTCAACCCTGAGAGAATTAGAAGTCCTACCAGGATTCATGATTGGCAAATTATAATGTTGATAGCAGGTATAGAAAAAAAATAATATAAAAACTCTCCTACAGAAGGTAGTGAAAGAAAGCCAGAAAGACGGCATGTCAATTACAAGACTGACTACTCAGTTAGTAAAAAAAGGAACAATCCAACATGCAAATTAGAGACACCAAAATCAAATCAATACAACTTATACCTATTTGCATTTGCGATAGAAATAATCTGTAAAAAATGTTATAAAGTTTAATGTACCTAGTTTTAAGTATAGCTAAAATAACTCATGTGATTTCAGGCATTACTGTAAATCAGTTGGCAAATGTTTTCCATGAACTGCAAAATTGTATTACCCTTTGTATTGCTAATCATAGAGGACATGGGGAAACTTAAATAAAATTTCAATAAAACCTTAAAAAATATAGATTTACTTCTTTCTAATCCTTCTTACAAATTATTTCTATCGCAAATACAAATAAAGTTATAATTTTTTAAAGTGCACACGAACTTTATGGACAGTGTATAGTGTGTGTATATATATATATATATATATATATATATATATATATATATATATATATATATATATTATATAAAGGGCAGATTTAATAGGATAGTCAATGTAACTATACAAAAGCTCTTTACACTTACTGTATTTCAGGTAATCTTTGTCTTTCCGGGTGATCTAAAAATCCCAAGTGACGAGTTATGTCTAAAAAAAAATATACTTCAAAGAATTATTCATCTAAAGAAGTCCCTTCTCTGACCTGACGGATATATGTTGACGAAATGGAAAATTCTTAAGTGGCACGTTTCCGTCCGAGATGAGGACTTCTACAAACTAATTTTTTTTTTCATATGGATGGAAGCATATTTTCCAGACAAAACGCATCACTTTAACATTATGTCATTATTATATACACACCTACCTATACATGTATCAAAAATACTTTTACAAACTTTGAGAGAGGGTTCCTCACACCAAAACAAGGACAAAAGTCCATATAAACATATGTCCACAAATCCTTCGTTTTTGAGTTAATAAGTTTAAAGTTTACTGTAGCTTATTGACTAACAAATAAAGACCTAAAATATGGAGAAATCGGTAAGGATCGAACCCACTACAGCAGAGACTTAGTTGTTATTTATCGGACGTGCGGGTGGTAGATAGGTAAGCGGTTCTCAGTTTGAAATTGTGATGATTATAATATAATGAGAATGATTGTTTCACTGTTGAAAATGACATGACAGTTCAATATATTTACTTTGAATGTGATCGTTCCCCTCCCTAGCTGTGTATTCTAACTTGTTTAGAACTTAAAGAAAAAAAATAATTTCAAAGTCACCGTATCGGCTCATGATTAATTTTTCTTACTCTCCCTTTCTTACTCTCCCTTTCTTACTCTCCCTCACAAATTTTTAAAACCTTATAATAAAATTTTATTTTTTATTTCTTCCTCTTAATAAACTTTTTTTTTATTATTAAAACTTTTTCCTTTTGTTTCCTTTTTTCTTCTCCCTTTCCTTTGGATAAATTAACTACATTTATTAAAAAAAAAAAAAAACGTTGTAAACATGACTGAAGAGACAAACAACGGATTGGCAGTTTGTGAAAAACCATCGGCAAAAGTTCTCTCATGGTTAGAGGACGAAAGACCCTGCGCACGTTGCAAATCATACGAATATGGGAGCTGCTCTTTGAAGTACCCTCCATGTGATACTAGGAGATATACGGCATGCTAGGGCCACTTGACATGTGCTGATACCTGGATCGTCTTCGACAGCCTGTATTCTTCGTGGTCAGACATACGAACAGATCACGGTCTTCCTCAATCCATGATCTGTGGTGCCACGGATGCTGTCTCAGCAACGCGACGATAAACAGCAGCAAAAGTTGGATGACTCGGCTGCCTTTGGTCTGGAAACAGCAATATGATACAGCCGTGCAGCCTCGCATCCATTACCATTCGCATGGCCGCATGTAAAAATCGTAACTGCCTGCTCAGGAATATGAATATTCTGCCATTGTTAAACGGAACACTTCTCAGTTAAATCACTTTAAACGTTGAAGACGGACTAGCCAAAATGTACACGAATAACAAATGTAACGTAGTCTACATGGCAACACAGTGTCATCTACCGTGAATTTTCTTTAAACTTAACAAAGGATCTATGGACATATATATATATATATATATATATATATATATATATATATATATATATGTGTGTGTGTGTGCACCCCCCCATATTAAAAAATAAAATGGTTACCTGAATACTATTAACTATTTTATAAGCTTTTGTATTGTATCACATTAACTTACTGCCATATTACTTCTGCCTCCAAATATGTATTACATAAAAATGTAACTCATTGTACTCCATTTTTATGGCCATTTCTCTCCTCGGGCTAAATTTCCTGGTGCTTGTCAATACTAAAACATTTCATAAAAAAAAAAATGAATCGTAACTTTTTTTTTTTTTTTTTTTAATTTAAAATTAAAAATGATAGAAAAAAAGAAAAGGATTTAGGAATTCCTTCTGGTTATCTGTTAGTATGTTAGTATCACTGTTATTGGAGAGTAAAATTTTAGTTAAGTATTTGTTTGTGTTTAAAATACTTAGGTTGATATTGTATAGTATACAACATTCAGAAAAAATGTTGTACAACAAATAACATTTAAATAATGAAATCCAAACAATAACGCGATACTAAAAAAACACCTTGACCGAACACGAATATAAAATAAAAAAAAAATAAAATAAAAAAATCACAACTATATCAACCTAACTACAGTGTAACCCGGATATAAGAGAGTTGTCGGGACCGGAGAAGAAGTCTCTTATATCCGGGTTTCTCTTATATCCGTGTTTGGTTTATTTTGTTTAGGTAAGTATGGCTCTAATTTGGGACCAGAGAAAATCTCTTATATCCGGGTTACACTGTATTAATGATGACGAACTTAGACAAAGAATTACTAAAATTTTTACTTTCAAGTAACAGTGATAAGGTATTCAGTCATAAAGTTATAGATGACCAGAAGGAATTCCTAAATCCAGGACCAAATTGCCATCTCCAGTCTAAATTTGACACTGAACCTAATGGTTTTTAAAATGGGAAATCCACACCGGTCAGTGCTTCTGTAACTACATGTCCCACGTAGAAAACAAGGCATTTAATATATCGTTTTTAATGAAAAATGTTTACATACACACGGGTGTATATTAACGACACTTCTTGTAGATATTTATATCGTTACCTTCCATTTTTACGATTGAGCTAGGTCAAATTCAGTGAATGTTTATCCTGTTATTGATCCATCATGAAACAATGGGAACGTCAGCTATCTCGATAAGACAAGATGGAAAATAATATCGATTAGAAAAGGCAGGAGTGAGCGTCTCTTAATACAGCACAAGCCAAACAGAAAAGAATATGATGTAGCGTCAATTTTTCAAATGGCGAGGGAGGACTAGTGCCCACTGACATTAGTGAGAATATACACTTTTTTTTTTTTACAGTAAGGCTCATCCTGAACAAGGTCCGTGGGGAGAGGCACTCGAGATAGAGGGTTACGTTAAGGGGTACGTTATATGGATAAAAGGGTTATCTCTAGGACGTTATCTCTAGGTAGTTTGGGTCTGACTGGCGGTAGTTTGGGTCTGACTGGCGGTAGTTTGGGTCTGACTGGCGGTAGTTTGGGTCTGACTGGCGGTAGTTTGGGTCTGACTGGCGGTAGTTTGGGTCTGACTGGCGGTAGTTTGGGTCTGACTGGCGGTAGTTTGGGTCTGACTGGCGGTAATGGAATAACTAATTTGGTTTTCGAGGCAGGTTAAGATTGTAGTGATCGGAAAACATTCTCTTGATGTGTGTGTGTGTGTGGGGGGGGGTCCACGAAGCAGTGGTTCGCAAGAAGAAGCTGTTCGAGTGGAACTTAATTTTTCACTGGTGGAATACGGAGGAAATGTGGGTGGTTTGCTACAATGTAAATGGCATGGCGAGTCCTAGTCCGTAAAGTTTAGATCTGGCAGAACAAAGGACAGTTCATCCGAGCACTTTCCATGGAAGTAGCAATAGAACAGTAAGAGGTTCGCTACATCCAGCCTGAGATATGAGAGAGAGAGAAAGAATATATACAAGTGGAAAATAATTCGTTACCTACAAGGACTGAAACTCTCTTGAACTCTATAGAGACTGGATGGTGAGAACTATGCAACGCCAGCCCAAATATGACAACAGTACTAAATTCTCGGCCTGATCTGGCTTTTATAAAAGGTAAAAGATAGCATGATGAATCAGATGCTTACTAGAGCGGTACAGATAGCCGACCACTTTACCTGCATCTTTAGCGATGGATTGTATGTACGAATTGCACTTGAGGTCAGGTGTGATTTTAAATCCAAATATTCTCTAAAGTCACGGTGCCTCCTCGAGGGGACATCCGTTCATCTGACTGGTGGTAGTTTGGGCCTGACTGGCGGTAATGGAATAACTAATTTGGTTTTCGAGGCATTGAATGTAACTAGCCAATCCTCCAACACACTGAGAAGTTAGTGCTAGATCGGAAGAGAGGTCATCTTCCAATCTCTGATCGTCAAGAGTTTTAGGAGGTGCAGCTGTATATCCGATCTTCGGTAGAGATGTTTAAAATAGATCTGAGTATTTTCTTAGGCAGATCATTGAAGTAAATCAGAAAGAGGGTTGGTCCGAGAAGTGAACCCTGCGTTGACCATCAGAGCCTCGGAGGAATGGCCGTTAATAACTACCTTCATGGATCTACCTGTTAGAAAAGATTTTATAATTGAGAAGACCGTTCCAGTAATTCTGTAGGTGAAGAGCTTTTGCAGTCTTCCTTTGTGCCACACCTTGACAAAAGCTTTCGAGGTGTGTTTGTCAACAAGAGCCTCACTAAGAATGTATAATGGTCGTTAGGACGTCAGCAATGCATCAGGCCGATCGAAACTTATACACACAGGAGGTTGTTGCTATCTAGGTGCTCGACGGCCTTGTTGATTATAGCCTCAAAAATATATATTACACTGCTGGTAAACCGGAAGTTATCCGGGATTGGACAATAAATTGTCAAGAGTCGTCGTATGGTGTACACTTCGGAAGATGAAAAAAGTTGTAGCTGATGGAAGGTACACAAGTCGATACAGTATCGGCTGGGTCACCGTGGAGAGGGTGTATGATGTTGAAAAATCCGAAACTCCTAATGAACTTCGGCTAGAAACATCACTGATGTGTACTAAAGCATCCAATAGATGTATTTTATGAAACAACCACGACATTCTGTGCGTACACACACACACACACACAAAAAAAAAAAAAAGTCAACCCAACACTGATAAATGGTGCATAAATTATTTTAATAAGAATAGCGAAAAATGAGAAAATCGGCAGTCAGTTGCTGACATCTACTGAGGAGTGGACCGAACAATTACAAATTTCGTTTTCGAAACTTAGGATGCTGAATATAACATCAATCAGCTCAGTGACAAATTATTTATATATTTCCGAGATGAGGTATTATGTACACTATTTACATTATTCGGACTATTGTCCTCATCTTTGTTGCCATATTTATCACAACGTTTCGGCCGTTGTACGCTCCGTTTTCTTCAGGTAGTTGGAATGTCGAACTGAACCCTTTATTTAGCTCGTTATATATAAAAGGTAGTAATCCGTTGGTGCAATCCAGGCGAGTCCTATTAACACAACATAGAATCACTACAAACTGATACCAGAAACAGTCGGAAAATTCAGGGAATTTTAAAATTAAAATTCGTAGGTGAAAATGGTAATTTACTAAAAGGTATCTTAATTCCAATTGTAAAGAAAGTGTGTGTGTGTATATAATTATAGCCGGCTACTCTAGTTTTCCGAGCACACCCAGCTGCTAGAGCGACAAGCTAATCCCTTTTGCAGACACCTGCTCAGGCACATTTACGATTGGGCAAACACCCACAAATGCCACCTGAGGTTTATATTGTAACTATGCTGAGCGGACCTTAGTTACAGTTCCTGGGTGAGAGTGCATAATTTGGCGTGGTCACCGATTCCCTCAAGGCCAATATATTCAAACCCTCGGTCACAATTTGTGATTTTGTGCTAGTACAACCCCTCGACGGTATTCAAACAGTCCAGTCTGCCCAATTTCACTCACCAGGCTTGGTCCATCTCTTGGTATAGTTTTCAATACGCTTTCCAAAAACGTGTTGTTATACTGGGATCGCTTCATTAAACCAATCAAGAAGACACCTTCCTGATAATTCTGAGAGGGCGAGATTCGAACTCAGGTCCGAAAATGTACTATCTGACCATACTGGCACGCGATAGGCACACACTTTGGATACTTGCTAGAAAGCGAGCTTCGAAACGGCGTCAAGTGTTATCACTAAAACACCTATTTTAATGGCCTTGTACCATAAAGCGAATGAATAAACATAAATGCAGCTAGAGCTGATTGATGAAATACATATTCAAACTATTGTACAAAAATTTGATGTTTAGAATCGATTTTTTTTTTTTTAAATAATTTCATCAAGTGTGGATCGGGGCGGAGGCGGGACTTGTCATTAAAGAAAATAAAGCGGTTAAGAATACTGATTGATAATACCATAGTTGAACAGGTGAGAAACGACGAATTTTTAGAGGAAAAGGAAGCAAAAAGGACACTTGTATAGAAAGCGACAAACCAAAAGAGTAAGTAACGAGAAACCAGTCCCCTATATTTACCAAGAATGCTTGACAAATTACACTTTTAAAGAAAGAAAGAAAAAAAAAATTTTTAGAGTGTCATGGACCGCCAACGTCCTGAAGGTATATGGCATATCCCCCGCGCTCAAATATTTCAGAAACACAATGCAGAAACTTCTTGTAAATAGCATCAAATTCAAATACTCTTCCTTGCAAGTGTGATAGGTTTCATTTTTACATCTTGCTATTTGAGAGAGGAGATGGGCAACAACGTCAAAGTAACCCTCGCTCGTCTATCCAGAGACAATGAAGGGTCTAAAAACATGGCGCCTCGAGTGTAACTGTCTTAACAAGAAAAAACAAAAAAAAAAAAAAACAAAAAGATCTCTAGGCCGAATGATATGACAAAATCATCCAGGTATGTTAAAAAAAAACAAAATAAGGTTTCAAAAAGTAAAATCAATTAATTGGTAATTCATAGATACGCACCAAATAAAAGTCTTGATGAAGATAGGAAATGCATACAGTTATTTATTAGTTTAAAAAATGACTTTGGGATTATAGAAGACGTTTTCACGCACACTACCTAGCGGTTGGATGTGCGGTGGCGTAATGAATAGAGAAATCGGAGAGCGGAGTTCGAATTTCAGGAGAGTTCGCTACATTCACTTACAGGTAAAAAAAAAAAAAAAAAAATACCTTAATCCATCCCTTTCCCAGCAGTAACGGGTTAAATGGTAGGACTTGTTTGGAAGAATTAGTGATATTTTTTTTTTAAAGTTAATGTGAAAAAAAAAAAAAAAAAAAATAGAATTATTTTTACAATCCAAAAATGTTTTGGCTTTAATCCACAACAGGTTGATAAACTGTTAAACTGTTCAGCTGACAAGAAAGGTTTTAAAAAAAAAAAAAAAAAATTATTCATTTTTAAAGAATTTATATAGATTCTTTGGAAAACTTAAAAAAAAAAAAATGACTCTAGCAAGAAGAATTGTCAATGATACTCACGTTAGTTTGTACGTTTGAAGCGAATAAATACTTGCTTAAAACAAATTCTGCCCAAAAAAGACAGGTGTCCATTGTAAAAAAAAAAAAATTTAAAAAAATGGCAGTTTTAAAATAAATTACAGATTTATTTTTAACCAAGCATATTTAGAAGTATTTTTAAATTTAAGTTTTTAGAAAAGTGTAGTTAAATTTCAAGCAGCTTTATTTGACGTATGTCCAAATAAGATTTTTTTTCTAGAGAAAAAAAAAATCTTGTTAAAAAAAAGAAAAGATTAATAAAAAAAATCTTTTGTTTACGATTGTAAGCAGTCATGCTAAACAAAGCCTAAGATAGATGCCAAGCTGAGTGACGAGTCATTTATTTATTTTTTTTTTTTTTTACTCATACGTTTGTTTTCCTACACATACTAATTTTCAGTTATAAACACGTGCTTTTTATTATTTTTTTTTATCCGTCTCAATGTAAATACACGACTTATCTCTTAAAAAAGAAAAAAAAGTGCCCTACTTTTAAATAATCATAATAGTACTATTTTTATTATTTTTTTTAAAGCCGTCCTCAACACGCTGAAAAGTTTACTAAACAACAGGTGTGAAATATAAATAAAAAAATTGTGTAACTGCAGGTAAGTCTATAAAATGTGGGTTTTAGAATACAGGACTTAAAAAAATACATCAATAATATTCAATAGCTACTAGTCAGCATAGAATAAAAAAGTGAATTTTCTTACTAAATATGACAGTTATTTTAAGAGAATTTTTTTTCATTAGAAAAATAAAGTAGGTGCAATTTTGATAACAAATGTATATAAACATTGCAGTACTCCACACATTTAAAACAAACACCTAAGGCAAGTCTATTCAAGGGAAAAAAAAAAAATGTAAAAAAGCACTTGCCTTGAACAGCCAAAAAGGTTAAAGTCATGTAGTAGCATTATATTGGGCAATGTGAATGTAACTTTATCAAAATTATCAAAGTACATAAAAAATATAAGTTGGCTTCAAATCTTAATATACGATCTTGTCTTAAGTTAAGAGTCGAGCAAGTTTTTTTTTTTTTTTTAAATTGTATTTTTGAATGTTTTTCTTACTTTGAAATAAATTCGAAGATGATTTACTTTCAGAAGAGCAGACGGTGTCGAGAAAAAAAAAAAAAAATAAAACAAAACATTTGGTGGGGATTTTAGGACTACAAACTGTTTTACTTGTTTGGTTTAAAATTTTACCGACGAAGAATTAAAAGCAAATAAAAGTCCCGGCTCTCAAGAGAACAATGAATAAATTAGTTAAAGAATTAAATAAAACTCGTAGATTACTATGCAGATAGAAATTCGACTTAAAAATCGGGAAGAGTGAAAAATGTAACAACTTATACCCACCCCCATAAAAAAAAAATCCCGAAGATGCAAAATCAGAAATAATTTTTTTTTTTTTTTTTTTATATAATTAAAGTAAACTTTTACGTGTGTTTTAAAAAAAGAAGAAAAGTACAATTGTTCATTTAATTGCAAAAATCTCCTGTGAAACGATTTTCTGGAATTCTAGGATTTAGTAATAGCAGACAAAAGGTATATTCTTTAGAAAAGTAAATAAAATTTATATTTGCACTCTTAAAACCAGAAAAAACAAAAACGAATCAATGAACATTTAGACAAAAAAAAAAAAAAAAAAAAAAATACTATTTTTTTTTTAAGGGAGACAACTTAACTTCTAAAGTAATTGTTTATTATAAAAATTATCAAATTTATTTTTAAAGAAATCCAACCATGTGAATTATTTGCATTATATACACACACACACACACACACACACACAAATTAAAACATTTAATAATTGTTTTAACATATATATGTGTTTTGCTTTTTTAGCACCCTTCAAGTCGATCTGGGAGAAAAATATACCATAATGTACGTATGTAGTATCAAATAACGGCTTTTCTTTTAGAGAGACAAGAATCCAAGGAAATTCTTTTATGCAAATAACAAACAGAGTGTAAACGTGAATATTTTCTTCTTTAATATTTAAAAAAAAAAACCCAGTGTAAATAAATAATATTCCCACTATGTGTAATCCGTGCAAGTGCAAGTTTTAAACTCAAAGAAATTAAATTACCTATTTTTTTTTTTTTTGGAAGTATTAAGCATTGGTAAGTAAAAAAAAAAAAAAATACATTTTAGACGACAGGACGAGATATTTGGATTAGAAGAAAAACATTCGCCGAGTAATCAAAGATAGACGGAAAGGAAATAAACACTCGGATTTGTATTCAATAATTAAAAATGGACAGTTGTCTCACGGAGAATAAGTTAAAAAAGAAAGTGTGACTGTCATTTTTGTTATGCTTTTCAGAGAGGGAGAGAGAGAGAAAGATTAAAGTAAAACTTGCTAGTTTGGGTTTAATTTATTTCCGACAGTATGAAAAACACGAAATGTATATGACGAAAAGAAGAAACGAAAGATGATAATTTAATAATAATAATAATTCAGAGTAAATAAAGGGATGTTTTAGCTTCAGTAGACCAGAGTCCACAGAAAATGAATACGAAAAAAATAAAAAAAATAAAAGGAAAAATATAAACAGATCCGTGCACTTACCTAGAGAATGTCCCATGGTGATCTCTTTTTCGTTCATTAGCCATAGAGGTAGAAGGAATTTTTTTTTTTTTAGTCGAGAGTGCGTGCGTATGTAATGTTGTTTTGTGGGGGTGGGGGGTAAGAAGTATGTGGGTCTGAGGAGCCAACTGGCGGTGAGAAAGAAACGGACAAAGTAAAGCGAGCTTCTCCGAGCTACAGATCTTTAGCAGCAGCAGCAACCCTCAATGTGCGTGGAAGCCGGGAGGTGAGGACGAAAAAAAAATAGTAGTAGTAATTGTTGTTGTTGTTGTAGCATTAGAGGTGGTGACGGTGGCGAGAATGGACCAGGTGGAGATGAAGGTAACAAGTGTATGAGAAATAGTCGTACTAGTAGTAAACAGTGTAGTAGTAGTAGTAATAATAATAATAATATCAGTAGCTACTGTACTCGTCGTGCTTGGAGTGTGGAAGGGAATATATATATATATATATATATATATATATATATATATATATATATATATATGTATATATGTGTGTGTCACTATCATTGGAAAAAAACCATCTTCCAAATTTCATATTCTTTCTTTCACCAGAATAGCTCGTCCCCCACCCCACAAAAATGCTAGTAGAGATAGACAGACTTGTTGATGCACCAATTTTTTTTTTTTAATCCAGAATTTGGGGTAAGTTCTTTCCCCCAAAATGTTAGACATTTCACGAGATTTATTATCGTTCATTTTTAAATTGTCATGTTTTGTTTTTTTTTGTAAATATTTATTTTCAATCAATTTTTTATTATTACAAGTAAACTTTAAAAATTATATCAGTGAGAAAAGATGAAAGGACAGAGACTGTAGAACGAAACGATGCGTTGACAAAAAGCCAGCAAACATGCTACAATTCTAGCGTTAACTTACTAAGCGAAGAGAGGAAAGGGCAGAGTTTGCAAGGAGGGGTTGGAATGGGTGGTGATAGGCCTGTTACCATCGTCTTCATCAGTGACGACGACAAAGTCTCTGCCCATTATTCACCTCAACGATCCATGCCAAGCCACATGGCTCCCCACTTCTCTACTCCAACCTTTGCTCTCCCAAATAATCTCCTGTCGTTCTAAGTTACCCCCAGTTCGTTCTGCTTCAACACAACTATAGCATGACAATACTTGAAGGAGAAAAAATAAATCGAAAAATAGAGGTCAGGATTTACCCTAAAATATCTAATTATAAAACAGTTCTGTAACCTAACCATGTTCATTTGAGGGTGGCAGCGCTGAGCCAACTTTTGAATGGGAATTATTAACTTTTACTTTTTTGTCTGATGATATTTACAAGCGTACTATTGTCCACGTCTGTTGTTATTACAAGGTTTCGCACCACCTGCCGGCTTTCATCAGGTGTTTGTCGGTCCGAGTAAGCTACAGGGAATTAAGGGAGTCCATTTCGAAATTCCCGGTAGGTTACTTGAATCGACATGCCCCTGATGATGGCTGGAGGCTACAACGGCCGAAACGTGATAACGAACATGAGGACAATAGTCCGCGTGTAAATAAGAAAATAACTGAAGTAAAAGAAAAATAAAAGTGAGGAATTATTTTTAGACTTAATTCTTTAAGCAGAAACCGATGACCATAAAGACAATCTGTTCATGGTGGAATGACATGCATGAGGATACTGAACCTCATTACTTGCAAAACAAATATGCAAGGAGAAAACAGCTTTTGGTCTAAATTTCACGTTTCTACCGTGGATGTTTTTGCACTCAGAACACGCACGGTCTACCCAAGACCTCAGCATCAACACACAACAAAATTACCAATGTTACCCATCAACGGTTGGTAGTTGGCACAATTACCAACAAAACTTACGTGTTCAAACCTTTAAACTAAAACTACTGGAATAAATATACTCAAAGAGAATAATAAAAATAAAATAAAGATGTTCTTGTATTTACATTAGTCGGACTATTGTCCTCATCTTTGTCGCCATATTGCAAAAATTGCAATATGAGCACTGGTAAAAATGATGCTGAAAACATTAGGTTTATAATACTCAGAAGTTCATACCCAGATGTCCTCACATGGCACAGTGGATAAAAGGCGTTGGTTAGATCCAGTGACAGACCCAAAGAAGGTGAGTTCAATTCCTGGTTAAGGCAGTGGAGAACTTTCAGAGGGAAAATTAGCAGGAGATAACTGATAACTGACATCCATCAAACATGGCACGTGGAACTAGAACAGTCTACCCCAGGGTTCAGTTCGAAATTCCAACCAGAGCGTACAACGAAACGTTGTGACAAATATGGCGACAAAGATGAGGACAATAGTCCGACTAATGTAAATACTGTACATAATACCTCATCTCAGAAATATAGACAGACTCTGAAAGATGCTCTTGTAAATAAATTCATACATAGACACATAATTTTACAATCAAGTCTCCTGACGAGTGGATTAACTTCCGCAAAAAAACTGTAGCGACAATAAATTTTATTTATAAGCGTCTTTGTTATTGTCCCGACTACCGTTCTTTATGCAGCGTAAATATACCTAACTAAATGAATTCAATAGATTTAAACTCTTACGAGAGGAGTATCTGCGTAACTTTAAGTCGGCCCTAAGCTAAATGGATGTTTCCATAGTGTGTGTAGATGCTTTTTTGTGAATTTGTCTAACTCATTTCATTATCGCAGTTCGTTCCGCAGCAGTCAAATATGTTTTAGCGAATGGAGGGAGTTGCACCCCCTCTCATATCAAATGAGCTTACGTTGTATATACTAACAGAAGTTTGTGACATACCAACGTTGTTCTATTATCCACGAGTCAATCGCGGATAACGAGTTCAGATATAGACCCTGAGAGAATTCGCTGTACACGATATCGGTAGAGTCTTTGTTACGTCTTTTCGCAAGCGGCGTCAATTTTCAAAATTGAAATTTCAAAGCCAGAATTTTTTCCTCGCTTTCGGCGAAAATACGATCTTGTAGCAACCTTTGTTTAAAAGTAAATCTGTCAGTTTTTAGTTGTCATAATTTTAATTTAATAAAAGAAATATGTGAGAGATAGTAACTGCGTGTTGCATGGTCTTGGTGTCACTTGATCATCAGAGAAACACCAAATATTAATTCTAATATTTTTCATCACACCACTTCCAAAGAGCCTTGCAAAATCCGTTTAAGATTTCTAGAAATAAGTGTTACACTGTTATTAAAATCAACTCTTAAATGAAATCAGACTTGTCGGATAAATCTCTAGTGAAAGCTACGAGAGGAAACCAGTTAAAAAAAAAATCTCCCTGTCCAATATAAGAAGACTTTAAAGACATCTAAACGTTGCCGGACTACAGAGGAGACTTGTTGTCACTTAATCTCGAGAAAAATCACCAGTCGTGACGAGGGAGAAAAATCACCATCTTCCAAATAAATTGACAAGAGAAAGCTCCAAAATAAATAAATGGTTCTTCGATAAACGCAAAACTTTATGCAAATATCCTTGATTCCGGAATAAGAGGGTAGGTCGGTTGGAATAAATATTCAATAGTTTGCTTTCAGAAATAAAAGGAGGGAGGAAGGAAATAAATGCGGGTGATTTTGAATAAGTAGAAAAAAAAAAGTAAAATAAATAGTCGGGCATCATTGGGAAGGAAAAAAAAAGTCTTTGTCAACAGATTTCTTTTCACACAATGATGCTTAGCAGCACCCTCCCGACCCCAAAGAAAAAAAAACACTCACACCTGAATCCAAGATTTGTACCTTAACGAAAGGTGCATTTAGGTGTCGAATGTTCAAGTCGGGAAGTGTACGAGGTTGTGAAAATTGGATTTTCAATACGAACAAAGGATTTGTGAAAACCAATTGGATGGTTGATTTTTATTTATTTATTCTGTTATCAACGTTTCGCTCTTTAAGAGCATTACCGGAACAGGAAAAATCGTTGAAATCAGCTATGATATCACGATTCTATTCGATATTAAAACAGATACTGGTTAAATTTTAAATTGAATTCTATATTTTCCTTAGCACCGAAATAAAATAATTATATAAATTATAATTTGAATTATAGTATTCATTATTTTCTTTGGTTATATGCAATTTATTGTCTTTGTCCTGGGCATGACGATAAACTACATCTGACAGCAAGGAGGTTTTGAGGGGCCTGGAACCATCTCTTAATTGCTGTTGTTCCCAGGTCCACACTGACCCAGGGTGGTAGCACCTTTTAGGGTCCCAGGTATGGGCAAATATTGAACCCCCAAATTAGGGTCAATACATGAAAATATAAAAATGCATTAGATGAAATTACAAGCAATACATTTTTTTAAAAATTAATACCAAAGCTCAGAAGAAAAGAAAATTTTGGCATTGAATGACTTATGAGGAGTTGATGTGCCGTTAAAGAAACTAAATTTATTTTCTCATGAGATTAACATACGTAAATTTAATTTTAACAATTTCACCATATACAAATCTCATTGATTTGTTAAAGAAATATCAAAATTAACCACAACGTTTCTTAGTAGTAAGTAAAGTTACCATAATTTTCCTTTGATTTTTTTTTTTTTTGAAGATGCTTTTACAGAGAGAAACGTCGACAAAAAAATCTGGTTTTTACAAATTCCGTTTTACATACTTTGTCCGGATATTACACATCAGTCATTTTATAGTACCGAACGGGATTTCAAACAGAAACCGCTTGGGAACAAAAAAGGGTGTATCCGCGTACCAGTTCTGTCCCAAACATCGTCACTGCCATGCGTCACACACACACACACAGGGAGTTATTATGTAGACCATTACCTAACCTGTCCAAGCAGATCTGTTACCCCCATTGATGGGTTCCAATCATGCATCACAGTTATATAGATCAATGTGCTGATCCATGGGAGGAGATGGCTTATATCAAACAAAAAGGGTGGGTAACTGAATGACAAAACGATTAAAAAAAATCTGACGCGTTTCTTCTTTAGAAAAGACTTCTTCAGATTAAATACTGATGGAATCGTATGCAGGAAGATGAAGCAAAATCAAAATATAAAATGCCGGTTAACAATAGTAGTAGTAAACAGAAATAATAAATAGAAATAGTAATAAGAGTAGTAGTAGTAGTAGCAATAATAATAATAGTAATTATACCAGTAGCAATAATAACAATATAGTAATTATACTCTAGTAGCAATAGTAATAATAGTAATTATACTAGTAGCAATAACAATAATAGTAATTACTAGTGGCAATAACAATAGTAATTATACTAGTGGCAATAACAATAATAATAATAATAGTAGTAGTAGTAATTATACTAGTAGCAATTAATTATACTAGAGTAGCAATAATAATAATAGTAATGATACTAGTAGCAATAATAATAATAATAGTAATGATACTCGTAGCAATAATAATAATAATAGTAATTATACTAGTAGCAATAATAATAACAGTAGTGTTGGTGTTATGCGTGTACTGTAATAAAAGGATATCAGCGAAGCGAGTTCAAATCCCGGGCGAGATTGTTGCTTTCACTTTTGCATAAATTCTCAAAAATCTGTTCTTAGCTACAGAGAAAATAACAAGGACTGACCTCTCTAGCTTTTTGGGTGTTCTTAAAGAAAACTGAATTTCAAAACAGCGGAAAACCACTTCACTATCTTTTCCAACAATGTATGGCAATTTATAGATAATACAGAAAGAGGAACAGTGGAGAGTCATGATCGCCTGTGTCCAGAAGGGATATAGCATTAAAAAAAAAAAAAATACGACGTATAGCAACAGTTCTTTAATGGACGGTGTGTAAAAAAATGGTTAGCTAGCTTGTCTCGCTAGAACCGTCATTCCAACCGAATAGTGAGTTAGATCCTCGCCGAGTGCCCCCCATACTTTCGGTTTTGTGCCACATCTAAGCTGCACTTAGGAAAAGTGCAGTTAGTGAAAAATTTATGTCGCTGCGAAAAATCCTCTTCCAGTCTTCTTTCTCTAAGTGACTGCTAGGAGTTGTTTTTCATTGACCAACAAAGAGATTCAAGCAAACCTAAAGCGGGGGAGGAGTGACACACACAATTTTGGTACCGAACGTTTTGAATAGAAATTGCAGAAAAAAAAATAATAATGTTCAGTACATAAGTAGAAAGTTGCCTATTCCCGAACACAACTCTATCGCTACAACGTTCCTCACGCACGAGCTAGCGATATAGTTGCTCACCTTCTGCTGCTACTACTTCTGTTAATGTTCGCAATCTTACTTATACCTTTATTTATTTATTTATTTATACCAAAGTCGATTAATGGATTTACAATTTACATCGATCTCGTGTGACGAGTTAACGTAAAAGGCTTTCTCCCTACCCTCCTTCACCATTTCAATAACATTGATGTGTTGTTGCGAAGGTTATTTATAGAAAATTTGGTAGTTTGGGGTTTCCCCTCTTTTGCACACATTGCCATCGCCTCGTCATCAAAACGAGGCGATAAAAAAAAATTGCAGTGATTTGTTGTTTATAGCAGAAGCAGAAGAAAAAAAAAACCCTGACAGCTATAGGAACTGGAATTAGCAAGGTGACTACGTAGATGTAACGCGTCCTTCTCATCACGTGGGCGATCATACTTCTTCACAATTTCCTATCCTTTGTAGTTCTAAGTAATGTGTCTCTAATCCCTACTCTACCAATCGTTTACTACAGAAGTTCGTTAGGTTTAACTTTATTCAAATTCAATTCACCGTTTCCTTCTGCCCATCTATCTTTTAATATGCCTGTGATTGCCAAATTCTCCAAGCCCTTTCTTCATTGTTCCAGAAATTTTCCTTAAAATTTCCTATTTACTCACATGTTATGTTATTTATATTCGCAGCATATTTAGAGACACAGAGAGACGATTTATTACACAATATTTCAAGCTCAATTTAGGTTTATAGTTTGTAACCATGCAATTAGATAAGGTAACGTAAACCGTAGATTTATCTGCAAAATGTCATTACATTATTATTGTTACATGATTATAGGGAAATCATTAAGTTTTTTTGTCAAAAGCATTTTTATTTTGGGTCGTATATTAATTTAAAACATTCCTTTTTACAGGCTTTATTTTTTAAATCATTCTAAATTTCAGAATTTCTCTATTGCCCATCAAAATGACTGGAAGAAAGCGATCTAAAAACAACAAATGAAAAAGACATGTAACAAAGCGTAAACGAAATAGCTCCAGTTTGTTCAACTTAGGAAATTTAGCATTGTAGTCAGAATATTCTAAAATGCTGCCAATAACAAAGGAGAAAATGAAAAAATACCTAACAACAAATCAAATATAGCATCAATATTATTTTTTATTTATTTGTTATGTAACAAATACATAATTCAATTGTCAATTTTTTTTATATACCTGTAATAAGTTCTTAAGTAAAATAATAACATAAATATTTATTAAGTGTAGGGTAGTCCTATATTTACAATGGCTAATCACGAAAAGAAATGTTCATCAAAACTGCCATAAATGCATATTTGTCGCAGAATTATCAAATGTTGAATACACTGAACGTGTCATTAATCCTATAACAAACATATGTAAATGGGATTTTCCCTATTTGCCAATACACTTATATTGAATCAACTGCTCGCCTGCTGTTAAGAAAGTTGGTCACTTTGTCGTACCAGATAATTTTTCTCGCCAGAATCAATCTTACACATTTATAAATCAACCATTCGTCCTTTCATTGAATATGGCTGCTGCATCGGCAAGATATCACAATATTCTTGCCAAAATCCAAAGAATATATAAAGTTATCGACCCTAACCTGACATCACGAGTTCAGTGACTTTCTCACCCCTGTAACATAGCTTCTGTGTTATTTTATTTTATTTTTTTTGTAAATATTTTCATAGCAATTGTTTTGATGATCTCTTTGGTACCTCGACCTTATGAATTTAAGCGTACTAGATTGGCTATTAGGTCTCATCATTTTATTGTTGAAATGTAACCGCAAGTTCTATTCTAATATTTTCTTTTCCCGCGAGTGGAACTCTTCTGGTTTTTAGCTTCCCTGCCACTTACGATCTTCAAAAATTTATGTGCAATGCCAATCGCCATCTGTCTTCCTGATACCTTTTCTTTTATTGTCCTTTCTCTTAATTAAGTCTTCTCATTCTCTTCATTGAGTCTTCTAATTCTCATTCTCAGAAACTCTCTGGCGTCTTTGTCGAATTATCGCCTTGCTTGAGGTGAAATGAAAAAACAATTACTCGGAATTGAACACAATGTATTTCAAGAGAATATCGAAGCAGTATGATTCTATTATACTTGTACCTATTCTTCCCTCCGTTAGTTTGCACAACCGTTACGCCCTGCCAATTCCTAATACATAATGGATTATTCAGTTTTGATCGCATGGAAAGAAGGTGGACAACTTGGTTTCAGTGAGAAAATGAAAGAAAGAAAGGAAGAAGGGAAGACGAAGTGTTTAACTGCAGCTTTAGTGAAATTAAGGTGAGTCATTCTACTATAAAAATGCATTGTTGGTAATTTTATTTTGTAAAAATGTATTGCTCATAATTTCACTACAAAAAATGTATTGTTGGTAATTATTTTTATAAAAATGTATTGATAGTATTTTACAATAAAAATCTATTTTATTTATTTTTTTTTTTTTTTTGTGGGAGTCACTATTTGCCCATAGCTGGGAGCCTAACAGGTGCCTCCACCCCGGGTCAAGGTGGACCTGGGAACACCAACAACCAAAACCTCCTGATCAGAGGCCTTGCTGTTGGACGTAGTTTATCGTCTTACCCAGGACGCGTACAATTTGCGAAAGAAATACCTCCGACATATACCTCCCAGAAAATCGTAAGGCATTTAGTAGCAATAGTGAACTTCATAAAAAATATCTGTCTATATCTCTGAGATGAGGTATTATGATTATTTACTTTATTCGAACATATGGCCCAGTGGATAAAGGCGTTGGATAGATCCAGTGATTAGACCCAAAGAAGTGCGAGTTCAATAGTAGATTACAGCAGTAGTTAATTAAAAGAAAAAAAAAAAACTTGGACAGTTGAGTTAAAGAGAAATAACTGAGACAACTTGAAGAGGCATGGCACGTGGAACTAGAACAATCTACCCCGGTGGACGAAATAAAGGATTCGGTTCGAAATTCCAATCACCTGAAGAAGGTCGGTATAACGGCTGAAACATTGTGAATATGGCAATGAATATGAGGATAACAGTCTGAATAATGTAAATAATGTAAGTATTCATAAAAAAATGTATATTAGGTGTGTACTAAAGTTTCCAGCGTATTTAATTATTTTAAATTAAATACACAAAACTGGTATTGGAAATAAATATCGTATGTACTCGCGTATCATGCTACTTTTGAAGACTTAATTTTAAAGCTAATTTTAAGAGGGTCGCATCATACATGAGATTTAAAATTAGCGTTGTGTCCTGCTGGTCCTGGCTACGCCGGTGACCAAACTATATATTCATTTATTGTTTTCAAATTAGCTTCAAAGTTAGGTCCTCAAAAGTCATGATACGCGTGTATATACGGTAAATAAATAAAAAAAAAAGCGTTGTCGGTACAGTCAGGTTTGCTTTTCGTTGTTTATGCTTAGCGGCATATCAACGTCTCTATGGGTTATTTAACGCCGAAATCTAAATATTTTGAACACAATTTTATGGCTTCAACTACTAAATATATATAATATCAATAGGTATTGTGGGTAATTTTTACTATAAAAATGTATTGGTCATTTTTTTTAAATGTATTTATACTTTCATAGTGTTTTTTTTTGTGGGGAGGGGTGTCATTATTTGCCTATAGTTGGCATCCTAACCCTTCACAATGTTTACTAAACTATTTAACAGCGCCATAATAATCAAGAACACATTAATTAAATAATATGGCAGTAAGATAGCTGTACCATTGCGTTAAAAGGTAAGCGTAGAAATGGTTTCAATTTTATACAGTACAGATATGGCAGGTCGAGAGGAGAAAGTAAAAAGATGGTACAATGCAAAAGGAAGTTGCCTGTCTTCGGAGAAAGAAAGAGAAACCGATGTTTAGAGAGAGAGAGAGAGAGAGAGAGGAAAATTTCAGCCAACCGTATAAACCATGCATATCAATATGTTTATGACAGCGGCTTTCTTGAAGAGAAATCAATAAAAATACGTTGTAAGTGCATGCAGGTGTAATTACAACAATTGGGTTTCTGTAGCATGAAGAAGTGTCTCAAATTCGGATCAAGAAGATTTAGTCTCTTACAATTCCACTTTCAGTATTCTCTTTCTTTGCTTTGGCATGGTACCAAGAGTTCTAAGGTTTCTCAAGAATTTATAAATAGTCACTCTTTTCAGACAACGACCTTGTGAAACGTTGCTTAACTTCGAAGGTTTCAACCAGTATACTTCAAGAGAACATGGAATGATGCCGTACGACCCAGAAGATAACATCTGAAAGAAAGGAGTTCACGATTGATAGCGCAAATTTTGAAACCGCCTTTAATTACATTAGTTTAGAAGATGATTGTGGTAGACAGACAAACAGAGATAGAGAGAAAGGGGGGGGGGCAGACACACAGAGAAAAGGGGGGAAGACACACAGATAGAGTGAGAAGGGGGGGGCAGACACACAGAGATAGAGTGAGAAGGGGGGAAGACACACAGAGATAGAGTGAGAGGGGGCAGACACAGAGAGAGAGAAAAGGGGGACAGATGCAGAGAGAGAGAAAAGGGGGACAGATGCAGAGAGAGGAGGGGGGCAGTCGCAGAGAGAGAGAGAGAAGGGGGCAGACGCAGAGAGAGAGAGAGAGAGAGGGGGACAGACGCAGAGAGAGAGAGAGAAGGGGCAGACGCAGAAAGAGAGAGAGAAGAGAGGCAGACGCAGAGAGAGAGAGAGAGAGAGGGGGGGCAGACGCAGAGAGAGAGAGAGAAGGGGGACAGATGCGGAGAGAGAGAGAAGGGAGACAGATGCAGAGAGGTATAGAGAAAAGGGGGGGCAGACGCAGAGAGAGATAGAGAGAAAAGGGCGGCAGATGCAGAGAGAGATAGAGATAGACACCCAGAGACACACACAAAGACTATATTTTATCCGATTTGAAGTTTTATTTTTTTATAGTTTGTAAGGATTGTCACTGCCACACTTCGATTATGTTGTTTTTAATAACCTGAAAATGCTTAGTTTGATGTAATAATCCTTAAAAAAATATTAAACAATATAAAATATTGACTTTTGACACTGATCAGAAATGCCGACTTCATTCAGAAGCCTATAAATGTGTCCGATTCCAGGATTGAATTTAATTTCCGAAATGAGTGCAGAAGTCGGAGAATAATCGGGAAAATTCCAAGAACGGTAAAGATTTTAGATTTCGTTACCAGCGCCAGCCATTAGATTTCTTAGGATTGCCTATCTCATCATAGTCACTACTAAAACTACAATAGTGTCTCTATAGTCTAACAGTCACAAAATGTCTGGTTTAGTATTATAAGCAGTAGCACGACAGAAGTTGGCGACAAAATTTCGAAGGTTATTGTAGCAGGCTTTTCATCACTTGATCGTTAATGACAAAAAGATATCGTAAAATGTCAAGTTCCAGAGAGTAGACAAATTTCTGTCTATATCTCCGAGATGACGCATTGTGATTACTTGCATTATTTATATTATTCGGACTGTTATCCTCATCTTCATTGCTATATTCACGTTCCAGCCGTTGTACGCTCCGGCCTTCTTCAGAGTTGTGAGTTCAATACCAGGCCACAGCAGTGGTGAACGAAAAATTTGGAGAGTTGTTAAACGGAAATAACGGAGACATCCGGAAGAGGCATGGCACGTGGAACTAAAACAATCTACCTCGGTGGACGAAATAAATGGTTCGGTGCGAAATTCCAATCAACTAAAGTAGGCCGGAGCGTACAACGGCCGAAACGTTGTGAATATGGCAATGAAAATGAGGATAACAGTCTGAATAATGTAAATAATGCAAGTAGACAAATTTCTCCCTGAATTTTGAAGATGGACAATTACTATTATTAACTGAATGACGCTGTCAAATTACACGCTGATACATTATCAGCATCTAAATGAGAACAGGGCAGTTTCAAATAACTATTCAACTCCAAAACTAAGTACCTTAAAAATAAAATATATCTTTTCATTCATGTTGAATACAACCGTATAACTTATGTGAAAAACGAACTCTCTCAATTAGTTTGAAACTTTTTGGAATATTGCTTTGTGTCCGACGATTTATTTTAATTATGAACATTTTCTCTTCTTGACAATTCATCGAAACTACGAACTTTGTTTAAATATTTCATTCCTTTTCCTGAAACAAGCTACTGACAACTCCAAATATGTAAATTTGTAAATAAATTCTTTATTTTGTTTCGTTAAATATAACATGTGTTTCCTCGTCATTATCCCATCAATACTTCATATACATAATTGTTTGAAATTTGGCAAAAATTGTTAATATGTCGTTCTTCAGTTGTTGGTCAGGAAAATGATTGGGTGTAAGGGTGTTGTTGGTAGAGCCGGGAGTTGACAGATTTCTTCGTTTGGTTAGTCGAGCTCACAGTTGTGGTCAGAGGATAGCCAATATTTTAAGCTACGATGTTATTAATTTGACCAAGAAAATAGACAGCAGAAAAAGAACGGCCTATGTCTCTGTATGTCTCGATTTTGTTAATTATTCTTTTAGTACTGGCCTGTTTTTGTTAATCCTGTGTCCGAGTCTATCTAAACTAGCAGGCCGCAGGATTGAACTCAATTACGAATGCCATCAATTTTACTAACCAACGCTTTAAAACACGCTATCAGTTCGCCTATAAATAATGATTATCATAGACTGTTTATATTGTCTAAACTAAACAAGTTCACAAAGAAATCGGCCTTTCAAGGCGACGAAAGACATCAAATGCGAGTGTTAAGGAAATGACAAATAACAGAATCGGATATTGTGGTTTTGTAGCTACTTCAGTTCCGAAACAACTAAAGCTTTGAGAAATACAAAACAGTGACAAAAAGGAAATATAGTACACTTTTTCAAAACCCGATAAAAGCTGCAACCGGCCGATTGTGACAATCATATTTTAAGTCACATGATTAAAAGCTCAAGAGACAAAATCTCAGACACTGCAGAAACTCTAACGTAATAAACCCTGCCTGTTGCAGCTCTGTCCTATCTCTCCGGTGGTTCTGGCCGAAAAGTAAACCACCCGGTCCTCCCCCGGTGAACTGAAGGAACCACCACTATCCGCCACGTTGTGAATTTTTGATCCGAACAGCAGTATTTCAATCCCTCAAACGATCCGGGGGTAGGATGAATTAAATGGCTGGGTATTACGCTGAAAGGAACTGACTATTCATGCAAAAAAAAAGTTTCTTGTCGTAGCCGCAAAGACATAAAAAAGAAAAAATAAGCAACTCTTTCGGTTCCCGTACAAAGAGCCCTTTTTAGGCCACTGTTTTTATGTCACTACCGAAGAATTTACACGAGTATAAAATGTCGTAACGAGGTTCACTCGTTTGGGGTCGGAAGTGACAGAGAGAGAGTAAGAAAATTTTTTGCCTAAACAATTTCGGCTGATCTAAGGGAAGTAATTCGTGGATCTTCGTCTGCACCCTACGATATAGCAGTCTGCTTTTTCACAGCTTTGTTGACGAAGTTATCTGGATTCGTACGGGTTCAATTTCTATCTCTTGGTTCGGATCGGTCTTCTTGACGCAGGACAACCAACAGACCAGACCAGCAAATTCCAACAAGACGTCTCTTCCGCGTTTTGCCTCGTTCCGATTTCGTTCTCTCCGATCTGACTAACTCAAGCGTGCGAGAAGCTTATATATAGAGAGGCGGAGCTAAACCATCTTTAGGCACCGCCTCCGAATTTTAATATGCAAATCACCTTTGACCACCATGCAAGCTTTTCCGGTCCCCGAAACTCAGCGGGAACCCAGTTTTCAAGAGATACTAAAATCGGATTCGGACCTCCTGCTGGGTCTTCTGCAGACAACGTATACTTAAATTTTGCCAAAACCACTTATCCCGTCTGGTTGAATTCCGCCATTCAGACCACCCAAAAGTCCAATTCGCCATTTATCACAAGCTTTACTTTAACGAATCCGTCTCTTAATCACTCTGGAATTATTATATTTAATTAACCAATAACTCAACCCCAGAAACAATTATTAAGAGAGAACCCCCCCCCAAAAAAACAACTTATTTCTGGAATTACTCCGGAATCCCTTCTACCCAAGTAATTAGCACCTTCATCCTAATTCTTTAGCACTGTTGATTACTAAATCCACCTCGGGGCTAGGGGTGGTGTGTTTCTCTCTCTATGTCACAAAACATCCTAAGTTGATGGCACAGAGTATTTGACGATATTCAGTCACCCCCCCTCCCCATGAGGGTGTCATGTGGCACAAGGCCTTTTTAACGTGGGCATTCCGAGCCCGTGGGCTCGGCCAAAAATATGCCCGTTTGAACCCGTATAAACGGGTTCAGGGCCCGATCTACCTCCCGAATGAGACTCCGCCCTTCGGCGTAGCCTCCTTCGGGTTCCTCCCGTCCGTAGGAAGAGAGTTTAACCGAACAGTCGCTCAGAAAGTACTGACTCCCCGAATGAGACTCCGCCCTTCGGCGTAGCCTCCTTCGGGTTCCTCCCGTCCGTAGGAAGAGAGTTTAACCGAACAGTCGCTCAGAAAGTACTGACTCGTATTTGACTTTTCTGTAAAATAATTGGTTTCCTGTATCATAATTCGATGAACCTTTGTTGTTAATGATGATGGGTTTCATTAAATTTGTTTTTTTTTTTTTAAATGTCACCTCGCAACACGAAATTTCTAAAATCGTATATACGTATCTGTGTTTATTTGTAAGGTTATATGTTACTAGCAGTAGAGCCCGGCGTTGCCCGGAGATGTAACAGTAAGAGATAGATCAAGTATCGACCATCATAAAGACTGAAAAATAAAATTGACAAAGATTATTGTTTAAGGTTGACGGACACGCATGTCTTAATTAGTTTTTTCGTTTGTTTTTTTTTTACGAATTGACGCAGAAAACTCAAACAAAAACATTGTTTTCAATCGTTATGAGTCTACAGATTGAATAGAATTTTATTATAAACAATTATTCTTGTAAATGGAATTTTTAAAGCATTCTGAATGTAAAAATAAAGAAAAAAGTGTGCAAAACAATAAGAAACACTACCGGCCAAAAAAAAAAAAGTGAAGTTTTGTTGAAATCGGTTGAAAAATGTAGAAAATCCGATCCCATATATAAACAAACACACACACACACACACACACACACAACCGGGGTTTTTATAATAAGTATAACTCAAGATGAGTTGTCCCCCTTTCATTCTGGCGATGCCTCTTAATCGTGTTTTCAAATTGATTTTGTGCAAAAACAATTGTGTTTTTCCAATTTTTGGCGCTGTCAGAACCACCGCAAGGTAATTTTACGCAGTCCTGTGAAGTTTTGTTGAAATCGGTTGAAAAATGTAGGAAATCCGATCCAATATATAAACGTACAGACACACACACACACACACACAACCTGGGTTTTATAATAAGTATGATTCTATAGCTATAAACTGTTAAATGCTTCAAAAATGCATAAAGGTGGTGTATTTTGGAACCTTTTATATTCAGCATCATTTGATTTTCATGGCGGGTTCTTACTACTTTTTGATAATTTCGTTTCTTTTTTTTACGTCACTATCACGTTGAAACAGGTTCTAGATCACGATGAGCCTGGTCAGTACCTATATGGGTGATCACTTACGAGGTGCTGTAAGCTTTGATGTGCGGATAATGGTTTGCTATATTGACTTACGCGCAAATACCTCGAGGAAAGATAGGAATCCACTACTTCCCCAGCTATGGAGTAAATAGTAATATTTCTATCAGTAAATAAATAAATAAATAATTAATAAATTAATAATTAATAAATAAATAAATAATAAATAATTAATTTATACTTATAATCATTATATATATATATATATATATATATATATATATATATATATATATATATATATTACAATCTAAAATATTTTCAGGTTTTAAGTAACCTTCAAAACGATTGATAAGCTGTAAAAGACAATCCAATGATTCTTGTCATCTTGATTACTATACTTCAGTTCTGTCGGAGACATTAGAAGTATCATGTCGAAGTAGATTTTAGAAGGAACTGAAAACCTAATGATACACCGGAAACAAGGGATAAACCTCTACTCCTACTCAAAAAAAAACAAGTAGGAGTGTGGAGTGTGAAGTGGACGACAGGAGAACCCATCTACTCCTATTAAATATTAATATTTCTAATTTAGAATATTATTTTGTATCTCTGAAAATCCGCCATTTTGATGACTGTCATTCAATTACCATTAAATAGGGACAGATTAAAAGGTTTGAAAATTCAAAATTCTGATAACAATCAAGATGAGAATGATAGTCTGAATAAATTAAAATATATTGATAATTCTGCATCTCAAAATGAAATACAAAAAATATTCGGCAAACCAGCAATTTTAAATGCCCATAACTTTACAACGATTAAAGACATTTAAATATTTTTTTATTAGATTCTTATTTTTCTCAAGTAAATATCAGTTAATTGAAGGGAAAAAAAGCTGTTCTAGCGTCAAGCCATATAAAGAATATGTTATTTGGATTCAGCCAAAAGACGTTCTAGCGTCAAGCCATATAAAGAATATGTTATTTGGATTCAGCCAAAAGACGTTCTAGCGTCAAGCCATATAAAGAATATGTTATTTGGATTCAGCCAAAAGACGTTCTAGCGTCAAGCCATATAAAGAATATGTTATTTGGATTCAGCCAAAAGACGTTCTAGCGTCAAGCCATATAAAGAATATGTTATTTGGATTCAGCCAAAAGACGTTCTAGCGTCAAGCCATATAAAGAATATGTTATTTGATTCAGCCAAAAGACGTTCTAGCGTCAAGCCATATAAAGAATATGTTATTTGGATTCAGCCAAAAGACGTTCTAGCGTCAAGCCATATAAAGAATATGTTATTTGGATTCCGTCATAAGTACCTGCCATACAACAATAATATAACGAGTAATTCGTCACAGGCTGACGGATAGCAGGTTATTTGTTAATCATTACTTCATATTAAATTTTTATGTCATGGTTTTTTTTTTGTAGGTTCCTTGTAAATAAGTGGTACCATGATATATATATTTCGGATTGTATAGTGGTTGACGAGTCCTTGTGATGAATGAATGGCTCATGAATCTGATTAGCTTGGTTTCGGAACTTCCCCCTGGCCTTGTGCCACAATTGTTTGTTTATAAATAATAATGAATAATCATTCCTTAACACCTTTATTGTTACCTTGGGTAATATTAAAGAAAGCTTTGTCAACAAGCAAGACGTATCACAAACTACAACTGCTGTTTTACAGTGACTTCTAGCCTCACTATCTCTAGTGTAGTCAGATTTTTTTATGTCCCGTGTCCCTTTAGAACGTAAGCGATTATGGCCCTCTACATCTTCCTGTCCGTTGTAGCTCTTAATAAGTTTTGCCTTTTTGTTATTTCTCCTAAACCCCGCTCTCCCATCCATTTACTCAAGTTCATTCTTCTTCTTCTATGAGCCATGTCATTTCAGAACATAGGCAATCACGACCCTCCACATCTTCCTGTCCTTTGTAGCTCTTAATAAGTTTTGCCTTTTTGTTATTTCTCCTAAACCCCGTTCTCCCATCCATTTACTCAAGTTCATTCTTCTTCTTCTATGAGCCATGTCATTTCAGAACATAGGCAATCACGACCCTCCACATCTTCCTGTCTGTTGTAGCTCTTAATAAGTTTTGCCTTTTTGTTATTTCTCTTAAACCCTGTTCTACCATCCATTTACTCAAGTTCATTCTTCTTCTTCTATGAGCCATGTCATTTTCAGAACATAGGCAATCACGACCCTCCACATCTTCCTGTCTGTTGTAGCTCTTAATAAGTTTTGCCTTTTTGTTATTTCTCTTAAACCCTGTTCTACCATCCATTTACTCAAGTTCATTCTTCTTCTTCTATGAGCCATGTCATTTCAGAACATAGGCAATCACGACCCTCCACATCTTCCTGTCTGTTGTAGCTCTTAATAAGTTTTGTCTTTTTGTTAGTTCTCCCGAACACTGTCCTGTCATCCATTTGCTCAAGCCTATCAAGTATGTTACGCGCCGCTTTCCAATGTCCCTCTATCTACCCTGTGAGTATCAGATTTTCCAAGCCCTCCTTCTTCATTACGTGCACCATAAATTTCAGCTGTCTCTTCATGATGTTAAGTATAAGTTTCCTTTTTGCTTCCAGTCTCCCGAAAACCTCGTTGTTGCTCACACGTCCGGCCCATGGATCCTCGGCATCCTTTTTTCTTTTTTTTTTTTTGTAGAACCACATTTCTGTCGCTTCAAGTCTCTTTTTCATCTTTGAGGAGATTGTCCAGCATTCGCTGCCACACATGAGGACAGATATCGCGTAACAGTTCAGTACTCTTAACTGATTTTGAAAGTCCAACATGATTAATTTTTTTTTTTTTTTTCAATTTTTCGACTTTTTGAGGGCAACTTTGTAAATATTAAAACTTTCTACTAGTGTCTGAGTAAAAAAGTAAAAAACATATAGTAAATACCTCGTCATTATGTACGATAGCAGATTTTATTACTCAAGCTATTTATATTCAATCAAATGGCAAATTCCTGGGGAATTGACTGTGCATTAATTTTCTGAGAAAGCAGTGAAAGAAGTTTAGTGTCAACAACGAAAAGGTTAAATTTGTTAATTTTCCCATGCAATATTAACATTCGAAGCTTAGAGCCGAGTTTCTATACAAGGATTTCCCGAATGCGCAAGCCGATAGATGTAATAGCCTGCTTAATAAATAAAAATGTGGCGTCTATTTCAATTACGAAGTAGACGCTGTAATAACGTTTGAATAAAAATTGAAAGGATCAAAATAGAGTTTTATTCCTTAAACCCTTTAATGGTGTTTTTTTTTAATTATAATAACAGCTAGGAAATATACCAGTGTGCCTAGGTGCTGGAAAATTTGTCCCGGTTTTCCTGCATCAAAGGGTTGAGGTTAAAAAATTGGGTTGAGGTTTAAAAATTGCGACAAAACGCAAGTGAAAAACAGCAAGATTTGAGCTGACAAACTCTTTTAGGTGTGGACGAATAAAGAAAAAACTCCTGCTCGGTGTGTAACAACAAAAGAAGAAAGTTTTTATTTACATATACAGAAGAAAAGGGGTAAAAAGGGATAAAGACAATTAGGAGTGAAAGAAAGAAAAAAAAAAATAAAATGTCCTTTAAGGGAAGAGAAAATGTTCCTAACAGAAAAAAGGCTTGTTCAAAATATTTCTCTGGCCGCCTAAAAAGTTCGTTAAGCGAGTAGAATTTTGTTATGGTTTAGAAACAGTTCTTGTAGAGTAGGAAAATTGTTGGTAGATCTAGGAATCTTCCAGTTGAGTGAGTTCGTAGGTCGGTGACAGAAGGAGTGGTGAAGGGATACAGCTTTCAATTGGGTTTTAGTAGTGGGTCGACGTTTGTTCTCGATAGCCCCTTTTTAGTAGGTAGTTCTTTGGTTGAAAGTGGTTCCGAAGTTGACTTGTGCTTTCTATTGTCAACCTCACAGACGGTGGTCGAATTCTCACTGCCAAATAGGCAAAAAAATTCTCCAAATTTATGGAGATTTGGTAGGCTCCGAAGAATCGGGGACTTTTCCCTCCAAAATTGTTGAACAAATTTCCTGGCCTCTTCATTGGTCAGAAAATATATTCTTATCTCTGATAAGAATCAGGGCTGTTGGAGGCGGTTTTGAAAGTAATGGAAACACGTTGAATTGAACAAGATGTGAGGTTTCCCCCCAGACTTTATGGCACCATGGAAAGAATAATGGTGGTGGAAATCCTTTTTATATTTTCCAACTCTTGTTAGTCAGAAAATATATTCTTATTTCTGATAAGAATCAAGGCTTTGGGAGCCAGTTTTGAAAGTAAAAAGAGGTTGAAGTGAGGATAGAAAAAACAGCGAGAATGTGAACTTGTAAAATATTGTTATCAAATTAAATTCCAACATAGGATGCTGGGCATAAATTGACCATGGAAGACTTGGAAATCAGTGTACATCCGAAACATTTTTGTCTTAGTAAGACGAATTTTAAATCCCAAAAATCACCCGTAAAAATTGGGGGTCATCTTATACTACAATTCTAAAAAAAAAAAAAAAAAAAAAAAACCTTAAATTCTGAGCGATGTTTGTTAGTAGGCTAACCTCGACCTTAGTGCGATAACCAATAACGTACATGAAAAGATTCACATTATCAAAAATAAACTGATAAAAAAAGTAATAAAACCATTGCACCATAACTTCATAATATATTGCTTATTCGAAGAATAATTCCATATCAACTTTTATCCATGCAAGTTCAACTGAGAAAATGTAAAAACCGAGTTTTAATTGCGTTCACAAGAATCTGTATGAAGAAGACATACGAATAGGAGAGGAAGAAGAAGACATACGAATAGAAGAGGAGGAAGAAGACTTACGAATAGGAGAGGAGGAAGAAGACATACGAATAGGAGAGGAGGAAGAAGACATACGAATAGGAGAGGAGGAAGAAGACATACGAATAGGAGAGGAGGAAGAAGACATACGAATAGGAGAGGAGGAAGAAGACTTACGAATAGGAGAGGAGGAAGAAGACTTACGAATAGGAGAGGAGGAAGAAGACTTACGAATAGGAGAGGAGGAAGAAGACTTACGAATAGGAGAGGAGGAAGAAGACATACGAATGGGAGAGGAGGAAGAAGACATACGAATAGAAGAGGAGGAAGAAGACATACGAATAGAAGAGGAGGAAGAAGAAGACAAGAAGACATGAATAGAAGAGGAGGAAGAAGACATACGAATAGAAGAGGAGGAAGAAGACATACGAATAGGAGAGGAGGAAGAAGACATACGAATAGAAGAGGAGGAAGAAGACATACGAATAGAAGAGGAGGAAGAAGACATACGAATAGAAGAGGAGGAAGATCCTTATTAATATAAACATTAAGCACTTCAAAAACGAATTTCATAAAATTAGATAAATGTGTGTGTGTGTTGTAGAGTAACAGATGTAAAAAAAAAAACAAACCAAAAAACATATATACTTTTACTCATATTTAAAAAAGGAATATTTCTAAGATAATTTTACTCATCTGTGATTAAGTCGTACAAGTTTAATTAAAATCCGACAATTACCTGATTTTTGCGAGAATTTCTATATAAATGTTTTTACCGCAAAAAGACGCTCAAATTTCCCATACTAATTCATGGCCATCCGTTGACGCAAGACAAAAAGCATTTTAACTAAAATTTTGAAGGTTCTAAAAAGGATAAAAAAAAAAACTATATAATATAATTAAAAAAAATCCTTTGATTTTTCCTCCTAATAAAGACTTTGATGATAAAATTGTTTTCATCGGGGTATTTTTTTTTTAATATGTATACTTATTTTTGGAGGCACAATGGAGTAATATTTAGTTCGGAGTTCGAATTTCACTCGAATCCGTTATATTCACTTACGTGCTAATGCCATTAAGAAAGGTATGAATACTCCTCTTCTCTCTCCAGCTATGGCTAAATAGCAGGACAGACTGGGTTCTATAGCCTTGGATGGCAACTGGTCTACCGCATAAAGAAATGGCAACCTGCTGCGGGGGGGGGGGAAGAATCTACCTCGTCAGTCATGTATCGAAAGATACATGATCGCCTAAGTGTGTATCACGCATGTCACATAACTGAACTGATGCTTATTTTTAGCGAATCTCTGGAGACATTGTAGGGATTAGTAGAAGCATCCGACTAAATAACGAACAGTAAAAATCATTTATTTACCCAGAAAATGCCATCAACAAAAGATACCATAAATCATCTGTATAGAGTTTTCTTTATTCGGGGGGCATTTTTTGTGTTTTTATCTGATTGCTACCTAATGCCTCTGGCCATTTCTCTCAAATCGAAGAGGACATTTTTAGGCAGACACACGGGTGCCCGTCTCCTCAACAGTGAAAGGCGTTAAATTTCACTTTTCAGAATGCGACTCTTTCGTTTTTGTTTTGTTGTTTTTTTTGGGGGGGGGGTTGTTATTTCAACTGTTGAGAGTGGGTGATTTTTTTTTTTTTGAGAGAGAGAGAGAGAGAGAGAGAAATCAACTAAAAGTACATTAAAATAAAACGTACAATGCCATAATTTTTTTTCATATAGAATCAAATTTCAGCGTTCCATTTCCACACTCCCATAATCTATGCACCTTGTGTCGATGTCGAATTTTGTCGTCTGTTGTTGCGGAAGGCTTGAAATACTATACTAATTTAGCTTTAAATTTTTTTGTTTTCTTTTTAAATCATAGTTTTTCATAGGCACTCAAGATATCCGATGAATTTTCTGGAAACTTACATTTCAAAGTCATTATAACAGATACAATCTGTATATGAAATTCTGTAATAGCCGTAGTCCGTCCCACACACCCTCTAAAATAGCCATACACTGGCAGAACGAAACCAAATTTTGAGAAGTGCAAACAAGTAAGGTGGGTACAAAGTACAGTTAGTTTTACTAGGATGCGTAGCTTAATACAATAAATTTTTGTTCATTTTTTGTAAAAAATAAAGTTTTATTATTTAATAGACAAAATATTCCCACTATTTAAAAAAAAAATTAATGATTAAAATAAATACCTAATAAAATAATATTGTTTTTTTGCATATCTTTTCTTTAAGTTTTTATATATACATGAACCCATTTCATCCTGCGTTTGCAAGAACTATAAACAAATCAGAAGGCCAATCGCTTCAAAAGGTTGGAATTTGGCTCCGGAAAGAAATATACGCATGGCCGATTGTATGTTGCATGCTCAAGAGTAAGAAATCCTAAGAATTTATTCTTCACTGTTAAAAAGAAATAAAGAAGTTTTCTGTAAAATGTTGTTTGCCATGAAATCCTATAAAATTAAAGAGATTATAAAACCGTAAAGCTGGGTTTTTGTCAAAGTATTTTTCTAAACAAATCAGCTTATTTCAAAATTTCATCGATTGGTTTGCGAAGTTGAACGAAATATAGAGAGTGAAAAATCCCGACAGAAAATGTTAATGATAATTTAGACAATACTAAGTACCGTGAGGATTTCAACTCGCGCCAGCTAATAATAATAACTATCGTGACTTGAGACTGAGAAAGATTAGGTTATGTCAGATTTTGTTTAACCGAGTATCAACTCGATGCTCGGTGAAAGGAGCTTGAAAATTTCAGCATTTATTTTACATTTTAACTTGTAGAAAAAAAAAAGCTTAACACCAAACTATAGACGGACAAAAAGTTTCTTAAGTCATTTAGTTGAATACTTCATCTGTCTGTTCGAATGTTGAGCGTTCCTTTCGAAGCAATTACCATTATTTATTTATCCATGAAACTTTTTAAGCAGAATGAGATAAAAACTTCTGGTCAAGGAAAATTTTCAAACAATATTTTCAAGCCAACAATTAAATACAGTAAAAATTCGGCAATCTTTAATCTTCGTACCCGAAAAAAAAAAAAAAAGTTGGAAATATACAATTTTTTATATATTACTACTATATAGAGTGACCACTCCAGATTACGATTTAAAAAACAAAACAAAAAAAAAACAATATTTTAAGTAGATACCTACACAGAAACGCGATACCTAAAGTTTTATAATGAATTTTTAAAAGTTTAAAAAAAAAAGTAAAGAAAAAAAAAAGGGTTCATAATATTCTATAATAATTCATAAAAGTAATTAAATGTTAATTCTATGATTCAGAGCAGATTTTCAAATAAATGATTTAAATTCTCCAAGGACTTCTGCTTATAAATATAAACATTAAGCAGTAAAAAAAATTCTCGAAATTTCATAAGTCGGGGTGTGGATACGGTGAGAGGGGAAGGTTAACAGATGTAAAAAAAAAAAAAAAATTTGAAAGGAACTATTTGTAAAAAGTCTTGAAAGTCTAATTAAAATCTGACAATTATTTCCTTTTTGCAAAATTTTCCAAATCAAATGTGTTTTTCACAGCAAAATAATAATTAAAAAAGAAGACGCTAAAATTTCCTGTGTTAAACTTTGAACTCATCGTCGACGCTTGAAACGAAATTATTTAACAAAAAAAAAAAAATAAAAAAAAATAGAATTTAATAATAAAAAAAATCTGCCTTTTCCTCTTAATAATAACAAATTTTTTTTTTTTAAGTTTGGACATCTTTTTCATCATAGTCTGTTCATTTTTTTTTTAGCAAATCTGCGAAGGCAGCACTAATTTTAAAAAAAATCACGGTTTTTGTTTTGGCTTCCGTCGGGGAATCAATTTACAATGAAATTACATTGTAAGTTGAACTCCCATTAACTTTGATAACTTTACTTTTTTCTTTTCTTTTTTAAGATATTCGTGAATTAGTGTGTTTAATCTATCATAAGAAAAAAAAATGAAATAAAATAAAGAAGGATTATCTCTGTCCGTAGAGTCCATTGTTAACAGTAACACTATTGAAATTTGATCCAAGGTGTTTATCTTCCTTTTGGGATCGGTGATAACATTGAATAATAGCATTTTGTCAAAATAAGACCGGTATCGAATTGTAAGAAACAAGAACAGATTAACAATCTCGTAAGGATAAGCGTGATGCTCAGATAAGGGACAATAACTTGATCTTCAAAATGCGATTTATAAGGCAATCGTTAAGCGTTATTCTTAGACAGGATTGACTGGCACACCTTACCAGCATTCTTCAGTTTTGCCTACTTATTATAAACTTCATGGAATTTCGAATCGAACCCTCTATTCCGTCAAGGGAGTTTGATTGTTCTCCTTAGACGTTGCATGCGTTGGCCAAGTTTCATATTTATTTAATGATAACCAGCTTCTATTCACGTTTGTGTCGACGGCCCGTTAATTCCACTGAACCAGAATTTGGCTTTTCATCACTCTCAGACATAGGGATTAAAACTCACAGCAGGCATATATGAAGAAAAATATACAGAAAAAAACAAACAAAAATCTTAATATGCAATTATGCTGTATTAATGTTAATATAAAGTCAACGTCGGACGTTTCGGTCTATTTTAGACCATCATCAGGACATATTCATAAAACATAATTAACATTAGAACATATAAAATTCAACATGAAAAGACGATGGACATAACAGCACAACTAATCCAAACAGATAACTGAAATTTTTATATAAGATCAGCGTTCCGTTTAAATATGATCACGTCGTCGCCACGTGGGCAATGTTGTGAAAACGTATTCGAAGATGATTTCAAAATATTAAAATATTAAACAAGCTCGATTGAACTATTTTCTCATATAAACAGTTCAAGAAATCCCTTCCGTTGATATAGGAATACGCAGAGATCAATAGGTTCTTATATTTTCATACAAGCTTGAAGTCTTCCATGTTACAATTTAATTCATTTTAATAAAAATAATTATATATATATATATATATATATATATATATATATATATATATATATATATATATATATATATGTCTCAATCTATTTCTTTCAATATGTCTCTCTTGATCTCACTCTCTCACTTATAAAGATGAGAAATATTCCAGATTCAGAATATTTTTCATCGATTCAACCTCGAATATGAACCCAATAAAATTTCATATTTTTTGCTATTTTGCACACTGGGGGGGAAATACCCCCCCCAGCAATTCCACGCTTCTCAAAACCTCCCAATAAGAGCACTTCCTGCCCGATGTAGTTTATCGTCATACCCAGGGCGGGGGGAGTGTTCTCACGTGTTTAAAACTAAAACTATTTGTTTTCCTATGTTTTTCATTAAACCCTGGAGCATTATCTTCATTTTTTGCCCCCAATTTTTATGAATTTTTAGACTTGTACAAATAATTTATGGACACCCTATATTAATATACATTTGCCATTTATAATGAAGCCGTCGGAAAAAAATAAATAAATACAGACATAAAACAAAATAAGGAAAGAAATTAGTTTTTGTTCAGATTTCACGACCCTCAAATATTTTCTTTTGCTTTTGTGTACGTTGGGCAGATAAAGCTTTAATTTTCTTTTTCTTTTTTAATCATTTCACCCCAAGCAAGGTGAAAATGCCACTAGTATGCAAGGAGTTCCAAGGAGTGAAAGTGAGAGAAAAGACTGAGTATAAGGAAAATTGAGGAAAGGACAGCAGATGAACGAGCTTCAAGAAGATGGTGATTGTCGTTACATTTAAATTTTTGAGGATTGTAGCTATTAGGGAAGCAAGTAAGCGGAAGGGAGTTCTACTGTTGGGAAGTGCAAGAAAAACTGTTGGAGTAGAAGTGGCGGTTGTATTTACCTATTTCAACAATAAAAGAGTCTAGTAGCACGCTTACAATCATATAGTCGGAGCACCAGGGAAAAAAGTTCGTCAGAGCAGCTGAATTAGTCACAAGACCTATGATTATACTACTAATACTACTAGCACGAATAGTACACGAATGAGTTTTTTATGGCTTATAATCATTTGTGGGTTATTTAGGCCAAAATATTTCAGATTGTAAGAAATTATTTTTGCAAATACATATTGTATTATATTTTTGAGAATAATAATTTTTCCAGATATGTTCTATTATTTAATTAATAGCGAGGGGAGATGGATTCATGCCTTGACCCAAAGGTATTTGAGCGTAAGTAAATGTTACAAACACGACTACCGAATCTTTTCTGTTAATTCACCCCAAATAATGTAAAATGATTTATTGCAAATATCAATCCACTCCAAGAAATTATAAGTTTTAAATTAAAGTTTGTTTTTTGATTAATTTTTTGAACTCTTTTGAAATTATAAATCAAAATTTGTTTAGCTTGCCTCGCAACAACTGCAAACCTGACTCCTTTTGCTATCCTGTGTAGACCTCACTCTCCAGCCTTGATAGAGTTCAAAAACGTCTCCAAGTCCTTGTCAGTAACGAATTATTCTCTGCCCTTCAACCTCTCTCTCTCACAAGTGGGATGAGGCAAGACTCGCTACTCTATCGCTACTTCCACGGAAAGTGCTCGGACGAGCTACATTCCCTGATCCCGCCAAGTCAAACCTTCACGGCAACAATACACCATGCCATTTACATAGTAGCAAACCATCCACATTGCTTCTATATTCCGTTGGTGAGAAGTAAGTTCCACTTGAGTAATTTCTTCCCGCGAACTACTGCCCTGTGGAACCGATTCCCATATGCACAAAGGGCCTCTAAACGTAATCCTCCACCTAGAGTGCTCCCGGGCCTTATACAGAGTGAACCTTCCGTAAAAAAAATTAAAATAAATAAATTTTCGTAAGTGCGGATATATTTAAAGTATTTAAAATGAATTAAAATTTAAAAAAAAAACTGTTTGGAGCTTGTTTATCGGGGTGAGCACGTATATAGACCCCCTCACACCCGACTCGCCCACATTTATAGGGAGATCGCAAAGGTCAACCCAACCAGACTGCAATAGTAGGGCCTCGCTCTGGGAGAATTTGGTGTAAATTTTAGTAAATATATTTTGGGGTGAATTAATAGGGAAAAAAAATCCCGACTCTCCGATCTCACTAACATCGCAAATATTGTTAATAATACGTAAGCGGACCATTTTTCCTAAGCAGTGTCGCCTCGCGGATAAAAGGTGTGGTTACTACAGGTAGGAAGTCATTTGCCCACAGCCGTGAAATAATTCTATGCAATTTCTTACTCCCCCACTGACTTAAAGGCTACCCACCACACCCAAGACACTGGTGACTGCCCGAGGCTATTATATTCCTTATCCATTTAGGAAGAAATCCTCCTTGAAAATAGAGGAAGAAAATTAGATTTTTGTTTGTTCGACGATTTCACGGCCCTCATTGGTAGATTAAAAAGTAGTCAACCCAAAATTTTGGGTGTAACAGACTGAATAAAAAAAAAAAGAAAAAATCATTAGATAAAAAGTACTGACCATCCCATATTTTGTAATTGGATCTGGAAAACTTCCCCACATATTCTTTAGGCAGTGCACGCAAAAGACGATTACTTCACAATCCTAACAAAAGAAACCTTTCGAGCATGATTTGAAAATTTACAGGTTTATAGCCCAGAAATAAAGAAAATCTTATAGGACAAGGGAAGGTTAAACCACAATGTCCGTCACTTTGAAGTGATTCAAACAAATATATATATATATATATATATATATATATATATATCTCACAGCAATACACACGCTTACACATATCATACTCACTCACTCCCTAAGAACCAAATAACACACACACAAACACTAAACAGAGACACATCCCCTCACCAGGTCCAATAAAACTGTCAAACTGACCAGGGAATTCAGAGCAGCATGAATCTATTCAGCTCTTATCTCAAATAACAACTTAAAAGAGACTGTTTGACCAACACAAGGATTGTTAAAAGATTCATGTTAAAAAGATAAAAAAAAAAAAAAAAAACAAATGAAAACTACAGACAAAAGTTCATTTTCTCCAGCAAGACATTCATTTCTGTAGTTTACTGCTACCAGCAAGCAGAAATATTTCTTCTCCTGATGATGGCCATTTTGGTCGAAACTAGTCGAGGAATCTAAATGAAATAATAATAAAAAAAAACGAAAGAATATTGATCTACAACCCAGTGTGTCTAAAGATTTTAATTTTTTAATATTTTTTATTGTTAAAAAAAAAAAAAATAATATATATATATATATATATATATATATATATATATATAACACTTTCTGTAAGGAAGGAGGTGGGAGGAAGTGGGGAAAGAAGAAAGTCTTTTTGCTGAAGGAGATGCCAATCCCCGAGATAAGCGAAAGAATGACTTAGAGCTGACCAAGGTGAGAAAATACACAAGTCTATGACGAGTGTTCTATTTACGTCGCGTGACGAAAGGCCAAAAACATGAAGGCAGGGATCTTTTTCCTCGGTTAATAAGGTGAGACTTAAGTTTTCTATTTTTTTTCCGCTTTTACTGGAAAAAAAGGATATAAATAGAGAAATAACTGACACAGCGATGACTACATAAGGCTCAGGGCCGCTACGTATTAATCCCCCTCCCCACAACCTTCCCCATCTTCAGGCTTGATTGTGGGTCCTGGGCAGTGCTTTGTAAAACTCACTGTCTTATCAACATTTACTTTTCTCTACCTACATTTATAGACGTTAAAAATTAAAACCAAACACAACTGTCTGTTGTTAAAAGATGAACAACTTTTACGGACATTCTTGAGTTTATCCACAACGTTGAATTATTCAAATATTTAAAAATTACTATTTTTTTGCGGGGGGTCGTTCTGGGGGTCTTTGTTTTGCTTATGTTAAGTTTGGAAAATTCACTATTTTTTATCCATAATGTTAAATGTGTTAATGTTAAAAATTGCCGCAAAGCGTTGTTGATTTATTTAAGATGGAAAGATCTATTATGACAGGTCTCTAATTTGTATTTACATACATTGTATGTATTTTCAATTCTTCAAGTTGAATTGTTCACCTATATTGTATATGATCCATTAATTAGGTTACAATAAAATTTGTATTTTATATGAATACTACCTTATAAAAATTGAGATGTAGTAGAGTGCAGGGGTGGGGCTGTATCATAGATTCAGATGTGAGGGCGAAAATAGAGACGATTTTGAAAGTCAGCTAGAACCTACACCTCTTTATATCTCCAAAGATTCACTTTAAAAATGAGCATACATGAAAATAATGCCCCAAACTTAATAAAAACTAAGTTTCATTGTCAAAATCTGTATGTTATTAAGAGGAAAGAACAAACAATTTTCTATTATTAAATTATATTTTTAATCATTTTTAGATCCTTCAAAATTTTCCTTAAATATTGTTTTTTGTTGCATCAACGGGTTACCATAAGTTAGTATGTGAAATCTTAGCGTCTTTATGCGGCATAAAACCCATTGATTTGGAAATTCTTGTAAAAATCAAATAATTGTCGGATTCTAATGAAACTTTCAGGACTTATTTACAATGTATGAAATTATTTTAAAACTTTTCTTTTTAGAAAATCTTGGTAAAAATATTTTTTTTACATCTGTCCCTCCATCCAGTTATTTAATTTTATGAAATCCGAAGAAATTCATTTTTGTAGAACTTAAGATTTATATTAGTTATAAGAACAAATCCTTGGAAAATTGAAATCAATTTTTTGGTTAAACAGGACCTTCTGTTACAGAAAATCCGTCCCAAAGCGTAAAATAAATACAGTAAAACTAAGACATTATTTAATTAGAAAAGCTTTTAATTACTTTTATGAATAAGATATATTATGGACACTATTGTATTAAGAATTATTTTTTCGATGAATAATGAATTTTTACAAGAATTGTTTTCATTTTTTAAAAATTCTAATTAGAATGATTTATATATATTTTTTTTAAATCTTAAAATTACGTATTAATTTGTAGTGATTCGGTGATACTGCTATTAAGTAAAAACTATATTTACAATAAAGAAAAATCAGTATTTTAAAGGAATTTTTCTTCTGTAACATGTGTTTTATACGTGCCGATATTTTGTAAATACCGATGTCCATTATCAGAAAATAAGAGTGGTAATTATAGTAAGTTTATAATTTATTAGTAACTTTTACCATTTCCTCGACAAATGATTTCGTAAGTTACTATAGGTACTTTGGCTTTATAAGCTAAAATACGTAAAACCCAATAAAATATTACATTATTTAGAATGTTTTCTTAAATTTTTAAGATTAGTGGGTAGTTAAAGAAATAAACAAGACGTTCACAATGTATTAGTCACATAACTTTTACAGGAATGCGCTCTTTACTTGAAAATATCAATGCTGAATTGATGTTTGCGAGAAAGATAAGGTCAATATTCGACAGATTGTTGCCTTGTCCAGAAAAGAAAATTCATAACAGAGAATTTCTGTGAAAAGAAGTATACACCTGGTGACAAAGTTTTCTTCAGGAACTACCGAGGTGGAAAATGTTTTTGGGAGGATGGAATTATTTCAAATAGAATTGGAAGAGTAATCTATACGGTGAAAGGAAAAAAAAGGTGTGTATCCAAAAGGCACGTAAACCAGTTAAGATACTCTGAAATAGTTCAACAGGATGAAGAAACTCCGATGGAAGTCCTGTACGACACATTTGAAATAACACCACCCACTAACATACCAGAACGTATGGATACATCTCCTACACCAGATTTGCGCGTAGGATCGAGATGTTATTCGCCTCAAAAGAGTACAAGGAAAAGAAAACCCACAGTGCGGTTAAGTCCAGGACCGAAAAAGAGAAAGTATTAGAACTCTGAATTTTTTAGAGGAAAATTTCAGCTGTGGGTGATGTAATGGAATAACCTGTCACCCCCATGAGTGACTGCACTATAGGTAGTAACTTCCTATAAGTAGCTGTAAGTCAACGGACTACAGAGTCTACCCGAAATCTTTTCGGCTAGACGGTCGAATTCTCTGCCTCTGAGCAGAGAGGAACCCGGACGAGGCTCCGCTGAAGGTCAGAGTCTCGTTCGGGGAGGTTGACCAACCCGATCCCGTTTACGCGGGTTCTACGGGCATTTTTTGGCCGAGCCTACGGGCTTGGAGAACCTACGTTAAACCCGGCCTTGTGCCACATGCAGCCCTCGTGGGGAGAGGAGGCTAAATATACTACCCGAAATCTTTTCGGCTATACGGTCAAACTCTCTGCCTTCGGGCAGAGGGGATCCCGGACGAGGCTCTACCGAAGGGTAGAGTCTCGTTCGGGGAGGTAGACTGACCGGATCCCGTTTATATGGGTTCTACGGGCATTTTTTGGCCGAGCCTATGGGCTCTGATGACCCACGTTAAACTCGGCCTTGTGCCACATCTACCCTCGTGGTAGGGAGGGGGCTAGTAAATATTGACTAACTGGAATCTGTTGAGTTATGACAGAGACTTACGTGAGAACTACTGACCTTCCAATAGTAGCACTCACTACTGTATTGACTTGCGACGACCTTGGGCATAACTGTTACCTTTATTCTTATTGTTACTGTTTTTTTTACAATAAACATTATTTTATCCACCTTGTTTTTCAAGTATAAATTCCTATTAGCACGGACTATAACATTACATTATTTAGAATATTTTCTTAAATTTTTAAGATTAGTGGGTAGTTAAAGAAATAAACAATACGTTCATACTGTATCAATCACATAACTTTTACAGGAATGCACTCTTTATTTAAAAATATCAAACATTAAGCTATCAGCAAATTTGTCAACACCTCACAAAAACAATCACATCCGTGTTAAAAAAAATGCTTGTCTGCGATATTTTAAACTAAAAGAAATATTTATTGTAATTCGGATTAATTAAACATTAAATTAAACATTAAATCTGTGCGTAAATTGCATAAAATATTGGATTATCAGAATATTTTCAGTAAAAAGAAATTGTATAAAAATGGTGTTCACGTTATGTTTGCCAAGTAATTTTTACAGTAATATCCCCTGTATAAAAAAAAAGGTTGCTAAACATAGTTCAGAGAGTTGACCTCATAAAAACAGTCCTGTTAAAAATGCTTTTCTGCGATTTTTTAAATATATGTTATATTCCGTGTTAATACTTGAAAAAACAAGTTGGATAAAATGAGTAAACGTTTATAGTAAAAAAAACAATACAATAAGAATAAAGGTAACAGTTATGCCCAAGGTCGTCTCAAGTCAATCCAGTAGTGAGTGCTACTATTGGAAAGTCGGTAGTTCTTGTGTAAGTCTGAGTTGTACTCAACAGTTTCCAGCTAGTCGGTATTTACTAGCCACCACCCAGAGTAGAGGTGGCACAAGGTCGAGTTTAACGTGGGTCTTCCGAGCCTGTAGGCTCGGCCGCCAAAAAATCCCCGTAGAACTCGCATAAACGGAATCGGGTCAGTCTACCTCTCCGAACGAGAGACTGCTCTTCGGCAGAGCATTGTCTGGGTTCCTGTCTGTCCGAAGGCAGAGAGTTCGACCGTCTAGCTGGAACAGGTCGCAGCTTGGATATTTAGTCCCCACCCACGAGTGTTGCATGTGGCACAGGTCCGGGTTTAACGTGAGTTCTCCGATCCCGTAGGCTCGGACAAAAATATTCTCTTTCGAACCCGTATAAACGGGTTCAGGGTCAGTCAACCTCCCCGAACGAGACTTGACATTCGGCGGAGCCTCGTCCAGGTTCCTCTCTGCTCAGAGGCAGAGAGTTCGACCGTTTAGCTGAAAAGATTTCGGGTAGACTGTAGTCCGTTGACTTACAGCTACTTATAGGAAGTTACTACCTATAGTGTAGTCACTCATGCGGGTGACATGTTATTCATTACATCAAAATAAAAGTAATATTTGTTTTAAATCCAATTAATCAAACTTTAAATCAGTTAATCTTCCTCAAATAATGGTTAAAAAAAAAGTATATTTTGGTTTTGAAAGATTTTTAATAAAGAAAATTACGTTCTGTCACAAAATAAAATCTGGAATTAATTACAGGATTCTATTTAAGAACGCTAATAACTTGCCTGTCCCAATACTTACCTGAAATATATATATATATATATATATATATATATATATATATATATATAAATGGATAGATATCTGTATATCTAGATAAATGGATGGATGGATGGATATCTATCCAACCATCTCTATAAAAAAAAAAATCCCAACGGATGTTTTTCTACAATTATTAACTAAAATCAAATCAGATACCTGATAGTTAAAAAAAAAAAAAAAAAAGATATCGGTATTTGTCAAAGAATGAATATCTTAGAGATGCAGCGAAATATTCTTGCCCTATGGCCGGAATAATTCGACGTCTAGCTGACAGTATGTTCCTCGCTGGCATTAAAACGACCATTTCTCACGAAATCAAATATAGCACCTGTTTTCCTAGTTTCTCTTTCGTTTTCAGGCAAACCACGGCGTCAGGTTTGCCTTCATCCAGGACGCGACCTTATACTAGAGAAATATTACACTGCGACAGCATGTCTCCCATCGCACCAAGATATGGAGAGGGTCAGAGTACTCTGACCGCCTATTAAGCTATCTCTGAAATCCTACTCTCATAGAGAGGTAGGTAAATACACAGACACACCCAATATGGACACACTATGTACAAAATATTAATTAATATTTACAATTTTTTTTTATAATGCCCCGTCCCTTCAAGACGTAGGCAATCCTAATTCCAGCTTTCTACAAGGTTTGGTATTCAGAATACTTCCAGATCGATTGCCACCCAAGGATCGAGAGCCCAGTCAACCTTATTTAACTCTAAGGCGGGGTGTGTGTAGAAAAGACGTGTTCATGCCTTTCCCAAAAGTCATTTGTACAGAAAGGAACAGAGAAACCCAAAATTTGAACTGATCGCCGATTCCACTGTTATACGACCCACACATCTTAAAAAAGAAGATAAGAACAGGTACACTTATTAACCCAATTTCTTTTTGCATTTGGGTAGTTTCCGTAAATCTGTGTCAAATTCAATTATATTTCCTACTGACATATAGGTAAACAATCAACTGGAAAATGCACCTGTAAATATCAAGTGTAATATGCAACGAAGCGTTTCAGGTGAGTGGAACAAGAGATGTGCAACTTGAAATACACAGCACCGCCCTATCCAAAACTTCCAAATTAAAGCGATTAGTTTCCAAATACCAATTAATGATATACTGAAGTACTTGCAGTGAAATCTGCGTACTTGTAAAATTTTATACAAGTATCAACTTGAAAACAAAAAAAAAAAATGGACTCAAATCAAAGAAAATATGTAATACAAACATTGCCGTGTATTTGGGTAGCAATCCCTCATTGATACACGTTTCGTTGAACAAAGCTGACAAAGTAATTTTGTGATATTATTATTTTTATTATAAGAGATTATAATAAAACCATGCTGAAATCGCTACACAAAAGCTTTCGTGTTTCAATTCTTTGATTGTACTTTTTCAGGCGATGGTAAATTACTGGTAATTAAATGATTTTTATGAAAAGTTAAAAACAAAGTGTTACCTCTTTTCCGAAAGTTAAAAGGCGGGGACATTAAGGTCAGAATTAAAAATAAACTTGTGAGTATGTCTTGATTAACCAATCAAATGTCAGATCTGTGTTAATAGAAAAGTAAGCTCAGAGGGTGGAGGTGAGCGAGTTATTTTTTTAACACAGACAGGCCATCATTGACAAACAAAAAATATGTCAGCGACAAACGTATCGTGATTGTAGACAAATATGGCATGTTCAGTTTTTTGAAAGGACGTTGAATTTTTCTCCTTCTGTTCTTTCTCTCATTTGGATATCTTTCTCGTATACGGCCAAGTATCTTTTTTTGACTTAATGTAAAAATTGCCCAAAAGTTTGTGGTTCCGAACGCTTTCAGTTAGACTGTTAGCCAACAATGTTTTTTTTTTAATACTATAAATGGTATGTAAATGCTATTATTGTATTGAATGTTGACCTTTTAAAAGTTGCTGAAAGTGGACATTCTTAATTTCCAACATAATATTATAACCATGGCCACAATGTACTGGCCGTATTTGGAAATATATTCGACTAATGTTAGCGATCGGGAGTTTTCAGCAATACTTTTGGTCCATTTCAGGGTTATGTAAATAGGTCGTCTTTTTTATATTTAAATAATTGTTAAAACTGGACATTATGTTTCCGGCGATGTGACATGCGTGTGATTGCTAAACGAGATCCTTCATTGGCCAATGATATCGCCAGTTGTTGAATTCCTTTAAAAGCTATAGTGCCAACGTTCAAGAAGATATTCATCTTCGATACCTTGACTTTATGAATTTAAGTGCAGTACTAGATTGGCAGCTTGGTCTCATTTTACAGTTGAAGTTGCTAGATGGAACCGTAAGTTCTATGCCAACAGTTTCTTCTCATGCACTTTTCGATTATGGATCTCGTCTTGCATTCCAGTCAACTTTGATTTTCAAAAATTAAATGCAATGTCAATCGTCATCTCATGTCTCCTTGAATCCTGTTCAGTATTTTTTTTCTCAAATACTTTCACTATCAGTAACAACTTGCGTCTTGGTGGCTTCAATGCCTTGCTTAGGGTGAAGCGATTTTTTAAAAATTGTTTAGTTTCAGAATTTATATTTCATAGTTAACACTTCTAATATTTGGACTTTTTTTCTATAGTTAATATTACATAGCATAAGTCTTATATTGTTGCTGATCTTATTACCAAGCAATATATGACTATGTGGATACTTTTTGTCCTGTCATCTGTGAAATGGCAGGTTAACCTGCGGAATGAAGTGGTTGTATGTCCTATATATAAAAGGATGCTGAAAATTTATCAGCGCAGCCAGAAGAAAATAAATTCTGTTTGGTTAGATTTTAAGAAGCATAGCAAACCAAGACCTTTTAAGCCTCGATTATATACAGTTTTAGGAACACAACATTATGGCTATATCACCAATCTCTCCAAATTACCGAAGTTAAGCAACAAAGAACAAAGTCTGGTCAATATGATTGGTGATTACCAGGTGCTTTTAGCCATGTGACAGGCCTAGCAAGCTGCCAATGAATACAATCCTTCTATTTATACTATATAGAGAGGTACTTCTGGACTGACAGGTTGAAGGACTTACCTGGAGTTGGGTGAGTAGAGTGGTGGTTGAGACACCTTGTACGATTAACTCCACCCCCACTTATTTGTCTAGTAAGGTGCTATTGCATTTTGTTTATTATTTAAGATGGTCATCATATTCATTATTATTCAATGTTATTTATTATTGAAGATGCTGCTGCATTTTATTTATTATTCATCATTTTAGTGCACAGTAAGCCACCAGTAATTCAAATCTACTCGATACAGAATTTATTATTTTACACAAAATTATGTGTAAAGCTAAAAATCTAATTACTTTCTGGACATTTTATCTTAATTACTGAATCTAATTTGTCAAACTAATACTTGGTTTGAAAACGAACACACCACTTGATAGAGTGATTCAACTACAAACTCCAACTATAATAAAATTTATTACTTGATAATTTCCTAAGTTTATTGAGATTATTCTTTAGCAGTCTCCGCATACAAACTGATTGTTAAATTGAACTTTGTTTAAAATAAACAAACACAATAGGTTATTTCCCTTGCAAAGTTCTGGGTTAGGAGTTGTTTAGACTGTCTATATAAATATTCATGGGTGTGTACTTTTTAAAGATTCATATGAGGTAATGGGGTCAGATGTTTAGAGTGCAGTTTGGGTCACTAGTGACCCATATTTCAGACTTTACACCAGTAGTCATTAATTTCAAGGACTTTTAACCAATGACTACATAAATTTATTGACATACATAACACACCCAAAAAGTTGTTTAGTTATACAAGTTAAACGAAGCAGTTTTATTCAGTTGTACTTATTATGTAGCTTTACAATTTAAGAATGTGTAATTGTAGTAACAACTCTAGGTCTATGAAGCTTTCTTTGACTATTTCAGCTTTAGCACTGAAAACGTTTATTTTATTATAGCAGATGGTTACAAGCGAGAGAGGAGATGGGATGTGCTTATTTTATTACCACAGAATAAAGTAGTTATTTTTAGGCACCACTTTAAATAATGGTTAATCTATAAAACAGCTGATTGTTTGTCTGTCCCACTGCATGTGATTTTGTATATGCGTATTTTTAATGTATAGAAATTTCCCTGAAAAATGTTATAAAATTTGCTCTAACATGTAAATATGGCTGCATCTGTCTAAATAGGAGAAAGCTCAAATATCAAAGACATCTAGAGAATTCATTCATTACACATTAGTGGTATTTATGTAACAACTACTGCACATGACATCCAAAGTGGCCACATCTGCGCAAGAGGATGTAAGACCCTAACAGGACTAACTTCACATCTGCACTGCTCATAGTTGAGGATAATATGCATGATAAAGCAGTGGAAAACTTGGAGAGGGGTATTAACAGGAGATAACTGGTAACTGACCTCCATTAGACATGGCACGTGGAACTAGAACAGTCTAACCCAGCAAGCAAAATAAAGGGTTCAGTTTGACATTCAAACCACCTGAAGAAGGCCAGAGCATACAATAGCCGAAATGTGATAAATATGGTGACAAAGATGAGGACAATAGTCCGAATAAAGTAAATAGCATGCATGCCTATGTTGAGTGTAAGTAGCTTACATGTGTTTGTGGCTTTTAATTTTCACACAAGCCCACATACTGATTGAATTTGAAATAAGACATTGGAGGAATTCATCCCACCTCCCACTTACTCTGAATAACCTTACCCAAGCTGAGAAGAAAAAAAAAAATGGATAAAGGAAAATTTAACTGGTATCCTCAGTATGACAATAAACTACATCCAGCAGCAAGGATTTGAGGAGTGTAGAACCACCTTTTAATTGTTGTTGTTCCCAGCTCCACTCTGATCTGGGGTGGTAGCACCGGTTAGGATCCCAGCTATGGGAAATAATGAACCCCCAAAGAAAAACAAAAGAGTATGAAAGTATAAAAAAAAAAAAAAATACATTGTTATAGTAGAAATAACAGCAATACATTTTCATAAAAAAACAAAAAAAAACAAAAACAAACACTTACCAGCAATACATTTTTGTAAAAAAATTACTAATGCTCTCAAGAAAATTTTGGCATTAAATAACCCATAAGGAGTTGATAAATAAACAAAAACTTAATAGCATTAATGAATATCTGAGAATTTGCTTATGTATGTGGTTGTGAGGAGAAAGAGGTGGGGAAAAGTTTTTCTATTGTAAAAGATCTTAGCATCTCATTCAGGTTTGTTGATATATAGAACCTGACAGCATAGAAAAGGCCCACAAAGCAAATGTCCAGTTTATTACTTCCAACAATAAAGTGAATTTAAAAGTAAAAAAAAAAAAAAATTGACTAATAGGCATAAAAATAAATTCAGTTAAAAATAAAAATGGCATGACTAATTTATTGGTAAAAAAAAAAAAAAAATTAACTCCACAAAAAAAAAAAAAAATAAAAAAAATAAATAACAATGACAAAAAATAAATAATTACCTAACTATAAAATTTTATCCGATTTCTCGGAAATTATTTAGTAATAAACAAACATATTTTTTCATTTTGTAGAAATATTATGAAAGGGCAATTATTAATTGAATCAAAATAGACAAATGTAAACGCACACATACAAACAATAATGAAACTAAAACAGATATTTAATTTTGCGAGATCTAATTTTGCCGTCTGAAACCAGCCACAGACTAACTGGGGAGGAGAAACAACAAACAAACTATACAAGGCTGAAATATGCAGCCATATTTATGTCTTCTATATTTAAAATTAAATAATTTTTTTTTTTTTAATAAATGTAGTGGTATTTTATTTGGGAGGCATGGTGGCGTAATGGATAACAGCTCAGATTGTGGAATCAGAGATCAGAGTTCAAATTCCAGTTAAATTTATTATACTCACTTACATGCTAATAGCCTTGGGAAAGTGTTGTAGAGTAGTTTTCACAGTGGAGGCTTGTATTTCAATAAGTCGTCCTACATTAGGTTCGGTGTACAAAACGTTAGGAACTTGGAAATAAGAGTTAATGACGCAGCAATCTAGTTGTGATGGTTGGTACTTCAATGTCCGATATCGACTGACTCGCTCAACACCACTGAGCCCAACTGGCGACCGCTACTACTACTTATTATATGTGGGAGAGTCTATTAATAATAGAATAGGTACGTCAGGTATAACAGAAAGGTATGAACCCTCTTCTCCTGCCCACTTATGGGTAAGTAGCAGGACAGATTGGGTTCTATAGCTTTGGATGGCAATTGGTCTACCACAGAAAGAAATGATAACTTACTGTGCAAAAAATCTGCCTCGTCAGTCATGTATCAAAAGATACATGATTGCCTAAGTGTGTATCATGCACGGCACATAACTGACTGGCTGGTTCTTTTTAAAGAATCAAACAATTTAGATTTCAAATTTGATCATTTGGCCAGAGCAAAATAACAGGTACAGGACAGTTACTGCAATAAACATTTGTTATAGGTCAGAGAGATGATTCATTCCTATGATAGATTTAGGATTTCAGCATATGATTTCTACAACCCATGCCATCTTCTATCTTCCTGAGTCTGGTTCCTTTAGTGTCCTCATCACTAAAGTCTCCTCATTTTTCTTTCACTTCCAGTAAAAACCCATTTCGTCTTTGCAGCATTCATTGCCTTGCTTGAAGAGAGAGAGAGTTAGAGAGAGAAAGAAAGAGAGTTAGAGAGAGAAAGAGAGTTAGAAAGAGAGTTAAAGCGATTTAGAGAGAGAAAGAGAGTTCTCTCTCTGAGAAAAAGAAAGAAAGTGACAGAGAGAGTTAGAGAGAGAGAGAGTTAGAGAGAGAGAGAGTTAGAGAGAGAGAGTTTTCATTTTAAAAAAAAAACAAAAAATAAAATAAAATGTCCTGGTTTTTCTTTTGTGACCAAAGAGAAAGTTTGGTGTATCCAAATTATGAATTGTGCATAGCTTATAGACAATTAAGGCTAATAAATTGTTTATTTCTGTGTTTAATTGTAAGTAACTGAAACCATTAACAAGGGAGGGCCACTGTATATATTTACTTGAATAAGGTCAAATATAATTTGTATGAAACAGTTTTTATAGATGGTTTATATAAAATATCATGTGACCTGGTGGCAGCATTTTGACAGTTTCATTCTTCTGCGTTTTATGGCATTTATTTACATTACAATGGAAATAAATACCATATTACATAAAGACTGTGTGCAATTTTAAATACTTAGATTTACAGCTAAATTATATTTATTAAGCTGTACAAAAAATAAAAAAAATACTAGATAAGTCTGAGTTCTATTTTTTCTTGTTACTCAAAAAAAATGAATTGTTATTTTTTTTTATCTATTATTCTTTCCCCTTTAAATTATTTTCTCTTCAGTTCAATAAAAGTGTTCTTTTGTTGGCCGAGCTAAAATGTATTGCTGCTCTTCAAAAAAGTTTCCAAACTAGTTAAGCACCATAAAGGAATTCCATATACAATTGAAGGAAAAAGTTTCAGGAAACATTCTGTCAATGGTAAGACATGAGCTGGCAGACCATAGTTTGCCAGGCAGACCAGGCATAAGTGAAGAATGTATAGCGTCCGTAGAATATATAATATTTAAAAAAAAAATTAACCTTTTAAAATATTATGTATAGTTGAAAAAACTATTTAAAATTGCTCATTGACTTTATAAGGCACAGTGGAGTAATGGATAGCGGCTCGGATTGAGGAATCCAAGAGCTGAGTTCAGATTCCAGTCAAATCCATTACATTAACTTATGTGCTAACCAGCTATGGGTAAATAGCAGGACAGACCAGGTTCTATATCCTTGAATGGAAACTGGTCTACCGCAGAAAGAAATGGCAACCTACTGCAGTGAAAAAAAATCTGCCTCATCAGTCATGTATCAAAAGATACATGATTGCCTAAGCGTGTATCATGCATGGCACATAACTGACTGACTGACTTTATAAACTCTGCGCATGGATCTGCATGCACACACACTAAGTATTGTGTAAAAATGCCTTTGATGGTTCCTTTTTTTTTTTTTTAAAGCAGTATTGTGTCACCGCAAGCAAAGCAGAACAGCCACTAACATGCAAGGGCTTACAGGATGAGGAGGAATTAGGAACAGAAACATTAGTAATGAGTAGAAAAAGAAAAGTGAAGTCAGGAGCACAGTAGATAGTGATTGGCATCACATTTAAATTCTTGCACATTAAATTTGGCTGGTGTTATAGTGGAACACACATATTCTGTAGTTAATAGACTCCCCCACCTATAATAAGTAGGAGTAGTAGCAGCCGCTCAATGAGTTGCTCAGTCAGTCGATTTCGGTCGACCGGCTGAACTCTCTGCCTTCGGGCGGGGAGGAACCCGAAGGAGGCTATGCTGAAGGGCAGATTCTCTTTTGGGGAGGTAAACCGACCCTGAACCCATTTATATGGGTTCAATGGGCATATTTTTGGCTGAGTCCACAGGCTCAGAGATCCCATGTTAAACCAGCCTTGTGCCACATGATGCCCTCGTGGGGGGGTGACTAAATATCATTGATCAGTCAGTCAATGTTGGACGACCATTAGTCGGATATTAAAGTATCAGCGACCACGACTAGATTTCTCTGTGTCATTACCTATTATATCAAGTTCCTAACGTTTTGTACGTCGAACCTATTTTAGGACCGACTTAGTGAAATACAAGCCTCCACTATGAAACTACTCTACAACAGCTGGAAAGCATGGACTAAGAAGGAAATTAAACAAGCAAGAAGTGCGAGAAAAGAAACTATTAGTGTAGAAGTTACAACTACATCTACCTAGCTCAACTGTAAATTGATGTGATCTTGCCAGCAGTCAAGTACTTCATAGTCTAGGTATTATAGCAAAGAACTCATTCAAACAGTTACCAGTGAAAGTATTTAAAAAAAACAACAAAAAAAACAACAAAAAAAACAACAACAGGCACAAAGAGGCAACCTTACGGTAGTGGGAATGTGACTGAAGCTGAGTCACCAGATCAGGACCATTAATATTGCTGATTCTTTGGATCTTATCAAAGAGCTCCAGGTAAATTGCAAGGGTACCAGACCATATATGGAAACAATATTCTACATCAGATTACCATAGATCAGAGATTTTGGTAAGGTGGGGGTATATTTGCTATTCACCATTTTTAGAATAGAATGTGTGGGTAGCATAATGGCTAATATCATTATCAACCCAAGTATTAACCAAAAATTTTGTTCTTGAAGTCTTCCAAGGAAACCTTATTTTTAAAAGTAAAAAAGAAATTAAAAAAAAAAAAAAAAGAAAGAAGTTATATAAATGTTGCAAGACTGCTAAAATTTTAAGGTATGTTTCAATTTGAAATTTCAATAACCAAAGTTAAGCAATGAAGAACTGGATCAACATCTGGATGGGTGATCACTTGGGAATACCAGGTGCTGTAAACTTGGATGTGCAGTGGGGATTGGGGAGCTCAGTTCCAATTCCAGTCAATTTTGTTATACTCGCTTATATGCAAATACCATTGGGAAAGGCATGAATCCACCTCTTCTCCCAACCATCTATAGGTTAATTAGTAGGACTTGTATGAGTAAATCATTATTTCCAAAAACATCTTGCAATTTTAGAAATATTTTTTGGCTTTAAATAATCTGCAAAAAAGGTTAATTTCTGAGACATCCCTGCCAACAGGATCGTTTGGTGAACAGGAATGACTAAAGTCTGACAATTAAATAAATATCAAATGCAGAAAAAGAGAATTGCTTGATTCATTTTTTATAGTTTATCAACCCTTTACAGGTTATTTAAAGCTAGAAAATATTTTTAGATTGTAAGAATTTTCTTTATTTTTGAGATAATGATTTAACAATACAAGTTTCACTAATTAACTCATAGCTGGGGGGGGGGAAGAGGTATATTCATACCTTTCTCAAGAGGATTTGTAAGCGAATATAACAAACCTAATTGGAATTGGAACACCTCTCTGATTAAGAATTCTGAGTCATTATTCAACCTTATAGCACCTGGTAATCCCAAGCAGTCACCCATCTAGGTACTGACTGGGCTTGACATTGTTTAACTTCATTGACCATATAAGAACTGGTACTTCAGCATGAAGTGACCGTAAGCCAAAGATAATTGAGTGTCCACAAGAAAAGGTTTATATATGTTCAGACCAGGGGGGGGAATATATTGCAACACATTTCCCCTAAAATTTATGTGTATTTTTATAATTTTTTTGTGTTGCATTGATTGTCATTTTGTTATAAAGATGTATTGTTGGTCATTTTGTTATAATAAAAAAAAAAAAAAGAAAAGAAAAAATGTACTGTTGATTTTTGTTTGGGCGTTCACTATTTTCTGAGACCCTAATAGGGCAGGTCAATCTTGGAAGCATGGTACTACACTCAATTTTAAAGTTTGGGTTTGACATGATAAATAATGACACAAAATATTCTATTCCAAATCATTACCATTTTTTGAGGAAACCAGTTTGAAGATTAAGTTTAGGTTCATTTTCCTTCTGGTGACCAGTGAAAGCCTTATTAACACAGACTTATAAAATTTATAATTCTCAATAAACAATGCAAATTTAAACTATTTTAGTCTTATAATTGGACCCCAGTAGAATTATAGTGTTATATATATATATATATATATATATATATATATATATATATATATTTGGTTGGATAGATGTGAGTTTGTGACCCTGGGTTTCACGCTTTAGCGATCGTCAGACAAACCAAATCCAACCAAATATGTTAGCTCTATCTCGGATATTGAGCACTTTCTAATAAGTACCACATATATAATATATAAATAATTATATACATATATATATTTATTTATATACACACACTCTTCACATATATATATATTTTACATACACACACTTATCTATTTTTTTGTTTTTATTAATTATGATCTAACAAATCTTATTCATCAAGTAGCCTTTTTTGTAATCTTTTACAATTTAAAAAAATTTTTTTATTTTACAGTTTTTACTTATCGAATACAGTAAAAAAATTGCATATTTTGCTTGTGATGATTCTTAATTAGAATTCTGGTTTGAATATATTTTCTATGTATCTAACATAAAAAAAATATCCAATTTATTTGGATTTATTCTTGATACTAAGCTATTTAATTTTTGGTGTTAGTACTTATTGCATCAAACTCCAGCTTTCACATCAACTGCAATGATGATTTAAAAAAAAAAAAAACAAAAAAAAAAACAACATCCTGCTCTACCCTAACAGATGCTATCACCCTGGGTCAGGGCATACCTGGGAACAACAACAATTAAGTGGTTGTTCAATGCTCTTCAAAACCTATCATCTGATCTGAGGCCTTGCTGCCGGATGTAGTTTTTCATCATACCCAGGATACCACTATACAATACTGATGTTGTAAAGAAGTATATTTACCAACACTGAGAAGGTTTCTCAGTGAATAAAAAGCACAAAATGTCTTGCATAGGATATACCACAACCTCACAAATAACATGTCAGCCTAGTTTTGAAGATATACAGGGTGCGATGGATAAATTGTCGCCATTTTAGGTTTTTAATTTCATGCATGCGTATCATTTGTTTTTTTTATTTTGTTGACTACACGGTATAGAAGAGTCAGTTGGGCACCATCTGTGAGAAAAAGAGCACCAGGATGCAATTCACTCCACCAAAAATTGTGAAACCGCATGCTGTACTGCTTGATATTCGTGCTGGAAGCTCCAATACAAACATCTGAAGACAGTCAAGAGTTGGATAGTATATCCAGTCAACATCATAGTGATGGCAATGTTATGCCTCCATTCATCTTCCCACATGGCCTCAACCTCAACACTGAGACCTATATAAAGTGCCTTGAGGAGGTAGTGCTGCCCTGAGTCAAGAGGGTGGCTGCTGGAAGACCTTATGTCTGGTAACAGGATTCTGCACCATGCCACACAAGCAGGGGAACCCAGTCATGGCTGTCAGACAATTTCTACACCTCTTATATCTGGCCATCTAACTCCCCACACTGCAACCCCCTTGATTATTATGCATGGGGTGCAGCTGAGCAAGTGACCAACAAAACTCCTTGTAACACCAAAGAGGAACTGAAGGCAAAGATTATGGAAGCATTCATCAACAAGGAGATTGCCTAGAAGCGATGCAGGAGATTCCAAAGTTGTATGCAGGCCGTGGTTGAAGCCAATGGTGATTTAAAAATTTTTATATAGGTATTTCAAGATATTTTTGTGCCATTTTGATAAATATATCTGTTAAAATGAGATGTCAATGTTAATTTCATTTTTGCATAATTTAGATGACAATTTACCCATTGCACACTGTATACATATATATTAGATGTATATTGACAATATAGAGATATATGATAAATTTTGAGGAAGGCTGATCATGAGATGATACATTTTGAGGAAGGCTGATCATGAGGTGATACATTTTCAGGAAGGCTGATCATGAGGTGATACATTTTCAGGAAGGCTGATCATGAGATGATACATTTTCAGGAAGGCTGATCATGAGATGATACATTTTCAGGAAGGCTGATCATGAGAAGGATTTTGCTTAAAGGCATTGTTCACACTTTACTTGAGTATCAACGCTTCTTCTAAAAATACAATCTATAAACACAAACACACTATATTACATCAACTTTTATAAAATCCATACTTCAAGAATCTAAAATATCTAATTACCACTACAATAACCAGTGTGATGTAAAAATGTCCTCAAATCAACATGTAGGCAACTACCACCATATGTATAAATAAATGCAACATGTAGGCAACTACCACCATCTGTATAAATAAATGCAACATGTAGGCAACTACCACCATCTGTATAAATTAATGCAAATGTCAGTGTGTCACACTTTTTTAACTTTACTCCTAGAGGCAGTAGGACACATATACCATTTTGGAAGCAGGCTGACTCCATGAGCAAATTAAAGACATTCTGGATCTGGACCCACAAGTTTTCATTATTGTGATGGTTTCAGATTTTGCCAAATTGGCTTCTACCGATAGAAACAAAGGGACACAACTCTCTAACATTCAATAGTTCATGTTCAAATGAAAAAATATTACTGTTCTCAAATTACAGTGTTTCAAAATAAAGTTGTCTGTGTTTTCAACTTTACTCCTAGAGGCCATAGCCCAACATATAGCATTTTGGAACCAGGCCAATTCTGTGAGTAAATTAAAAATATTATGGGCTGAATCCAGACCTGCAATCCTGAAATTACAAGTTTTCATTACTGTGATTATTTTTGGCAATCTTTTTTTTTTATGATTTTTTGCAACAAATCTTTTTGTATGATGAAATTTTAAGAAGTTGGAAATAAATTTAGGAATAATTGAAATTAATTGCAAAATCCAGCAAAAAATCTCCCACTAAATAAAAATAATTGTTTGTATGGAAAGTAAGGCTCTACACATATCAAATTGTCTTTAAATTAAGTGGCAGCAAGAGAATTATTGCTGAACTTTTGAAAGATAAGCTTAAATATTAATGCAATACTTAAATGCAGTGATCAAATTTGAGTTCAGTATTTTATTGTTGCCTATCACATCTACCCCTCCTTACCTATTGTGATAAAGGCCCAATGAAGAGGTTTTTGAAAGAGCTAGCTTACAGCAGCAGTATGCCTCACAAAAAGAAATCTCCACCAACAGAGGACCAGATTGCAATCAAAAGAACCAAGGCTGCAGTGAGCAAAAGAAAATCCCATGCAAATGAAAACCCAGATCAAATGTCAGCCAGGAGAGCCTCCAATACTGAGAATATGCAAAGATTTAGGGACTCTCAAAGTCCTGAACAAGCTGAAAGCCCAATCACAAGGCTTCACAGGAGCTAGCTTAAATGCCACACAATGGGATGGCTTTTAAACTAGTAGATAAATAAAAATGCCTACTAGACACAAATATACATGATGATCTGAATCCCACAAAGTAGAATCATGATACACACAAATTTTCACATGAACACAAGACAAAACACATGTGAAGCTCACTTAAACAATAACAAAAAAAATTGTTCATATTCTCTGATGAAGCTTTAATAAAAGTGAAACATGTTAGATTTATAAATGTTTCCTATTTGTTCCTTATCCTATCATTGTCAAACTGATCCCAATTCTGATAAAAATCTAAATTTTCCTGCATTAGTTTTTGAAAGTTTGACAAATGATTCAGATGTCTTCTCCATCAATAAATAATTAGTCACTACCAGTACCAACCCAAGCGTATGACTATTACCCTGCTCATCATTTCTCATTATAGTCTTGTCACAATGGTAATAAACATGAAAATAGAAAAACATATTGATTAACTACAAGCAGGTTTTTTATACTTGCTTTCATCCTTTAATGTTGTGAAAATGATGGCAATAAACATGGAAATATTAACAAAATCAAAGTGACATAATTGTTTGCCAATCCAATATTGATCAGCTACAACCATATCTTTCATACTTGCTTTTATTCTATGTTGTGAAGATGATTGCAATGAACATGGAAATATACTAATCCACAATGTACAGATAAATTTACCTCTATAGATAACAGGTGAAAATCTAATTTTAGATAAACAAAACATTGATAGACCATATCAGATAAGAATTGGAAAACAAATAAGCGGATAAGTAAGTAAATAAAGGGTTTATCTACATACTTAACAAGCAAGCATTAAAATCTGCCTTATCTCGGAAAACTGACAGGTAATAAATGATTACCAATAACAAACATGTTTGGGAATCAAATATTGATTGATTGCCAATCTTTTGATAATTCTCTCTTTAATCTAAGGAAAAAAAAAAAAATAAATTTTAAATTGTTTTTTATTAATTGTGATTTCTATTTTGATATTACCATTTTACCGTAATATAATTTTTTTTTTGCTGGGAGGCACAGTGGAGTAATGGATTGAGGAATCGGAGAGCCGAGTTTGAATTCCATTCGAATCCATTACATTCACTTATGTGCTAATACCCTTGGGAAAGGCACAAATCCTCTTCCCCACCAGATAGGGGTAAATAGCAGGACAGATTGGGTTCTGTAACCTTGGATGGCAACTGGTCTACCACAGAAAGAAATTGCAACCTACTGCGAGAAAAAATCTGCCTCGTCAGTCATGTATTGAAAGATACATGATCACCTAAGCATGTATCACACATGGCACATAACTGAATGGTAGTGACATCCTACCATTTCACACAAACTGATTCTTAAAATTATAAAAGCTTGGAAAACTGGTTGTTGGATTATCCAAAAATAATCTTATACATTAATAGCAGCTATATAATAGCTAAAAATATAATTAATACCAATGTTGTACATTCAGCTGAGGCTGAAAAAGGGTGTTTCTGTGATGAACAGGATTTCTTTTGTTAGTTTGACTCCTAGGGTACTTGGATAAGTATATTTCATTTTGATCTAAGGGGGTCCTCTGAGGGCACAAACTCCTCACTGAAAATTGTTTTCCATTTGATTTAAATTAAATTTAAACAAGGGAATAACTTTTCCAAAATAAAGGAGAAAGCCAGAAGATGGAGGTCACATCAGTAAGATCATTGAGTAATATTGAAATGTATCAGTTTTCTCCACAAATTATAGCAATGACATAAAATCAATCATCATTTTCTTACAAAAGAAAAAAAAAAGTGTGACATCCAAGATGCTGGTAATTCAGGTAATATTTCTAATAAGTTTTGAATATTATTTTGAAACCCTTAAAATCCACCATTTTGATGAATGTCATTTAATTAATTAATTACTATTAAATAGGGACAGATTTAAAAAATTTAAACTGAATTCAATTTGTAAAAAGGAATTGTAGTACAATATGTATTTATTCAATACTATTTTAAAGCTGTTTATCATGAGACTAAACAAAGGTTTGCCTTTTTTGATCTTAATAACCAGAGGGTAAAACAGCCAAAATAAGATAAAGGTGTCAATGTTAGTAGTAATATAAAGGTTCACCTATTGTTCAATTCACACTCCTTCCCAGTCTTTTGAAAAGGAGTAGAGGTTTATCCCTGGTTTCTTGTTTAGGATTGGGTTTTGAGTTCCTTCTAAAGTCTGCTTTAGCTCTATTCTAACACTTGTCCTTTCCTGCGCTAATATAAGTTCATACTGTAAACCTCTACCTTGAACATTAGTATTTAAAAAAAAAAAAAAAAGACTAGTGGTAGGTTTTGCTTAGGCAAAAATTCTGTGTAGACACAAGGTTGAGTCTGCTCTTCAGCATAGCCTCATCTTGGTTCCTCTCTTGGTTATTTACCTTACCTCTCCCGCAAGGTTTTTAATGTGGGGCAAAACTGAGACCATAGGCTTGAGCAAAAATTCCCCATAAAAAAACAGTGTCAGCCACCCCAGATGAGAGACTGCCTTTAGATCATGTATAATTTTTAAGAATCATAGACTTACAAAATTTGCAAAGACAGCTGAGACCACACCTTGTGTTTTTGTTGAGGAATCCTCTTGAGTAAGACACTCCAAACCCTTTTTGTGAGGGGTGGTTGAAAAGTTCCCAACCTGACCCACTTCACAATATCTGACCAAACATAAGCTTTCTTTTCAAAGAGCTTCTTGATTGAGCAGAGAGTGTTTAAATACCCTTTAACAGGTATGATGACTATTATACCATTTGAACAAAAGAAACAGACTTGTGTCATAATTTTTGTTTCTTTACAGTATTATATATTATTTATTAGAATGGTTAGCAAAACATTAGCTTATTGTGAATTGATTCAAACTTTATAAAATGGTAAATAAGGATTTCCTTATAGTTGGTTCAAATTTAATAATTTAGTAAATGTTAATAAATTTATGAATAAAAAATTGTTTTGCATATTCATTTCTTTATAAATATTGCATTGCATTAATTCTAATTGTATTAATTTTTACAACGTTATAAATAAATCTAATAAATAGATAGTGTTTAATATTTTTGTAGAACAAAAAAAAATGTAAAGTTCACTTTCATCATATCTTTAGATTTTATTACTGTTCTAATTATTGCTTTTTAAATGAAACATTGCCAAGGAGTGAAGATAGTTCAAATAGTGGCGTCAAGGGAAAACACATTTTGACTTTTTTTTTAAGGCATGAAAGACAAAGTTTGCCATGAATTCCATGGACAGAAGAGTCTAGTAATTCTTGAAGAAAATGGTAACAAAAAGAACACTTGGAATCATAAAGAGAGCTGAATTCTCTTGGACACATAATGAGGAAGGAAGGCTTGGAAAACTTAATATTCACAGGAGATATCAAGAATGAAAGATAGGGAAAGGTAGCATGCCAGCTACCTAATGAGTTTGAATGGATAGTGGAAAAAGGATGAGAGGCTTAGCAAAGGGAAAAATGCTGAAAAGGCCACAAGAGTTAAGAAATTGTGAAGAGCCATGATTGCCTATTTACTGAAGTGACACGGCACAGAAGATCTCTGATGAAATCTACACCAGCCAGGATTATACAAGCTGACAAGTTAATGTACACCAATTCTTTCTGCTTTGCTTCCACTTTTCCTCAGTATCTTTTGTCTATTAAACAAAATCTCGAAACTTGCTTCAAAACAGTCAGCCAACAACTTAGCAAACCAAAATTAAATTTAGCATTCTTGAAACTTGAACTAGAAAAATATAGGACAACAATGGATTGTCAAGTAACTTGGGTCAATGTGTCCTGCTGGATAGCAAAATAGTGTTGATCATTGCAAAATATAGCTTCTTATCCCTCTGTTAGAAATGTACAGGGTGGTCTGAAAGTCTTGTCACCCCTACATAATATAATTTTCTATTTCAGTTGACTGACAACAGTTCTGACACGAAAATGGTGTTCATACAGATCTTCTCGATGTGTGATGGCATCAATGAAAGTGAATAAACTGAATCCAGTACATATTCTTTGTATTACTTGTTATTCTATTGTTCTCATTACTGTTTTGGTAGCGGGTGACAAGACTTTCCGACCACCCTGTATATTTCTCTGCTGTAAAGAGTGGTCCGAAAATTTTGTTACCCCTACATATTATAATCTTCTATTTAAAATGGCTGCCACAAAAATGATAGTGCTCATAGAGACCTTCTCGATGTATGACAGCGTCAATGAAAGTGAATAAACCGAATCCAGTACACGTGCTTTGTAATACTTGTTCTTCTATTGTTTCCATTACTGTTTTGGTAGAGGGTGACAAGACTTTCCGACCACCCTGTATATTTCTGTGCTGTACAGATTGGTCCAAAAATCTTGTTACCCCGACATATTATAATCTTCTATTTAAAATGGCTGCACCACAAAGAGACACTAAAAATTTCCAATCCTGGGTGTCACCCACCCACTGAAAAAAAAAAAAAAATTTTGAAAGTTCTAAAATTTAAAAAGGATTTTAATAGTCTTTTGAACTTTTCTCTTAAGTTATGTTAATAATAACACGATTTTGACGATAAAACTTTAAATGCCTGGGGCATTTTTTCACAATGTATGATTTTTTTCTTTTTTAAGCAAATATTTGGAAGTGCCTACGTACAAAGAAAACATTTGGCATTTGACCAGTGTGTCGGTTGAAACGTACAAAATATTTTTCTTAAAAGAATTTTTCAGGAAAATGGGTTTCTCAAATTCAGTAACTGTTCTCTTTCCAGTAATGATAATAACATTTGTTATCCATTTTCGTTGTTGTTGCTTTTGAAAAAGTGTTTTCAAGTGATGTATTTTTTTGTTCAACAACAACAAACAAACAAAAAAATCGCTTGAACACTTTTAGCTTGAAATTGAAACTAAAATAATAAAAGCTTTAAGATTTTTCATCATTTAAAATTCATTTTTTTAAACCTTCGTCATTGCGAATCTGTGGAGGTACAAGTTGTTATTTGTTTATTATTGTTAAAGTTCTTCGTTTGTGATTATGTAGCGCCAGAGACTGATAAAGGATTGTCATCTTGTCTTCTGTCAGATTCGTTTATGAAATTTACTTAGTTAATTTAGTTTTTTTTTTGCTTTTTTCTTTTATTTTTAACTTCTCTCGTTATCACATACGAGTAAATTTCGTACACAATCTCTAAGAAAACGGTAAAAACATTGCAAAACAATATTTTAATTTAATAATGGCATTGTAGTTCTTTATTTTCAAATGAAAGGCATATTTTCTACTGTCAAATTAAGTACAAAATCCAGCCGATTTAATTAACTAATCCCGGAACTGTTCTATGAAAAGAACACCTATGGTAGGGATATTTATTTGTTTTGTTTTTTTGTTTTTCCAGATTTAAAACTGGTACTATTTTTAGCTAAAAAAAAATTACTAGGATAGAATTCTTTCTAAATTAAATAAATTAATCCATAAATGAGCAGCAGAAAATTTTATAAAAATTCATTATGTAGCTGAAATTTGGCAGATTTATTAAAAAAAATTTTAACACTCAAGTTTACACTGCGTCTTAAAATAGTTACTTCGACAAAATGGTAATTGCAAATATAAACTAATAAACTAAACAGCTCTTAAAGAAAGACTCACTTGGCCCAACTTTGGCACATTGTTTTTTTTAATATCAAAATTTGCCGCAATATTTCTTTTGAGAAATAAAGAAAATACTTTAATTTGCGATAAAAATTAACTTGTTTGCACCATTTTTATCGACACGTAAAAAATACGTGACGAACTCTTAAACTTTTAAAAAGCTAATTAAAAGAAACTCAAGATAAAATTTTATTATGACGACAAATGTCATTTACTTTTTTTTAATCA
>CAHIKZ030000776.1:117500-230000 GCA_903632075.3 Acanthosepion pharaonis | reverse complement strand
CTTGGCTGTCCTTAGGGTGCAACATAGTTTCAACATCGTTAATAGGACATTGCTGACATTAAGAGAATGGACGCCAAAACGAGAAAGCTTCTCACCTGCCTCCGCACGCATCATCTCAAAGCTGATGTTGATCGTCTGTAAATTCCCAGATCCGAAGTAGGCAGAGAATTAATTCAACCAGAACTGTCTAACAAAATTACAATAATTGGCCTTCAAAGATACCTGGAAACTGCAGAAGACTGGATGATGAACATGAAAGTAGTAAGCGACTTTATTAAAATAAAGAAGCCAACAAGTTCAAAATGGAATTTCAAATGTGTGAAGAAATACAAGTAAAGCAGAATACACCGGCTGAAGCTGCAAAATACTTAAAAAAAGAAAGCAAAGGCAAATGCAACCGACCAGATACAGAAACGATGGCAAGATAAACCGCTTCACGGTCAATACTCTACCCATACCAAACAAGTTGATGTAGACAAACCCTGCACCCATCAGTGGATACGTAGTACAAGGTTAAAAGCTGAAACTGAAGGCTTTATTTTTGCGGCACGGGGCCAATGCTTGCTAACTAGAAATTATCAAGCACACATACTGAAAAATTGTGTTAGCCCAAAATGTAGATACAGTGATAAATATCCAGAAACAATTGACCAAATTGTATCGGGTTTCACGGTATTGGCACACACTGAATATAAAACCCGGCATAACAAAATGGGCCAATACCTGCAATGGAAAATTTGCAAGTTTTGCAGAAAAAAAAACCTGCAAGAAATTGGTATAAACACCACCCAGACCCGGTTACGGAGATAGGATCTGTAACAATTTTAGGGGACTTCACAATACACAGAGACAGAACAATCAAAACTAATCACCCAGACATCGTGATTAGAGACCTGCAAACAAAAAAAGGTGCCTCCTTATTGATATGGCGGTCCCTGCAGATTGCAATGTATCTTTGAAGATCTTCAAAAAACTATCAAAATACAAGGATCTTGAAGTGATAATCTAAAATATATGGCACATGAAGATAGTAATTCCAGTTATGTTTGTGGCCCAGTGTTTGATTGGAAAATGTTCTGATAGACTCAATGAAGGGATTCCTGGCAACCCATGCCTTAAAGTAATAATAATAATAATAATAATAATAATAATAATAATAATAATGCTCACAAACAGAAAAATCAAAGCTAATCGCCCAGACATCGTGATCAGAGACCACAAAAACAGAATGTGTTTTCTTATTGACATGGCAGTCCCTGAAGACTGCAATGTACCTTTGAAGATCCTCAAAAAGCTATCAAAATACAAGGACCTTGAAATCGAAATCTCAAAAATGTGACACATGAGAACATCAAAAACTCCATTTGAAGTTGGAGTCCTCGGATTGATTGGAAAAGATTCCAATAGACTCATTAAAGGGATTCCTGGTAGCCCATGCCTTAAATGAATACAAAAAAAATTATACTCATAAGTACAGTTCACACTTTACGAAGGGCTTTATCTATGTAAAATGTGTGTGTGATCTTAGCTTATTTTCCTCAAAAAATGCTCAGTGGAAAATGTCAAGATGCCATTTCTGACCTTAGGTCTCTGGTTGGGACCCGGAAAGAAATGAGTATACAACAGAAATCAAAGAAAAGAAAATAATAATGACAATAACAACAACAATATCTAATCTAATAACTACAAGATACTTATAAAATCACGTTGTTGAAATTTTGTTAGACAATTCCAGTTGAATAATGTATCTTCCAAGGTGCTGTGGGGGTTTGGGGCATGATTCTACTAGAATTGCCTTTAAAAATTTCAACAATGAGACTTCCTAAGTATCCTGAATAAAAAAAAATAAAAAGCTTTATTCTGTTTCAAAAGAAGCCCATAAAATACGCTAGAGAATCCGGTTTCAACCTTCAAGTAGATACAAATACCACAAAATAAGTGAAATATTAGGCCAAAAGCAGATAGAAGGAACTTGGAGTCAAAAGCCTCGACAGAGCCAATTACTTCTCCGATGCAAAAATGCTGATGTAAATAAATTCACAACCCAGCAGGAGTTCAAAAATTGAGGGTGAGGCAAGAGTTTCACGAGAACATAACCTGCCCATACGAAACTACTAAGCAAATATCTCCCATAATAGAGTATTTAGCTACTGCCCCACGCAGCCGCATGTGGCACAAGGCCGAATTTAATGTGGGCTTCCGAGCCCGTAGGCTCGGCCAAAATATCACCGTAGAACCCGCATAAACGGGATCGGGTCGGTCTGCCTCCACGAACGAGACTTTGCCCTTCGGCATAGTCTCGTCCGGGTTCCTCTCTGTTCAGAGGCGGAGAGTTCGACCAGCAAGCTGAAAAGATTTCAGCTAGATATCTTGCATAATAGTACGGACCCCCAAAATTGGATCTGTAACCAAAACATTATAACCATTGATCCCCTTATTTCAGGATGCTCAAAACTCGTACCCAAATGAAAACCGTCATGACAGAGTAGGTCAATATTTACAGTGTAAGATCTGTCGTCACGACGGGATAAAAACAACTTCGAACTGGTATAGTGATTTTCTAAGCGCAGCATAGATGATTATTTTCTAGGCGTATTTTAGATATGGCACAAGGCCGAAAGGATGAGGAACTCAATGAGGATCAAACTCCTTATTCAGTCGTAATTGATCTAGCGAGACAAGCTTGCTAAACATTACACCAAGCAGAGGTCTCTGGTGATTTTTGAAGAGTTGCTTAGATGTGGCACAAGCCTGAAAGTATGGGGCACACAGTGAGGATCGAACTCACTATTCAGTCGTAATTGATCTAGCGAGACATGCTTGCTAACCATTACACCACGTCGAAGTAACCAAATGATTTTCTAAGCATAGTTTAGATGTGGCATCAGGCCGAAAATATCGGGCACCCAGTGAGGATCGAACTCACTATTCAGATTTTGCGAGACAAGCTTGCTAAACATTACACCAGGCCGAGATGTCTTGCGGTTTTCTAAGATTTGCTTATATGTGGCATAAGGCTGAAAGTATAGCGCACCCAATGAGGATCGAACTCACTATTCAGTCGTAACTGATCTCGCGAGATAAGCTTGCTTATCATTACACCACATCGGACTACCAAAAAAAAAAAAACAAACTGCAAATTGGTATGAACAGTAGTTCATATTCGTAGTTGATACGTTAAATTCTTTAAGAATGGATTTCATAAAGGTTGCTCGTGTATTATAATGCTTTTGACGTGTGTTCATCAGACATTTCTTAAAGTATTTCCTACGTAAAGAATTATGTTCCCTTTTTAATTGCGGTGCCATTTGTAAAATCAAACTTATGTCTTGTTCCTGCGTATTACAAACCTAACTAATTATTAACCCCGACACTGTGGTAAAATGGCGTGTGACATGAAAGTACGTACAAAGCAGTGGCATGTTACTGGATTCTTTAAAGCTGTCTGAATCTATTTTGAATTTCATTTAAATAAGCACGACTCAACATGGGCATGGATGAGGCTTTATTTTAGGAGCGTCTCGTTCATGTTGTTTGGCATCGCACACTTGTTCAAAAACACCATAACGCTTTAAACAGACACGGCAAATATTAACAAGATTTATTACTATTATGAAGTATCTACTGTAAATATACTTAAGTGATATTACGTACGAATCGGAAATTTCTCGAAAAGAACTACTTGCCATAATTCAAATATGAAAGGAAAAAAAACAACAAAAATAACTGACACGTGCGTCCATCTGTGTATTTCTTTGTTGAAGCATCTTAAGGAGTGTCCGGTCACTTTTAAATTCTCTCTCTCTCTTTCTCTCTCTCTTTCTCTCTCTCTCTCCCCGGTTACATCTTTAAGTATATTTGACTGGTTAAACGTCGATAAAACAACGGACATTCAAGTATGCCCACACCGATGACTGGACATCTGACATTGTACATCCCATTCTGGGACCTTCCAGCAAGATTGAAATGGATTTTAAAAATACAGAATGCAAATACTATACGAAAAATATTAGGTTTTTACTTATATTTGTTCGTTTTTTTTTCTGATATTTTTTGAAGATCTTTCGTATAATTTTTGTTGCTTCTTAGTAACTCTGTTCTTCCTGTGAAATTGAAATGCTTCAATGTTATTGAAATTTTATTTCAGATTCCTAGACACCCCTTTTAGATGGAATGCCAAGTAGATAAGAATGGGCGTGTTCGACATCTTTTAGTCAAGGTCACAGATCTGCCAAAGCTTTCATTACGCAATTTCATGAGAATTGTGGCTTTTATCTGGTATTACCGCGCATCGATACCTGCTTTCACCTAAGAAGAAACTTCAGTGGCATAATTTTCAGTAGCATAATTAAAGATTTCATTGCAAGAGTCGTTATGAAGAAAATCGCGAATTGAATCCCAATCGGTAAGCTGAAAACAGTAAGCTGAAAAGGCGATTCATTCCTAATAGACAAGTCACAGAAAATGTCAACAGACACTACAGCGCGATATTAAATAGTTTATTGTTTGATGAAGTTCGCATTCATCTGCTCCTGACTCCTTTGGCATCGTTATAAAAACAGATCTACTGATGTCTTCCGGTTTTTCACCGCTGTCGTATACATCATTTATTATTTCAGTAACCCTATCGATCTCCAAATTGTCTAAGACTGACAGCATATCTATTACATTATGATCTGGTCCTGCTGCTTTGTTTCTGTTCATCTTGACCAGTGCCTTGCATAAGAATTTAAAACTAAATTGGGCAGTAATGATAATACATTTATTGTACATGCAATTCCCATAGTAAAAATCATGGGAAATATCACTTCTTTATTAAAAATATATTCGTCAATTTATTTTCTGTTTTTATAGAATGGCATTTACTCAATGACCTTCCTAGACATGATAAAATAGACACCTATTTTCAGACAATAGTGGTTTAAAAAATAAACTAGGAAGTCTTTAGAAAAAAAGGCACCTCTATTTTCAAATAATTTATTCAATAATTTACAAAGGCATCACGGAAAAAACACATATTTTCAAAGAGCATATATTCAATGATTTCCAGAAACCTGAAAAAAATAGACGCTAAATTTTTTAAACAATTCAATAATTTACAGTGACATAACAGATGTAAACTAACAACTCCATTTTCAAAACACAAATGAAAGGCTCTGTTTGCACCCACCGTGGCATGAACAGGAAGACATAGCCTAAGAGAAAATGTGACTATGCCAGACTAACTTTTGCACTCAACGTGGTAGTGACAGGATGACAGCCTAAGAGAAATTGCTACTATGCCAGACTAAATTTTGCACTCACCGTGTCATGGACAGGAAGACATAACCAAAGAGAAACTATGCCAGACTAAGGATGGCATTCACCGTGGGAGTGACAGGATGACATAGCCCAAGAGAAACTGCTACTATGCCGGACTAAAGTTTACACCCACCGTGTCATGGACAGGAAGACATAGCCCAAGAGAAACTGCTACTATGCCAGACTAATGTTTGCACCCACTGTGGCACGGACTGGATGACATATCCTAAGAGAAACTGCTGGTATGTCAAACTCACGCATATAGTTAAAGAGCACTAGTGTCACTAAATATGTTTTCTTTTTTTTCCGTGACCCGTGATAGTCGAACGGTCATCGCATGTACTGCAGCCGTAGTAAAAGTAGTACTTCTTGCGCAAGATAACCTGACGGGACCCATCCCTTTCCATACCGTTTTTGAATTATGAGTTTCCTTCTCCTAGACCACCGACGCCTATTTACCCAGAGAAGAATAGTATCAGCACGTAAGTTAATGTAATGTAATTCCGACTGGAATTCGAACTCGGCTCTCCGATTCCTCAATCCGAGTCGATATCTATTACTGCACGGAAGAATAGTAGATTTATAAATGTGCAAAGTTTGGTTGAAACCTAGCAATAAACTTGAAGTTCTGTAAAGGACTTCCTGTTCTTTTTTTTTTTTTTTTTTAGCTGAAAAGCTAATAATTGACAACGGGCATGTTTTCATTCAATGTGAAATCTTTGTTAAAAACCCTCTCCGCCTATTTTCCGCCATGTAACATCATTTAATTTCATTATACATCATTTCACCTTACAGCCATATCACATTAAAACAGCGGTACGATCACTGAATTTAAGCAACGTAGAGCCTAATTAATAGCTGGATGGGTGACTGCTTCGGAATACTAAGTGCTGTAAGCTTGTTTGGATAACGGCTCTGAATGAGAAATCGGCGAGCCGAGTTCGAATTTCAGTCGAGTTCGTTACCTTCACTTACGCACAAATACTCTTTGGAAAGGAATGAATTTATCTCCTTTCACAAGCTATGGGATAAATAGCAGTGTGGACTGGGTCCTATAGTCTTAGTTGGCAACCAGTCTGCCGCAGAAAGTAACAGCAGACTATTGCAGGAATTCTGCCAAGCCAGTCAGGAATCGAAAACAAGACATGATGACACAAGCGTGCCACATCCGCCTCGAGCAATACGCATCGCTTGTTAACGACCATATTCTGCATTTTTACAATTGAGTTGTAATGGAATGCCCCACACTCCCTATCGACTATGTGGACTGACTATATCAGTAGATATCGTAAAAATACCAACAATATATATTTATAGTAAAATGACGAAGAATACATTTTTAATACAAAATGACCAGCAATACATTTTATCGTAGAATTACCAACAATACATTTTATAGCAAAATGACAAACAATATATTTTATCTGTAGTTGAAGGCATGCAATTGTGTTCAAAATATTAAGATTTTGGCATTAAATAACCCATAGAGTTGTTGATATGCCGCTAAACAAAACCAAACAACCAATATGAAAGAACTCTTTCATTACATTATCCATATATCCTACAATTTCTTAAAGAAATCAAACTGTATTCCAAAATATAACTTCAACAAAACTGCAACGTAAATCACTCCCTCTAGTAAGTACATCCACATAAATATGTATATACACAAAAGCTGAGTTTCATCTACCATGTATTCAATTGTGAAAGCAGAATAACATATCATATTTTCATTACTTAAAACAAAATGACCAGCAATAGATTTTATTGTAGAATTAGCAACAGTACATTTTTAAAGCAAAATGACCAACAACATATTTTATTTGAAGCTGAAAGTATACAATTGTGTTTAAAATATATTTAGTTGAAACCATAAATGTGTTCAAAATATTTAGATTTCGGCATTAAATAACCCATAGAGGTGTTGATATGCCGCTAAACAACATCAAACAACCAACATCAAAGAACTCTTTCATGATATTATCCATATAATATCCGGCAATTTCTTAAAGAAACATAAAAAAACACATATCACCACCTCCAGTAATTATCTCCACACAAACATGTATATGCATAAAAGCTGAGTATTATCTACCATGTATTCACCTGTGACGGCAGAATAACATAATATTTTTTATTACTCCAAAGTTTCCACGAAAATTAAATTTTGGCATTAAATAGCCATAAGGTGTTGATATGCCATTAAACAAACCAACAATACCTAGTTATAGTAAAATAGGCGACAATACATGTAATTGAAGGCATATAATTGCTTTTAAATTCTATTTAGTTGAAGTCATAAAATTGCCTTCCAAATATTTAGATTTCGCCATTAAATAACCCATAGAGGTGTTGATATGCCACTAAAAAATGTTAACCCACCAACTATAAAATGAAAAAGATTAAGTCGCGTGTTGTCTGTTGTTACACATGACATGACAATATATAGGGTCTCCCATAAAAATTCAGGAAATTTTAAAAATTTACTATATGATAAAAAAATTAAATTACACACATAACAAAATGTAGCTATATATTTTACATTTTTTAACTGTTTGTTGTTCCCGGATGTTGCAGTTATCAAATTTTCAACGCGATGTGATTGTTCTCTTTAAGAAAGAACATCCAATTTGGGGACTGGAAAATGTCAAGAAATTTTGCCAGAGTTCTTTAGCTTGAAAACCACATCTAAGATTTGTGTTTTTGTTCTGTTTTAAGCTACTAAATTTGTATCCTTTGCTTTTCTTTCAAATAACTGGAACTAAAATTCCAACGACTGTACCAAATTTCCTGTTTTTGTGGAGCACCTTGTAATTAGCATGTGTCTGCAAAACCAGTTCTTTGACTATCATTTTCCTATTTTTTCTTCATCTGAAATGAAATTCTTCAGCATTCCTTAATATTTCAGCACAAAGAACATTTCAAATGATTCAGCTTAAACTTAAAAAATCTTTCCTTAAAGTTAAAATCTTATTCTTCTCAGAGAAACGTAAAAACGTTTCAGCTTCAAAAAAACATTAAAATGTTTCAGCTTAAAAATATTAAAACTGTTTCAGCTAAAGGAAACTATAAAATCTTTCGCTTCTAAGAAATTAAATATATTTCACCCCAAAGAAACTGTAAAATATTTCAGCTATTAATATATATAAAATGTTTCAGCGCAAAAAAAAATGAAAAACATATTTCAGTACAATTTTTTAAATGCTTCAGTTCAATGAAGGTTTAAAAAAAATATATGCTCTAACGTTCTAAGTGAGTCAGCTCAAAGAAATTTCAGTCAGAAAAAATTACATTTTTCAGCACTAAGTAACGTAAAAAGTATTTCATCTCAAAGGTGCATTAAAATATCTCAAATCGAAAAAGATCAACGTTTCATCTCAAAGAATTTAAAGTTTATTTTGTTTTTTCTTTATTAATATTCATCGAATACAAAACCTGAGAGCCACTCAAAGTTTGAGATTTACTGATTGAGGTCGTTATATGAGTGTAAGAGGAAGAGACAAGAATTGCAGTTTATGAGGATATGTAAGAAAGGAAAGATTAACACTAGATGTGAAGAGATGTAGCGATCGGAAAAGCATTCTCTTGGGTGTCTATTCCATAATGCAACGCTTTTTGGGAAGAAATCCGTTAGGGTGAAACTTCTTTCTTACTAATAAAATACAAAGCTATGTGGGATGGCGAGTCTTACCCCAAAAGGTTTGAACGGGTGGAACTATCGACAGTGTATCGATAGGCTAGCCGCATTTCATCATTGGGGCAGAGATAGTAGGATAGGAAATAACTTAACAATGTAATGGAGACGCTTTTGGAGTCTGTCAAGACTTGAAGGAGGCAAGGTGGTGTAATGGATAGCGGCTCGAATTGAGGAATCGGAGAGCCGAGTTCGAATTCCAATCGAATCCATTACATTCACTTACGTGCTAATACCGGTGGGAAAGATATGACTCTTCTTCTTCTCCCTCAAGCTGTGGATAAATAGCCTTGGATGGCAACTGGTCTACCGCAGAAAGAAATGGCAACCTACTGCGGGAAAAAAATCTGCCTCGTCAGTCATTATCGAAAGATACATAACTAACTGACAAAACTTGCGGAAAAAAATCTGCCTCGTCTGTCATGTATCGTAAGATACATGATCGCCTAAGCGTGTATCACGCATGGCACATAACTGACTGACAAGACTTGAAAATGAGGACTGCTTAGTTTTAGACTATATATGGCAGCAGCACACCAGTTTTGGTCTGATTTGGCTCTTGGAAAAATAGAGCAGACTAGGAGTCAGGTTCTTACCAGATCGGCACAGAAAACCATTTTCTTTAGTCTCTTTAGCGAAGAATTGTATACATATGTTTCACGAGAGCACCATTAGATGCCCAAATCTCCCTGCAGGAACAACCGGGTTAACTTGTGATGGTGGTGCGTATCAGTGTGGAATCGTTCCTCTTCGAAAAGTCACCTGATATGCTAGCTCCCTGCGAGACTAACCTTAACGCGTCACTGCCTTCCTCTAATTTTTCGATTCTTAGCTACCTTCCTCTCCTTAGAAAGGACACTAAAATCCACATGCAAGGCCTGGGAGTTTATGTCCGCAATGATCTCCCGCTGGCTAGAGAATTCTCTCTTGAATCTCCAGACCATTCGTATATGTGTCTCCATCTATCTCTCTTCAATTCAGTAAGCTATCTCTTCTTTCTCAATCGTTCCTCCTCTTCTCAAGACTATTGTGTACTCGATAGCATTTCTGATAAGCCATCTTTCTACATCCGTTTGCAAACATATTCGTGTTCGGTGACTTTAACGCCCACCATACAATGTGGCTTAAACACTCTGTAACTGACCTCGCTGGCATACAAACCCTCAAATTTTCAATCACCGAAACCCTCACGTAAGTGGTTAACTTTCCTACGCGTTTCCCCAGTAACCCTGACAGTAACGCTTCCCTTCTCGATCTCTGTTTTACCTCCACCCCTGATTCTTGTCGCGCTATGCAGCTCTGCCCTCTTGGCAACTCTGATCATGCCGTAGTGTTTATTAACATCTCCTTCCACTCCCCCTACAGCCAAGAACCTCCTACTAACAGAATAACTTTCTGTTATCAACATGCAGACTGGGACTCGTTCCCGTGAGTAACCCGGAGGATAACGGCTCTCTTCTCTATATTATTTAATGAAACATGCATCAATATATATATATATATATATATATATATATATATATATATATATATATATAACCTCCCATCACAAGAACCTCGTTCTACTGTCAACGAGCGGATTGGGACTCGTTCCGTGACTTCATCCGCGACGTCCCCTGATGTTGTCTTTACACTCCTGTCCAAGAATGTGCTTCTGAGGTCTCATCCTGGGTTAAAGCTGGAATTGACGCTTTCATCCCCTCAAGGAAATTTAAGGTCAAGTCGCACTCCTCCCTTGGTTCTCCGCTGCTTGCTCAGCTGCCATTGCCCACACACTTCTTTCACCTATTTCGTAGAGACATGTCGGACTGCAATAGACGTCTCTTTGCCCCCCCCCCGTAACGAGTGTAAGCGTGTCCTCAACGAAGCTAAGTCAATATTTGCTGCTCGGATGAAGGAACGTATTGCATCTCGCAAATTTGGCTCCAAAGATTATTGGCGGGTCTGCAAGAGTGTCCTGAACAATAGAAAACCCTCCATACCTCCTTTATTCAAACAGTTCGAGGTCTTGACCTCCTCCACCGACAAGGCTGAATGCTTTGCTCGAAATTCTCATTTAATTCAACGCTCGGTTTCACCGGTGTACCTATACCAGATTTCCCTCCAAGAACTGAGGCCTTATTGAGCGGCTTACACATAACCCCGTCATTGGTACTGGGCATTATCTCCAACTTAGACCCCCACAAAGGCTAGTGGTGGAGATGGCATACCAATAACCATTGTCCTGAAGAAATGCGTACTCGGAGCTAGCGCCCGCCCCTCTAAACTGTATAATTACTGCCTCAAGGAATCCTGTTTTCCTGACTGCTGGAAGTCCTCATCCATTGTTCCTGTGTTTAAGAACTCTGGAGAACCCTCTGACCCCTCTAATTACCGTCCTATTAGTCTCCTACCCTTCTTCGGCAAAGTCTTGAAGCCCTAATCAATGCCGAAGTGGTTAATCACCCACATCCCATAATCTGCTGTCAGACAATAATATGGTTTCCGCTACGCCCGATCAACAGCGATGATGCTTACGGCCATCACTGAAACCGTTTACCAAGCCCTTCAAAATAACGGTGAGGCTCGTGCCGTGGCCCTCGATATCTCCAAGGCATTCGATAGGGTTTGGCACGCCGGCCTTCTTCGTAAGCTCCAGGGGTATGGTGTTACTGATCGACTGTTTGATCTAATACAATCATTCCTGTCAAACCGAGAATTGAAGGTCGTTCTCAACGGATTCTCCTCCAGTTCCTATCCCACGAACGGAGCACCTTCTGCTTACCTCGGAGTTCTTGACAAGATCCAGAGACGGATATGTAATCTAATTGGCCCTGATCTGGCGTCTCGTCTGCAGTCACTCTCTCACAGACGCGCCGTCGCCTCTCTCTGTCTTTTCTACAAATACTTCCATGGTAATTGCTCTGATGAGCTGTTTTCACTGGTTCCCAGACTCCATGAATTCAAGCGCCCCACGAGGCTGGCATCCCGCTCCCACCCTTTCACTGTAGAAACTTTTAAATGTAGCCGTCTCTTCTACTCCAATAGCTTCATACCTCGCACCTCTCGCCAGTGGAACACCCTCCCCAATTACTGTTTCCCTGAGAGCTATAATCTCCAACTGTTCAAATGTAATGTCAATCGACATCTCCAGTTACCTTGATCTACCCACTATCATTCTCCTCATCCTTTCTTCTATCACTCCTATCTGCTCTCACTCCAAATCTTCCGCAACCCCCTGCATCCTAGTGGCTTCACGTCTTGCTTGGGGCGTAATGCTTAAAAAATATATATATATATATATATATATTGATGCATGTTTCATTATATATATATATATATATTTTGATGCATGTTTCATTAAATAATATAGGCAAGTTGAGTCTATTTATTTTAAGTAAGTTCCTTTCATATTGTCTGATAAGCTTAATAACATTATCATTGAAAGACGAAAGGAAATCACCATATTGATACATGTTTAAACCCGATCAAAGCTTTCGGCTTACATAAGCCATTATCAAAGATGACAATTACATTTCAATATATCAAACAATACACGGACAATGATAGTCTGGTTTTGTTGCATGAAAAATTTCAAAGCAACGACAAACTTGTGTATACGAGACGCAGAAGCGAAAATCGCATCGCAGCTCGTGACGTCACACATGACCACGTGAGAGTTAAAACAAGAAGTATTAAGTATGGGAAACCGTTGGTATAAACCAATGGCTTCAGTTATCAATTATAGGCATTTAAGAATATTTGTGGAGATTAGTTTATTTTGTTCAGGTTAGGTTTCAACTGTTTTATGTATATAGCTTCAAGAATTTTTAGTTTTTGTTTAAGTATAGTTGTGTTTTCAACGAGGATTTTCCGGAATTGTGTATGCGGCCAGACATGTTGTTTTAAATGCCTAAAAATATACACAATATATATATATATATATATATATATATATATGTGTGTGTGTGTGTGTGTGTGTGTGTGTGTGTATAACACCATTACTTGATAAGAACCAGAAATGGTAAAAATAGGATGGACATTTTTGTAGTGATTTTATAATATATTAATGTCATAATTTTCGAATAAATTATATTTGCTCTAATCTGTATTGAGCACTCTCTTAAGAATAATATTTTTTGGTTATTGAAATTTATTCTGTATATACCAATCCTATACTTGGACGCACACGCACACACACACACACACACACACACACACATATATATATATATATATATATATTGAATGTTACAAGCCAGTTATTACCCCCATAGATTTGAGATAGATTACAGAAGAGATCGGCTGTCAGGCTCTACTCATCTAGATTTTTGGAGGTGCAGCGGTACACTGTTGTATAATCTGCATAGATATTCACTAAATATCTAAATATAAAAATTAAATCATATATATATATATATATATATATATACAGGGTATGATGGATAAATTGTCGTCTAAATGACACGAAAATGAAAATAATACTGACGTGTCATTTTAACAGATATACAGGGTGCGATGGATAAATTGTCGTCTAAATGACGCCAAAATGAAAATGACACTGAAGGGTGCGATGGGTAAATTGTCGTCTAAATGACACGAAAATGAAAATGACACTGACGTCTCGTTTTAGCAGATATACAGGGTGCGATGGATAAATTGTCGTCTAAATGACGCAAAAAATGAAAATAACACTGACGTCTCGTTTTAACAGATATACAGGGTGCGATGAATAAATTGTCGTCTAAATGACGCAAAAAATGAAAATAACACTGACGTCTCGTTTTAACAGATATACAGGGTGCGATGAATAAATTGTCGTCTAAATGACGCAAAAATGAAAATAACACTGACGTCTCACTTTTACAGATATACAGGATGCGATGGATAAATTGTCGTCTAAACGACACGAAAATTGAAATAATACTGACATTTCATTTTAACAGATATATTTACCAAAATTACGCAAAAATATCTTAAAATACCAATAAAATCGCCACTGGATTCAACCACGGCCTCTTGCATCTCTTCTGGACGGTCTTCTTGTACAAGTTGGTGAATGCTACCATAATCCTTGCCTAGTCTCTCTCTCCACTGTGCCCCACACATAATAATCAATAGGGTTGCAGTCTGGGGAGTTAGGTAGCCAGATATAAGGAGTGATGTGCTCACATAAATTATTTGACAGCCACGACTGGGTTCTCCTGCATGTGCGGTATAATGCAGAGTCCTCTTGACAGGCATGGGATCTTCCAGCTGCCACCCTCTTGACCCAGGGCAGATCTACCTCCTCAAGGCACCCGTTTTGAGTCTGAGGCTCTATGGGAAGAAGAATGGAGGTATAACGTTTCCATCACTAGTGATCACACGAAACACCTTCGTAATCACTATTAAACTCATTCAACTCTTTGACACCTAAACACTTTGAAATGTTATAGTGTTCTTTTTTCTCACAGACGGTGCCCAATTGACCCTACTATACTGTGCAATCGACAAAATTAAAAACAAAAAATTAAAAACATAAAATGGCCACAATTTACCCATCGCAACCTATATATATATACTGTTCGCCTGCCTTTGCGAGAACTATAAACAAATCACAAGATCAAACGCTTCGGAAAGTTCGAATTTGATTCCAGAAAGAAATATTTACGCATTGCCAGTTGTATGTTTCATGCTCACGGGTAAACCGGCCTTATGCCACACGATGCCCTCGGGTGACTGAATATCGCTCAGTGAGTTGTGTGAGTCAGTCGATGTTGGACATTAAAGTATGAGCCCCACAACTAGATTGCTGCGCCATTAACTATTATTTCAAGTTCCTAACGCTTTGTACATCGGACCCTTTTAGGACCGACTTAGTGAAATACAAGCCTCCAATGTGAAAATTACTCTACAACACATTTGGCGACGAAGGATTCGTAATTCATACGGAAAAGAAATTTAAAGAAAAAAAAATTCGTTTCGCCATATACAACACTTGGCGACGAACGTATTTTGGATTCATACGGAAAAAAAAACAAACTTTGCGTTTACTCTACAACAACTATGTCGGGTGAGCCAAATTTTCTCTCCAGAATCTATATTACATATCTATAAGTCAACCATTTGTCCATGCTTAGAATATTCCTATCACATATGGCCCGGTGCCCGTGCCTTGAGCACCTTGATATGATCCAAAGAAGAATCAGCAATATTATTGGTCTTGTACTAGATTGACGTCGAGATCTCAACAGTTTACGGTTGAGCTGGCTAGATATAACCGTAAATTCTATGCTAATAGTTTCTTCTCTCGCACTTCTAACTTGTGGAACTCCAATCCGGCTCAGTGCCTTTGAGCCAACTTTAATCTGCTAAAATTTAAATGCAATGTCACTCGCTATCTACTGTTCTCCTGATTAATCTCATCTCTTTCTGTTCATCATTAATGTTAATGTTTTTGTTTCTAATTCTACCACACCCTATAACCCTTTGTACTTTAGTGGCATTACTACCTTGTTTGGGGTGGTACCGATTAAAAAAAAAAGAAAAGAAATTAATTCACCTCAAAGAAACTTCTGTTGAGTTGTGTCCATAGATTGTTAGATTGCAGTGGTAAGTCGATATATTATAACGACAAGATGTATGTAGGACAGGAGAATCAAACGACATATATATAACGTAACGATTTTATTCACCAACTGAATATACATCAGAAAAAAATAAAGGAAGCATAAAATTATTCCTTTCATTAGAGAGTTCCTTATAAAGGGAGATAACTGTTTACTCTTCTTTTTTGTGTACCGTGTTCGTTCAGGACGTGTGCGATCATCTTCCTGTTCCCTGTAGATCTTATTAAGTTTTGCCTTTTTGTTATTCCTCCCAAATCCTTTTCTTCCAACCATTTGTTCAAGCCTATATTATTCATTGTTTTTCTCTGCCTCTCGTGCCTTCAATCTATCCTGTGAGTATCAGATTTTCCAAGCCCTCTTTCCTCATTATGTAGGTTATGCATTGTTTTCACCTGTCTCTCTTGCCTTCAATCTATCCTGTGAGTATCAGATTTTCCAAGCCCTCTTTCCTCATTACGTGCCCATAATATTTAACTGCCTCTTCATGATGTTACATATAACTTTCCTTTTTGTTTCCAGTCACTCCAAAACCTCGTTGTTGCTCACGTGTTCGGCTTATGGTATCCTCAGCATCTTCCTGTAGAACCACATTTATAGTGATTCAAGTCTCTTTTTCATCTTTGGGGACATTGTCCAACATTCGCTGCCATGCAGGAGGACAGATATCACGTAACAGTTCAGTACTCTTTTCTTTGTTTCCAACGACATTTTTCTCTCTTAATATTCTGCTTAGCTTTTGAAATGCATATTTGACCATTCCAATATGTCCTTGGATCTCTGTGTCACACTTGTCATCCTCTGTTAAAAGACTTCCCAGACAGTTAAATTTATGTGCCTGCTTGATTTTAGCATCCCCAGTATTAGTGTAATTTGCATTTTAGGCTTATCCTTTTGCTGATAACCGTGAATCTGTCTTCTTCTTGTTTATGCTTAGTCCTTTCTTCTCGCTTTCCTTCGTTATCTTCTATAGCAGGTTTGTAGTTCCCTTTCTGTGTCCCCAATCAAGACCGTATCATCTTCTTATCTTATATTGTTAAGATTGTGGCCGCCAATACTGAATTCTGTTAGGACTTGTAAATCTCTCAAGATCGCCTCGCTGTATAGGTTGAATAAATCTGGCGAGAAGACATATCCTTGTCTTACACCCCTTTCTATTTTTGCATATCTGCTGAACTCATTTTCTATCCGTATGCAAGCAGTTTGCTGCCAGTGTAGATTCTTGCTTGTTCTAATGTCTTTCCCGAATATGACAAAGCAGTTCTGACAGATCTTTGTGACATACTTTGAAATGCTTCAGCTCTTGAAATTTTACAAATGTTTCAACTTAAAAAAAAAAAAAAAATATCTTTTGTTACGGAAGCATAGCATGCTAATTTCAAAAGCTATTGTTTATTCACTAGTTTTTTTTTTTATCTGAAAGTTTCATGATTTTGAATTTTGCTACAGTCCAGTGTAAAATCTGTAAAAATAGAAAGGTATGTCATCACGATTTTTGACTCTTTTCTGTCTTTAATCGCTATAGCATTACATTCTCTCGTTTTCACTCCGACGACACGTGTTTAAGATCACGTATAAGTTTAAGAGTCCTGTTTCTTTCTTCATATTTCAGGATATATTAGTTTCATTTTAAGTCAAATATATTGCCAAACACTGGCGCATTGATACAACAATCGAACAATAACGACGGGTGACTCAATTTAAAAGCCATAAACACGTTATGCTTCTTTCTGAGGTCCGCAGAACTTTATCTATTGCTTTTGTTTTTCTCATTAATTTTTAAGGGGAGATAATTTTAAAGTGATAACAAAGTCAAGAAAAAAAATACTTCTGAAGAGACGTAAGCAAATAATTAATTCAGCTTGATTAATGTTTACGAGCACACAGTGACCTGAATAAAACAAATGGAATAAACTTGACTGACTAAACAGTGTTGCAATCTTGTCACGATATTTTGACAAGTACACCTCAAGCCTCAGCGAGTAATCGGATCTCTATTACTATTGAACTATTACTGTTAATTGCAGTTAGGTTGAATACAATAATGCTTATTGGATGCAGATATAGTGCAATAATAGGTGTTGTAATCTTATTCAAATTATTAATTGTTATTCTTAAGTTTACTTTAAATTCATTCTTTGCCAACATAATTAGCGGCTCTATCTATGGATGTATCTAAAATGTTTTAGCGAAAAACATTTTGAGTCTTTTCTGTTAATTCACTTCAAATAATGTAAAGCTACTTATCTCAAATACTAATTCACCCCAGGAATTGTTTTTTATTAAATTTTTAGCACTCTTTTGAAATTTGTTTGTTTTATCATTGTCTACGACTCTTTAGAAGTAGTTTTTCTTTCTTGAATGTTATCTCTTTAAAATCATCTCCCCTTAAAAATTAATGACAAAAACGAAATAAATTGTTTGTTTTAAATTTTTAGCACTCTTTCAAAATTTGTTTGTTTTATCGATTAAATTTATAGCACTCTTTTGAAATTATATTTTAAACCAAAATTTGTTTTATCGATTAAAATTTTATCACTCTTTTGAAATTAAATTTTAAATCAAAATTTGTTTTATCTATTAAATTTTTAGCACTCTAGAAATTATATTTTAAATCAAAATTTGTTTGTTTTATCTATTAAGATTTTAGCACTATTTTGAAATTATATTTAAAATCAAAATTGGTTTATTTTATCGATTAAATTTTTAGCACTCTTTTGAAATTATATTTTAAACCAAAATTTGTTTTATCTATTAAATTTTTAGCACTCTTTGGAAATTATATTTTAAATGAAAATTTGTTTTATCTATTAAATTTTTTAGCACTCTTTTGAAATTAGATTTTAAATGAAAATTTGTTTTATCTATTAAACTTTTAGCACTCTTTTGAAATTATATAATAAATTAAAATTTGTTTCGTTTATCTATTAAATTTTTGGCACTCTTTTGTAATCATAAATTTAAATCAAAATGAGTTTAGCTTGTAGCAATCATCATCGCCATCACACACACATACATACATACATAGAGATCATACGGCAAGCATTCATTGGCTAATCTTCTCAAAACTAGCTTGCTGATTGGTCAATTCCAACCAATCAAATCGCCTGCATGCGAGGAATAATTTTCTCGCGCACAAGTCTGTAACCTATTACCTGAGACACAACCTTATATAAACAAAACACGAATAAGCCTCTCTCGTCTTCTCTTCATTCATCCTTTTCCTTACTGCCAAGATGTAATCTTCAAGAGCTCCCGTCTTAACCGTGCGGTCAGATGTTAAAGAATATTGCCAACAACTCTTACCGACTTTCTCGCAAGCCGTCAGTAGAGTCCAGCTATTTTCGCCTGTCTACACAAATCTACGACTTTACTCACAACATTTCAAACGCACACACAGACACAGATTTTTGTAACATATTATACATATCTCTCTCTGTGACTTGAGCCAGAACTCTATTAATTTCTCTAAACAACACATTTCTTAATTAACTGTATTCTATTCTAACATCAAACTCTATTCAACATAGAATCCTGAACATTCTTATTCAAGAGAAACTCTTTCGAACATTCAATCATAAATCAGAATACAGTTGATGGGGAACAACTTTTTTTCCTTAATCATTACATGATTGTTTTGTATGTTATATTTCAATATATATTTATTTGTTGATCCACATATGGAATTTCGTTGTTTTTTCTTGAATCGTTAAATTTACAATAAATATATGCGCTAAGAACCCGCATTACAAGCTTGCTCTCAGAATGAAAAAAAATACCAAAATCATGGAATTCTTCACATTTTGTAAGTACGAATGATATTTGAGGTACTTACAGAGAATTTTTTACAATTTAAAAAAAAAATCTGTTTTCGGCTTGTTTATTGGGGTGAGTGCGAACGGTGACCCCTCACTGAGCGCACCCGAGTCGCCCACATTTGGATCAATCGCAAAAGTCAACCCAGCCGGAGTGCAATGAAAGAGCCTCGATCCGTGAGAATTTGGTGTGAATTTTAGTAAATATAAATTCTTTTTATTTTGGAGTGAATTAACAGAAAAGATCCGAAATCTTTAAAACGTTTCAGCTGAAAAACACTCAAAGGTGCTTTATCTAAAAAAACTTTAATACTGTTTTCAGAAAAATTAAAATGTTTCAATTTAAAATCTTTATGTCGTTTCAACACAAAGAAAATTTTAAAATGTTTAGTCCCCCAAAAATTTCAAAATATTTTAGAACAAGTCAACTCAAGGAAACTTCAAAATGTTTCAAGTAAAAAAACACTGAACTGTTTCAGCTCAAAAATCTTTAAAATGTTTCAGCTAAAAAAAATCAAATGTGTTTTAGCTAAAAATAATTAAAAAAAATGTTTCCACTTAAAATCATTATATTGTTTCAACACAAAACGTTAAAAAATTGTAGGCTTAAAAAACTACAAAATACTTAAGAACAAATAAGCTCAAAGAAAGTTAAAAAATTTTCAACTCAAAGAATTTTGAAAATGTTTCGGCTCAAGGAAATTTGTCAATATTTCTGAAAAAGTTTTAAAATACTCTAGCTCTTACAATGTTTCAACTCAAAATAACTTAAAATGTTCTATCTTAAAAAAAAAACTATAAAATATTTCAGCTCAAAGAAAATTTTGTTTTAGGTAACAAAAAATTAAAATATTTCAGCTCAAAGAAATGATAATGTTTCACGTAACAAAAACATTAAAATATTTCAGCTCAAAGAAGCGTTAATGTTTCAATAATAAAAACATATTTCAGCTTAAAGGAACTTTAATGTTTCACGTAGCAAAAGCATTGAAATATTTCAGCTCAAAGGAACTTTAATGTTTTAGGTAAAAGAAAACATTAAAATATTTCAGCACAAAGAAACTTTAATGTTTCAAGTGAAACAAAAAACATAATTCAGCTCGACCTTGTGAAGTAGCATCCTCCCATAATATTTTTAAACCTCCTCTTCATATTTTTGCTTTTTCACTGGATTCATTTTCTATCCGCATGTGGGTAGCTTGTTCCCAAGAAAGGCTACGGTTGACTCCAATATTTTCCCCTATAAATAAAGTAAGTCTTTCTGTCGTAATTTATCATTTATTTGTAATTCAGGATACTAGTATTCCAAAATATAAAACAGTATAAAACATACATATCACTGCCTCTAGTAATCATACCCACATAAACTTGTATATGCACAAAAGCGGAGTATTATCTACCATGTATTCAGTTGTGGCAACAGAATAACATATATTTTTTATGACTTCAAAGCGCCCAAGAAAATTATATTTCGGCATTATATGACCCATATGAAGTTGAGACGTCGTTAAACAAATCAACCAACCAAACAACAGTATTAAAACCCTTTTTTCTTCGTTTCTAATGAAACCACGTTATTTATTTTGTCCTTGGTATAGCGCTAAACTGCATCTAGTAACAAAGGCTCTGATCTGGAGATTGGAGGTTCTGAGGAGCATTGAACCACCTCTTAATTGCTGTTGTTCCCAGGTTCACCCTGACCTGGTGTGGTAGCACCTGTTAGGGTCATAGCTATGGGCAAATAACAAACAAGTCAAAATATTACGAAAGTATAAAACTACTTCTTTATGTTAAAAATACCAACAATATAGTTTTATAAAAAAATAACCAACAGCACATTTTTGTAGTGAAATTACTAAACACATTTTTTATACTAAAATTACCAAAAATCTATTTTATAGTAAAAATACCAACAATACATTTTTATAGTAAAATGACCAGCAATTGAAAGAATGGTAATGAGACAAATATTTCCTAGTGCTACAAAGGATAGGAAGTTGTGGAGAGCCATGATCAATGTACTTAAGAAATTTGTGTAAATGGGTGGTGGAATGGGGATTGGAAGGGATAGTAAGGAGACAAATATTGCATAGAGCTGCTAAAGAAGAAGAAGAAGAAGAAGAAGAAGAAGAAGAAGAATATTCTTTTTTGAAGGGTGACAGACATGTAACGTTACCTTGGTACCAACTGCAATAAAAACTGGCGACGCAACGACCAGTGTTATTCTTGTTCAGTCTTACCCAAGTCAAATAACCTTTTTTTTTGTAGGTGTCTTACTTCAGATCGTGCTAGAAAAGACTTTGCACTCACTGTATGTCAGAGAAAGCTTGTGCAGTGTCTAGCATAAAGTAGACAGATTCGATTTCTTCTTCCTTACTTTGTGCTGTCGGTGCATACACTATTATGATAGCTTACAGAATTCTTTCGGATAATTGGTAGTATTCCAGAACGCATTTCTTGAATTCTTGATCTAGTATCAATCCTACTCCTTTATCCATGTCCCGAGAATTATTTTTTGTTTGATGCGAGTAGTTGTAGGATAGCGTTCTGGTGACACCCTGTCGATCCTTTTCGGGTGAGGGATATCTCCTAGCCGAGATTTGGTTTTATTGAGTTGACTAATGCTGTTTTTGTACAGTGTTTCCCAAATGAAATTCCATTTTCTTTTCTTTTCTTTTTCGATGTCTTGCCTCAGATCATGTCAGAATAAACTTTGCACGTCGTGTTCGTCAGTGAAGTCAGCTGCAGTTGGCACATCGATGACATTATATTTTGTGATCACAGGATATTAAAGGAGTTGTATTTGAAGAGCTTAGAAGTAGGAAGGCATTGTTAATTTTGTTTTTTACATAATATTTTATCTCGGTCACCGAACGCGAAGAGAAGGCGCGTTTCTATCTCAGCCACTAAAGAGGTCAGTGTGACACGCGCTATAAATATTTGCATAATATCCAGACTTACTAAAAGCCGCCAAATCAAATTACTATGTGCCAAATAATCAAATATTGCTTTCAATCCGTTAACTGCCCGAAGAAATCTATAATTTTTTCTATGTTCTTCTACGTATTGTATCAGAACAAAAATTTGTAGATGTTTTTTTTAAGTGAATTTCAAAGACAATATGTAGATATTTCTACATCGATTTATCCAACCACATCCGTGCCATGCTGTTACACTACCTTTTACCATCTTTTGAAGCTGTTTCATAATTTCATTATCCCAGAATTTTTTTTAAGGATGCAATGTTAATGGTGCTGACCCGGCATCTCAGCTTCAGAATTTCAGGTGGAAAGATCTGCTTCAAACATTTAACCAGCCATGAACACCTGAAAGGTGAAACCGTATTCAAATTATCAACTTGTATTGATGCCTAAATATATATATATTTTTGGGTCTATATTTCTGGGATGAGGTATTTTAATTATTTACACTATTTATATTATTTGAACTGTTGTCCTCGTCGTTATTGCCATATTCAGCCTTCTTCGGGTGATATTTCTTGGAATTTCGAACCAAATCCTTTATTTAGTCCACGAGGATAGATTGTTCTAATTCCACGTACCATGCCTTTGTCCCTAAGGACGCATAACCCCAGTAGATAAAAACGTTGAAGTACCACTTTTCAGAATATATATATATGTTTTGAACAATATTTTTCTCTCTCTCTCTCTCTCTATATATATATATATATATATATATATATATATATATATATATATATATATTAAGAAATGGACAAGGTCCGACAATTTATTTATTAAAGACATTTTTTTATGTTTAACGTTGTTATTTATAGATACAAGTATTTAAGCAAATGCTCTGTTTATGATAAACAGTATTAAATAACATTTACCGGCCTGAATTTCCGAGAAATTTTCATAGAAAATATTCGTTCTTTGACAGGATTCAAACCTGCATCCTATACGGAACCGTCATTTACGCTGACATGCCTTAACCGTCTCGGCCACAAAGAACCTTTCGGTAGACAAGGTCGAATTTACTGCTTATAAACTTCAATCTTCCATGAATCTCGTACATTCATAACTGCTCTGGCGTATCAAATGTAAACAAATGACGTCATATATTAAGAAATGGACAAGGTTCGACAATTTATTTATTAAAGACATTTTTTTTTATGTTTAACGTTGTTATTTATAGATACAAGTATTTAAGCAAATGCTCTGTTTATGATAAACAGTATTAAATAACATTTACCGGCCTGAATGTCCGAGAAATTTTCATAGAAAATATTCGTTCTTTGACAGTATAGGATGCAGGTTCGAATCCTGTCAAAGAACGAATATTTTCTATGAAAATTTCTCGGACATTATAGATTCTATCATAGTTTTAACGGAATCTTGATTATAGATATTTTCTTCACTTTATCTGGCAAAAGCCCATAACTGTAGAGCACGTAGTAAAATCCAAACTAATGAGTTTGATCCTTACCAGAGGCTCAATACTTTCGGCCTTGTGCCACATCCAATCTATGCTTGGTAAATCCCTATAATTGAATAAAATAATTGTACTTTATTTTTTGAAGAATAAAATAATTGTACTTTATTTTTGAAGAATAAAATAATTGTATTTTTTTTTCGAAGAATAAAATTGATAAACAAAAATGGAAATAATTTGACTCAACCTCAGCTTCAGTTGAAGCGTGACCAATATTAAGTAGATAAGATAATAACAATTCCTCCATACTGTTGTATTGCTAGCTTAGTCTGACACAAGGCCATAAATCTCGGCATTAAACTTATACCAGTGAATAGTCTTGCAATAATTAATATCTAAAATTTTAGATGTCATATTATTATTAAATGCCTTTGGTTGTCATACTCACAACGTTTCAATTGTACTTTCTAGCCTTCTTCAGGTCTCTACCTTTATATGCTTTAACCTTCTTGAAATTTTAAACTAAGCTCTTTGTTCAACCTGCAAGGAATTTTTAGCCCAAGCATTGCCACTAAAGCGCAAGGAATTACTGGGAGTAAAAGTAAATGAGAAGACTTTAGGGAGGAAAAAGGACAATAAAAGAACAGGTTCGGGAAGATGGCGATTGACTTTGACTTTAATTTTTTAAAAACGTAAGTGGCAGGGAAACAAGAAATTGAAAGACAGTTCCACAGGCGGGAAAAGGAACTTTTAGAATAGAACTTACGGCTACATCTAGCTATTTCAACAGTAAAACATGAGAGCTAGTAGCAAATCGAAAAAAAGAAATTATTAGAAGAGAATTTACGTTACGTTTAGCGGGAAAATCATGAGGCCTATTTGTCACTCTAGTAGTATGCCTAAATTTGTGCAGTCGAAAGACTATGGAAAAAAGCTCATCAGAAGAGTTTCCATGAAAATATCTACAGAAAAGACATAGGTGAAACCGGTTCTAGGACAGCTGCGGACTAGGCATTTGCATCCCGGACAATTGCGTACCAGACAATTACGTCCCTGGACATTTGTGTCCCCTGGACAAATGCGTCTCTGGATAAATGTTTTGTTTGCTGCTGCTGTGGGTGATGTCTTGCTGTCATTGGTCTTTCGTTCTTTATTAACGGCTCCTATATTGTATTTATTTCTATACTAGGCCTACTAAGGGGATCCTCATAGCTTTGCATACGCGCTGATTCTTTTAAACGTCTAACTCTTCAGTGTTGCCCAGTATTTTCACTACATTCCACAGAGGATGATGACTACCCCTTTCCCTTCATACATGAAGAGCCATATCCAATCTCATTGTCTCACTCCTAACTAAGACTTTTCGATATTCCCCCAACCTTACTTTTAGGAGGCGGCACTTTTATATTCTCTGTCATAACCGCCATGAATCAAGTACAGTTGAGAATTCCTAGATCGATATACGCCTGAAAAAGACCGGAGACCACAACGATGTGATAACAACAACAAAAATGAGGAAAAAATGAATATAAATAACTAGCAGTAGAGCCCGGCGTTGCCCGGGGATGTAACAGTAAGATATAGATCAAGTATCGATCATCATAAAGACTGAAAAATAAAATTGACAAAGATTATTGTTTAAGGTTGACGGACACGCATGTCTTAATTAGTTTTTTTTTTTTTTTTTTTTTTTTTTTGGGGTTTTTTTACGAATTGGTCAAAGCCAAACCCAAACAAAAAAACTGTTTTTAATCGTTATGAGTCTATCAATTGAATAGAATTTTATTATAAACAATTGTCTTGTAAATGCAATTTTAAAGCATTCTGAATGTAAAAAAAATAAAGAAAAAATGTAAAATCCGATCCCATATATAAACGCAAGACAATAAGAAAAACTACCTGCCAAAAAAAAGTGAAGTTCTGTTGAAATCGTTTGAAAAAAACAATTGTGTTTTCAATGTAGGAAATCCGATCCCATATATAAACGAACACACACACACACACACACACACACACACACACACACACACACACACACACAACCTGGGTTTTTATAATAAGTATAATTCGATATGAGTTGTTCATTGTCGTGATGCCTCTTAATCGTGTTTTCAAATTGATTTCGTGCAAAAACAATTGTGTTTTTCCAATTTTTTGCGCTGTCAGAACCACCACAAGGTAATTTTACGTAGTCCTGTGAAGTTTTGTTGAAATCGGTGGAAAAATATAGGAAATCCGTTCCAATAAACGAACACACACACACACACACACACACACACACACACACACACACACACACACACACACACAACCTGGGTTTTATAATAAGTATGAAGTATGATGTATCGACTGCATTGGCGTCAGTTGGGCACGAAATACTATTGGTTCCAATCGAAGTAGGAATGACTGCGAAAAAAGTGCCCCCCCCCTCAAAGACAAATCGTACAGATGCATGCTGGGATTTCTTCCTAAACACTTTTCTGTCTCATCCGTCATATTTTTGTTCTTGTCTTGAAGTCAGAATGCTGCGATCACTTGTCTGCATCCCAGTGTGTTAACAACATTCTTAGTTTGTGAACATTTTGCCTTATTAATGCTTGCCTCTTTTTGTCTTGCATATGCATATAATAATAGCTGGCCACTCGTATTCGAGGACGTCCGTCTACTAGGGCGGCTAGCCAATCCCTATTGCAGACGCCTGCTCTGTAGTTTATACTGCAACTATGCTGAGTAGACCTTAGTCACAGAATGAACGTGTTATCTAGCGTGATCAACAATGTGAACAAGGCCAGCACGCTCCAGCCCTAGGTCACGATGACCTGTGACTTGGTGCTAACGTTGCATTCCTCCCAGGTTTGAATGCTGCGTCAGTCTCCAGCCATCTAATCCTGTGCGCTGGATGTTATTGCTCTTAATTTTGGGTCCTGCTCTCCTCTTTCACAGGTGGAGTTAGCACAGCTATCGACGGCCCCCCTCCTGGTTCTCGTCTGCTTTATTCAGTGCCCAGTTTCACTAACAAGGCTTGGGTCAACCCGTGGTATGGTTTTAAGGCTTTTTCCAAAGGTGCCACATGCTGGGATTGACCTCTCCAGTCCGATAACATACATACATACACAGACAAATACACAGAGAGAGAGAGAGAGAGAGATAGAGAGAGTGCGATGGATCTTATGTCAGTTATATTTTTTTTTGTCGGGAAATTCCATTGTTTTCAGTAAATTGTCGCCATTTTATATTTTAAATTTAGCGCACGCGCGTTGTTTGTATTTGATTTTGTCGACTGCACATTGGCGTCAGTTGGGCAACGACTGTGAGAAAAAGAGCACTACGACGAGCAGGAGAACCCAGTCATGACTGTCAGACAATTTCTGAAACCATATCACCCCTTACATCTGGCCACCTAACTCACCAGACAGTAACCCTCTTGATTATTATGTGTGGGGTGCAGTTAACCGAAAGACCAACAAAACTCCTTCTGATACCAAAGAGGAACTGAAGGCAAAGATTATGACATCATTCACCAACTTAAACAAGGAGACCGTCCAGAAGAGTTGCAAGAGATTCCGAAGTCATCTAGATGCCGTATATGAAAGCCAATGGCGATTTTATTGAATAAATTTACTCTTTGCTATTTCAAGCTATTTTTGTGTCATTTTGGTAAATATATCTGTTAAAATGAGATGTCAATGTTATTTTCATTTTTACGTCATTTAGACTACAATTTATCCATCGCACCCTCCCTTTTTTTTTCTCTCCCCCCGCTCTCTCTATATATATATATTGCCAGCTTAGAATTATTTTTGTCCTGTTCTTTTTTTTCTTTCTTTTTTTTTTATTGTTTATTAGAAACTTTGTCACTTCTCTTGGTTGGGCATTTCTGCAAATGAAACATCAATCGTCGCTACAATGATAGGAAGCTGTAGAGAGCCGTTATTGTACACATTCTGAAGGGACACAACACATAAAAAAAGAATATATTCAGATCTGGTTATATTTCAGCCACAGATAAAACACATGCAAAGATAAAAAAAATTACAGGTTAAGTTGGTTTCGCTTATCTTTTAACTTTTCGTCAGTGATCAGTTGATCTGAGCTCTGATTGCAAACATGTGGCTTATTTTGCAGATAAATATCTTTGAATCTATGTTTCTGGAGCCGAAATTATGTTTTAGTTTTTTGGTTGCTACGTGGGGCAGAGTTGGTGAACCAGTTTCTGTAGATAAAATGGAAGACCAGGAAAATGAAAGTATTAAATAATAATAACAATAATAATAATAATAATAATAATAATAGACTTATTGAAGGGATGCCTTGAAGTCCATGCCTCAAGGAGATACAAAAAATTGTTCTGACAAGTACAGCCCACACTTTACGAAGGGCTTTATCTATGTAATTTTTTTTTGTCAGTGGAAAGTGTCATGATGCCATTTCTAACCTTAGGTCCCTGGGCGGGACCCGGAAAGAAATGTGTAAACGCCAAAGAAAATCAAAGAAAATAATAATAATAATAATAATAATAATAATAATAATAAATAAACAAATAAATAAATAAAATAAAATAAAAACAAAACTTTTTCTGTTGATCACCTCGTCTTTTGCTGAAAGAAGACTTTCCTGTTGTGTGGTCATAATTACTGCAGGCGGTGATATGTGTGTGTTTTATGTTGTATTTTTATTGAAGTTTATTTTTGAATTTTATGTTTGAATATTTCGTAATACAGTTTGATTTCTTTAAGAAATTGTCGGATATTATATAGATTAATGTCATGAAAGAGTTCTTTCATGTTGGTTGTTTGGGTGGTTGATTTTGTTTAGCGGCATATCAACACCTCTATGGGTTATTTAATATCGAAATATAAACACAATTGTAAGCCTTCAATTACAAATAAAATGTATTTTGCTATAAAATGTATTGTTGGTCATTTTGCTATAAAATGTATTGTTGGTCATTTTGCTATAAAATGTATTGTTCGTGATATGTGTTTTTTATGTTTCTTTAAGAAATTGTCGGATATTATATGGATAATATCATGAAAGAGTTCTTTCATGTAGGTTGTTTGGTTGGTTGATCTTGTTTAGCGGCATATCATATAATTTTGAACACATTTATGGTTTCAACTAAATATATTTTAAACACAATTGTATAATTTCAACTACAAATAAAATATATTGTTTGTCATTTTTCTGTAAAACATTATTGTTACTAATTCTACAATAAAATCTATTGCTGATCATCTTGTTTTAAGAATAAAAATATTATATGTTATTCTGCTTTCACAATTGAATACATGGTAGATGAAACTCAGCTTTTGTGCATATACATGTCTATGTGGACTAATTACTAGAGACAGTGATTTATGTTGTAGTTTTGTTGAGGTTATATTTTGGAATACAGTTTGATTTCTTTAAGAAATTGTAGGATATTATATGGATAATATCATGAAACAGTTCTTTCATGTAGGTTGTCTGGTTGGTTGATGTTGTTTAGCGGCATATCAACCTTTATAGTTTATTTAATGCCGAAATTTTAATATTTTGAAGACAATTGCATGCCTTCATCAACAGATAAAATATATTGTTGGTCATTGTGCTATAAGATGTACTGTTGCTAATTCTACTATAATCTGGAGTCGAAATTAAATTTTAGTTCTTTTGTTGCAACGTGAGGCAGAGTTGGCGAACCAGTTTCAATAGATCAAAATGGAAACCGAGGAAAACGAAAGCATTACAAAAATATCAACTCCTTATGGATCATTTAATGCTGAAATTTAATTCACTTGGGAGCTTTGAAAAAATATAAATATATGTTATTCTATTTTCACAGTTGGTTACATGGTAGATGATACTCAGCTTTTGTGCATATAAATGTTTGTATTGACATATTAATCTGGAGATAAAATTAAATTTTAGTTCTTTTGTTGCTACGTGGAGCAGAGTTGGCGAACCAGTTTCAATAGAGCAAAATGAAAACAGGGGAAAACGAAAGCATTACAAAAAAAAAAAAAAACGAAAAGAAATAAACTTTTCTGTTGACGTCTTCATCTTTTGCTGACGGAAGAAGAAAAAGATTTTCCTGTCATTGCTCTTCTTTCTACTCAAATCCTCATTCGTTTTTCTCGAGATATTCAATTAATTCCTGTGATTAATTAATTAAATCCGGACAATTCAACGAAGTCTGGTTAATTTGGTCGATTTTATTTAGCAGCATATGAACACCTTTATGGCAGGGCACCTCGAGGCGGTATAATGGTTATCGTACTTGTCTCGCTAGAACAATTATGACTGAGTAATGAGCTCGATACTCACCGGGTGCTCCTTTACATTCGGCCTTGTGCCACATTTAAGTTACGCTTGGCAATTCTTATAAGCACCTCTATGAGTTATTTAATGCTTTGAATACAATTTTATGGTTTCAACTAAATATATTTTAAACACAGTTGTATACTTTACAGATAGAATGTATTGCCGGTCATTTTACTATAAATATGTATTGTTTGTTGGTCATTTTTTATATAAAGATGTATTATTGGTATTTGTTACTAGAAAAATGTATTCTTATACTTTCATAAGTGTTTTGTTTTTGTTTGGGGCTAACTATTTAGCCACAACTGGCACGCTAACAGGTGCTACCACCCCGGGTCAGGGTGGATCTGGGAACACCAGCAGTTCAGTAGTGGTTCCACACTCTTCAACTACATTTTATACTTGAATGACCAACAGTGCCTATTTATAGCAGAATGACCAACAATACAATTTATAGCAGAATGACCAACAGTACATTTTATAGCAAAATGGCCAATAATACATTTTATAGCAGAATGACCAACAATATATTTTATAGCAGAATGACCAACAATATATTTTATAGCAGAATGGACAACAGTACATTTTATAGCAAAATGGCCAATAATACATTTTATAGCAGAATGACCAACAATATATTTTATAGCAGAATGACCGACAATACATTTTATAGCAGAATGATCAAAAAGACATTTTATAGAAGAATGACCAACAATACCTTTTATAGCAAAATGGCCAATAATACATTTTATAGCAGAATGACCAACAATACAATTTATAGCAAAATCACCAATAATACATTTTATAGCAGAATGACCAACAATACATTTTATAGCAGAATCACCAACAATACAATTTATAGCAAAATGACCAGCAATACATTTTATAGCAAAATGGCCAATAATACATTTTATAGCAAAATGACCAACAATACATTTTATAGCAGAATGACCAAAAATACATTTTATAGAAGAATGACCAAGAATACATTTTATAGCAAAATCACCAACAATACATTTTATAGCAAAATGACCAACAATACAATTTATAGCAGAATGACCAACAATACAATTTATAGCAGAATGACCAACAATACATTTTATAGCAAAATAACCAACAAGACATTTTATGGCAAAAAGACCAACAATACATTTTATCTGTAGTTAAATGCATGCAATTGTGTTCAAAATATTTGGTAAACAGCCAACATGAAAGAACACTTTCATGACGTTAATCCATATAATATCCGACAATTTCTTATCTTAAACTGTATTCCAAAATATAACTTCAAGAAAAATACAACATAAATCACACATATCACTGCCTCTCTTAATTATATCCACACGAACATATATATACACAAATGCTGAGTTTCATCTACCATGTATTCAATTGTGAAAGCAGAATAACCTATAATATTTTTATTACTTAAAACAAAATGACCTGCAATAGATTTATCGTAGAATTAGCAACAATAGAGATTTAAAGCAAAATGAAAAACAATATATTTTTATCTGTAGTTCAAAGCATACAATTGTGCTTAAAATATATTTAGTTGATGCTATAAAAATGTGTTCAAACTAGTTAGATTTCGGTATTGAATAACTTTCTGTGTAGCTGTACTAGTAACAATGGCCAGGTAGTTCACAAATACTTCCTACAAATGAATTCTTCGATTATCAGAGAGGATATTAAATTTATCAACAAAGTATTCGAAATCAATTCTCTCTGCTCGCAAACTTGGAACATTATGGCACACGGAAAAATCTATTTTTAATTATAAGTAATATCAACTGTCGAACAAAGGAATCAGCATCTAAGAGGCAGACATGACAGAGAGACGCAAGGAACTCTGGGCTGAGGATATGACATTCCATTCTTAATTTGTGGAAAACGCTGTCCCTATGGCTTCGTACTGAGAATTCATATAAGGAATCATTAGCAACAACGAGTTTGACCAGCTCAAACTTTCCAGTATCGAAATTCAAGCCAACGTGAAGGATGATGGTGACGTCATCGATATCAACGGAATACACTGAAATATGAAACGGGATTTAACTAAAGCCTGAGAAATTTTCATTTTTTTTTCTTTCGGAGCACACACACACACACACACACACACACACGCACATATATATTTTAAGACGCTTTTATGTTTAGACATTCTTTTTATAGATACAAATATTTAAGTAAATGCTCTGTTTTATTATAAACTATTAATAACATTTACCGTTCTGAATGTCCGAGAAATTTTCATAGAAAATATTCGTTCTCCGACAAGAATCGAACCTGTATCCTATACGGAACTGTTCTTTAGCCTGACGTGCCTTAACTGATCGAGCCACGAGAATCGTTCGATTGATAAGGTCGATTTTACTGTTTCAATCTTAAATAAATCTTTCATGTACATTCATATCTGCTCAAAGCGTATCCAGATGTAAACAAATAACGTCACACGTTATCAAATATATATAAAATGTATATATATATATATATATATATATATATATATATGCAAATTTTTTATATATATTACTTATATATATTATATATGCGCGGTACCTATTGGAAATCGCTCAATATCAGTGAAAGAGCTAACATTTAGTTGGATTGGTGTGAGTTTGTGACCCTGGGTTTCACCTATTTGCGATCGTCAGACAAACTGATTAATTTTTAAATTTTGGGTTTATACATTGTTGCGTATATCGGTGTTTTTTTGATAGTCGAAGGAAAAATTGTCGTCGGAACGCCACTCATACGTACACAAACATACATACACGCTCGTTCACTCATTGACGTACGCAGACATACATACACGCACGTTCACTCATTTCAGCTCAAACAAACATAAACATATATGAACAGTGTGGGACTGGGCATATATGCGCATCCATGTGTCGTTGCGTGCATACGTACGCAATTGGTCGCTGTATTCAATGTTGGATTGTGTAGCGAAAAATCTTTCGTCAGTTGCAGTGTAAACACGCGCAGACCGTTCGTCTATTTTGTTCGCGGAATAATGTTTTCTCACACGCACGTATACACGTATGCACACGCGTTCACAATCTCCTATCCGTCTGTTTTCTTTCTTTTTTCATGAATGGGTCTGTGTAAGACTATGGTAGGTAAAATTGTTATTATTTTTAATACTTTTTCTTTTTTTAAAAAAAAAAGAAAGAAAGTGTGTGTATTTAGGTAGCATATCTTCATTCAAACATGTTTCATTGAATAATATAGACATATTGTGTCTACTTACCCTGACGATGACCTTAGAAAAGGTCGAAAGTACTTGGGTAAAAAAAATCTACGGTGTCTTCCTTGATGAATTTCATCTTCACAAACTGATTTGACAACTGAAAAGGATCAGTATAAAAATAAGTAGGCACAATATATCTATATCATTCAATGAAACATACACACACACACACACACACACACACACACACATATATATATATATATATATATATATATATATATATATAGGGTGAGGCAAAAATCACGCACCATAAGGGTTAATGGATAGGTCGAAGAGGTCCTGTTGAGTGGTACCGAAGTCACTAAACCTCACATCCTGAGTTTTTTTTTCTGTGGGCCGATTTGCAATCAGACGTGCCAAGAAATATTGAGAAACTTAAAGAAAGAATTAAATATGAAAGTAAAAATGTCAGAGGAATCTCTGACCCGTTAACGGATTTTGCAGGCACAGAATTGAAATGTATTTTGAAAAAGAGGGAGGACATTTTGAACAACACATATAACAATTAGTTAACTAGTAAATAAAATTTTCATGTGTAATTATACTTTTAATAAATTATTCCTATAGTGCGAGACTTTTGACTCTCTCTTTCTTTCTCTGTCTCTCTCTGTCTGTCTGTCTCTCTCTCTCTCTCTCTCTATATATATATATATATATATTTATATGATCGACTCTCCCGTTGTATTCGACATATGAGGGTCAAGTAGCTCAGTTCATGCGAACTGACCAGCACATATGATTTGATTATAGGGGTGAAGGTTTGTGCAGAACCCACCACACTTTTTGAAGAGCCGAATACAGAGACTTGGAACACTATGTGCCACAAGGTGCTCAAACGACCCTACGCACGTTTTGAATTCAGAATTGTCCTTCTCCTAGACTAGTTGCCATTCAAGGCTATAGAACCCAATCTGTCCTGCTAATTACACATAGCTAGGGAGAGAAGAAGCGGATTAATACCTTTACCAAGGGTATTAGCACGTAAGTGAATGTAATGGATTCGGACTCGGCTCTCTGATTCCTCGATCCGAGCCGCTATCCACTACTATACCGTGCCTCTTATGTTATATATATATATATATATATATATATATATATATATATATATATATATATCTTAATTATTATAAAACGCAGATTGTGTGTGTGTGTGTGTGTGTGTGTGTGTGTGTGTGTAACGTTTATATATTGGATCGGATTTCCTACATTTTTCAACCGATTTCAACAAAACTTCACAGGACTACATAAAATTACCTTGTGGTGGTTCTAACAGCGCCAAAAATGGGAAAAATATAATTGTTTTTGCACAAAATCAATTTGAAAACACGATTAAAGGACATCGTGAAAATGAAAGGGGGACAACTCACATCGGTTTGTTTGTGTGTGTGTGGGTTACTTTAAATATGGGATCGGATTTCCTATATTTTTCAGCCGATAAAACAAAACTTCACTTTTGGGGGGGCAGGTAGTGTTTCTTATTCTCTTGCACACTTTTTCTTTATTTTTAGCATTCAGAATGCTTTAAAAATTCCATTTACAAGACAATTAATTATAATAAAATTCTATTCAATCGGTAGAAACTCATAACGATTGAAAACAATGTTTTTGTTTGAGTTTGGGTTTGACCAATTCTTAAAAAAAAAAAAACTAATTAAGACACGCGTGTCCGTCAACCTTAAACAATAATCTTTGTCAATTTTATTTTTCAGTCTTTATGATGATGGATACTTGATCTATCTCTTACTGTTATATCCCCGGGCAACGCCGGGCTCTACTGCTAGTATATATATAAGAGGCACTGTAGAGTAGTGTATATGTATATATATATATATATATAATTATTATCTATAAAAAAATTATAACATAAGTATGTTATAAAATCACTACAAAAATAGCCATTTTGTTTCAACACACTCGGTGTCTTATCAAGTGATGATGTTGAAGATATTTTTTTTTATAAATACTTTCATGGTAATTGTTCGGATGAGTCATTCGCTATGGTTCCTAGAATTTTTTAATTTAAGCGCACAGTTCTACACTGGCCTCAAGATGTCATCGATTTATAGTTGAGCTGGCAAGATGTAGCCGTAAGTTCTATTTAAATTTAAGCACATTTAAGCACTAGATTGACGTCGAGATCTCATCAATTCACAGATGTAACCGTAGGTTCTATGCTAGTAGTTTCTTTTCTCGCACTTCTCGCTCGTGGAACTCCTTTCCGGTTCGATGCTTTCCAGTCAAATTTAATCTGTGAAAATGTAAATTCAAAGTTAATCAATATCTACTGTTCTTCTGATTACATTTTTCTCTTTCTCCTCATTTTCATCTATCTGATTTCCCTATCAGGACATAGATGAAGTTGAAAGATTTTATATTGAATCAATTGTTAGGTTAGCTGCTAAGAAAGTTGGTTCACTGTTTCGTGCGAGACAATGTTTTTCTCCCTAGAATCTATCTTACATATCTATCAGTTTTGTTTCTTGAAGAAACTTTGAAGAAACTCCGTTTTTCGGTTACTTTAAGAAAACTGGCAAATATGAAACAGATAAATGGAACATGTCGATGTATTGATTTACTCGTAAATTATTCCGAAATCTGTAAAGTTGTGACTCAAATCGATCTTTCAAGCGGCTTCGAACTCAAACGTAAACATCCACTGTTGCTACTAAATTAGATATTGGTATTTTTTTTTTCGTTTTTAGCTCAATTTTATCGTTAGTCAAAAAACAATTGAACCGTGTTGTCTCGTATAGTTTCCGAAAACTGATTCATTCGAGCAGAAATAAATGCTATTTTTTTCCTTTTCAAAATGAAGCTTTGATTTTTCCCGCCTTTGTTTTTTTTTACAGTGTATTTTTAGAGTGGAAAAAAAAACCTGTCCGTCATGCTCTTTTCTTTTTGTAACAATTATTTTCTCTTTTATTCTTTCTGTTTTATCTTTCTTTCTTTATTTATTTTTTATTTATTTCTTTTTTTTTCTTTCTTTTTTTCATTTTTTTTCGTTTTTTTATTCGGTTATTTTTTTTTGTTTCTGTTTTCTGGGTATTTATTTCTAGTCTATTTTATTTTTTTTTGTACACATTTTGTCATTTTCCTTTCTTCCTTTTTATTTCCTTTTCGCGGGTTTTCCCATTTCGTTCAGTTTCGTTCATCCTTCTTTTCCCCCCAGTTTTTTGTTGTCTCTTCGTTTTTTCTTTCCTTTTGCTTTTTTAGGCATCAGCAGGAGCCAGAAAAATCTTTTCCACCATCAACTATTACGTTTTACCAAGGGCTTCATGCATGTGGCACGCAATGAGAATCGAACTCCCTATTTAGTATGGGGTACCCAATGAGGATCGAACTCAGTACTAATTGTGAAACCGATTCGCTAGCTAACCATTACCCAACACCAATAGACCTTGTCACCTGCTAGTTGTTATTTACTAAGTTTGGCTTAGTTAGGAATAGGGCTTCAAGTATGAGGTACCCAAGGAGGATAGAATTCACAACTGATGATCAAAAATGTTCTGCTTGTTAACCATCACAATTAGATGAAACGAAAACTAAAATAATTTTAGTGTGCTAATAAGAAGCTTCGACTCCATAGGGCAACTCAGCGTGGAGTTATGTGAGGCGAGCTAATCTGGGCGACTATTACTACTGAGTAGAGAATTCGATCCTCAATGGGGGTCCGTTATTGAGTCTTTCTACCAAAATTAAAACAACGCTCAACTATATATTTAGTGATACAATGATTCACAAACAGATCTCGCAGACTATTAATAGTTTGCTCCATATCTGTAAACGTGTACAAAAACTGCTGATTTTTAACAGGTGGTTGAGTAGTGAATTCGATCTACACTGGGTGTCCCATACTTTTGGCCTTGTGCCAAACTTTTTTAATGTCATGTCCTTCCAAGACATAAACGACCACGACTTTCCAGTTTCCCTTTTCTTCATTATTTGAGAAATGTCATGAATTCTTCGAACAAACAGTTGTTATCCGTTGCCTTCTTAACGGCGTTAAATACAGAGTTGTTCTTCTCCTAGACTAGATGCCATTCAAGGCTAGAATGTCTAGTCTACTGTTCTATTTAATTCATTTTCTTAATATTAATTACTTCTTCATAATGTAGGTCACGGCTAATCCAGAGATTCCTTTTGTTTATTATTAGCGAATGAGTACAATTAAGAAATTAAAAAAAAGAAAAGAAAATATCCCTTCAAGACGTGGGCGATCATGGCTCCCCACAGCTTAACATATGCGTGAAATGGCATAGCTTTGGGAAAGATAGTGGAGTAGTCTCCCGATGCCTTATCCACGGTTTAGTCCAGTCTAAATTAAGTCTGTTAATTAACCCATAGCCAGGTGGGCCGAGAGAAGAGATGGATCCATGGTTTCCTCAAGGGAATTTGTGTGCAAGTATATGCAACAAGACCGGAATTCGATTTCACCTCTTCGTTTCCGATTTCCGTGCCGATATCCGTTGCACTATCTGCACACCCTGTACCGAACAAAACTCAGTACCTGATTAGGGTATTTAATTGTGATGGTCAACAAGCAGGCCTTTTTTGATAATCAGTAGTGAATTCGATCTCCACTGGGTACTCCATACTTGTATCCCTATTCCTATCTAAACTAAACTTAGTAAATAAGAACTAGCAGATGACAAGGCGTCTCGGTGTTGGGTAATGCTGGTCGACCATTAGTAGTGAGTTCGATCCTCATTGGGTACCCCATACTAAATAGTGAGTTCTATCTTCACAGCGTGCTCAATACATGAAGTACCAGGAATAAATTTATATCTTTATGTCAATTTTCACGTAATACAAGGCCCAAGAGCCACTTAAGGTAGAGGGTTAGTGCGTGGTTTTGTAAAAACAATAAAAACAAGAAGTGTAGTTCATGAAGCTATGAAGAAGAGATAACGATGAACATTAGATTTGAAGAGGTCAAAATTATACTGATTGGAAAACATCTTGATGGGAGCCTGTTCTACAAAGAAGCAGTTCTCGGGAAGATGTTGGAGTGGAACTCGCTTCTTACTAATGGAATACGAAAGGAATAAGGATGATATTAATCGAGAAAGCATCCACTCGGGAGTCTGTTCTACAAAGTACCGGTTCTCGAGAAGAAGCTGTCCGAGTGAAAGTGGCTTCTTACTAATGGAATACGAACGGAATGGAGATGTTAGTAATCGAGAAAGCATCCTCTCGGGAGTTTGTTCTACAAAGTAGCGGTTCTCAGGAAGAAGCTGTCCGAGTGGGAGTGGCTTCTTACTAATGGAATACAAACGGAATGGGGATAATAGTAATCGAGAAAGCATCCTCTCGGGAGTCTGTTCTACAAAGTAGATGTTCTCGGGAAGAGGCTGTCTTAGTGGAACTCGCTTCTTACTAATGGAATACGAAAGGAATAGGGATTATAGTAATCAAGGAAGTATCCCCTCAGGAGTCTGTTCTGCAAAGAAGCAGTTCTCGGGAAGAAGCTGTCTGAGTGGAACTTGCTTCTTACTAATGGAATACGAAGGGAATAGGGAGGATATTAATCGAGGAAGCATCCTCTTGGGAGCCTCGGGAACTTGCTTCTTACTACCGAACTATGGAGGGAATGAGGATGATTCTCACACATGTACCTGGCAGATCGTGTTCCAGTTGTAAAGGTCAGGTGAGGTGAGAACAATTAATGTAGCTCGTCAGAATACACGCCATAGAAATAGTGACTATTGAGTCATGACGTTACTTCTGTGGGGAATAATTCATCACCCACAAGGCCGTGTATACACTTTTGAACAGGCTAGTGTGGACTGGTCTGCCTAAGCCCGTATATGGGAGCGTATAATAATAACTGGCATATGACAAGGATTCTCTTTGTTGGGTAATGTATAACGAGCTAAGCTGGTTGATTATGGGTAGTAAATAATGAATTCAATCCTCATTGGGTACCCAGTACTTGTGACCCGATACCATATTACTATTTTTCTCATTCAGTGTTCATTTTGCACATTTACAAATTTCTCTGTGCATAGAATACTGCTCCATATCTGGTCTGCCCCCCTGCTGTTCATCTCGAGGTTCTTGGCAAAAAAATATCCAAAGAAGGATCTGCTATGTAATCGATCCTAACTTGGTATATCGACTGCAGTCACTTTCTCACCGACGTGGCGTGGCTTCCCTCTGTCATTTCTACAAATATTTTCATGGTAATTGCTCTGATGAGCTTTTTACTCTGGCTCCTCAACTACATGAATTCAAGCATGCTACTAGATTGGCATTTAGGCCCCATCCATTAACTTTTGAATTAGTTAAATCTAATCTTTTTCGTACTTCCCGCCCGTGGAACTCCCTTCCGTTTACCTGCTTCCCTGATAAATACAATCTGAAACTTCTTGAATCCCGTTCATCTTCTGTTCTTTCCTTAATCCTCCCTGTACTCAGGTTTTTTTCTCACTTTCACCCTCTGCGTATTAGTGGCATTCCATCCTTGTTGGTGTTAAATGATTAAAAAAGATTAGGTAATAATTGTGGCCTTGTGTCAAAACTAAACTATGCTTAGTAAATAGCAAGAAGTTTCAACGCCAATGGTATGTTTGTGGGCGAGACTTCTGGAACAAACCTCCAACTTCAATCATGGGCTACCAACACGTGATAGCCATCTGCACTCAAACTCTTTCTTCTTCTTCTTCTTTGGAAACTGGATGATTTTTATATGTTTAAATAACCTCAATTTGCAAGATACGCACACCCACGTCATTCTTACTGCTAACGGTAATGTCTACATACGACATTCAACTGAAACTCGATAGCCAGAATCTAAAGTTAACGGTTGAAAAGTTAACCATAAATGAACAGCGAGAATTATATGGGACGAGTGCGTCGATAACGACATTGAAATCGATACTTGAAGTTGATTGGTTACACTTCAGCTGAAACGAATGTTCAAGTGTCATTTGCGCAGATGTCTTTGTCACAAAATCAAGGATAACGAAAATGACAAATTCTTAACCTTATGCGACCTATTCGAGTTTTAACGAAATCTTTTCGACAAACAAGGACTATAAGTACGGATCTTTATACACGCATAGTCTGGCAAAAGGCCATAATTGTAGAGTACCCAATAAAAATCAGATTTACTACAATAGCAACAGCCTGCGAGACTAGCATCATAACCCAGTGTTTCTCAGCGTTTTTAAGCAACGGTACACCTAAGAGTAAACGAAAATATCACGGCACGCTTAGCAACATTTTTAAAGGGTATACATTTAAATTTTATTAAATAAAATCATAGATTTAAAAAATATATAGACACAAACATGAACTTACTATAATTCAATGTTTCTATTCAACTATTTGTGAAGCTTATTTAGTGTGAAACCTGTGCCTGGTGTTTTTAAGTGATTTCTTTAATGTTTGATTGAATGTGCAATAAGCAGACCCTCTTTCTTTTTCAGTTGTGTGTAGTCTTTCTTGCTTCTTATTGTTGATGTTATTTAGGGTTGAGAAGCCTAATTCAAATAAATAAGAAATAGAAAATTGCAATAAAACTGATAAAAAAACTTTTTAGTTAATGTGGAGTATTTCTTTTGTATGGAAATCCAAAATGTATCAATGGGTACTGTCAAATGTTTTATTTTGAGATCACGATCACTAGAAATGACAATAGAGCCTTTGATCACTAGAAATGTCAATAGAGCCCTCGATCAATAGAAATGACAATAGAGCCGCCGATCAATAGAAACGTCAATAGAGCATTCGATCACTAGAAATGACAATAGAGCCTTCGCTCAATAGAAATGTCAATAGAGACTTCGATCAATAGAAATATCAATAGAAACTTCGATCACTAGAAATGTCAATAGAGCCGTCGATCAATAGAAATGACAATAGAGCCTTCGATCAATAGAAATGTCAATAGAGCCTTCGATCACTAGAAGTGTCAATAGAGCCTTCGGTCATTAGAAATGCCAACAGATCCTTCGATAACTAGAAATGCCAATAGAACCCACGATCACTAGAAATGACAATAAAGCCCTCGATTACTAGAGATGCCAATAGTGCTACTGTCCTACTATTTACCCATAGAGGGGAATATATGAATTCATAGCTTTCCCAATGGTATTAGCCTCCTCACACGAGTATATACTTTAATACAAATATTTTTTAGATGAAGAATTATTATTAGATGGTTTCTCATTTTGGTTGTTATACTCATAACATTTCGGCCGTTGTATCCTCCGGGCTTCTTCAAGTACCTGTCGCTGAAACTCTAATGTTCTAGGAATTTTGAATCAAACACTTTATTTCGTCCATGGCATTATATTGTTCTCATTCCACTTTCCATGTTATGGGAAAATAACTCATTTCAGTTTATATTCCCCAGTGTTATTCACTTTTGTGTAATGTAAACTTTGTAGACTCTCCTGTTGAGATTAGGGCCACGCTAGATAGCGCTGCCGTGTTTTCCGTGGCAATTAAGTTTTACGAAGTGAATTTCCTATCACTACGTCAAACTAGTTTGGAATTCAGAGTTGGGTTTCTTCTATACTGGTTGCCAACCCAAGCTAGAGAGCCCAGTTTTATTTGCTTTTAAATGGTGTATTTCAAGGATATTTGTGCGAAACTGAATGCTACAGACTCGGCTGGGATTTGAACCCGGCATGTCAATCACCGTATTACTAAGATTCCATCATCTGATTGCAGACATTTTGTTTAAAACAGCAAAATTAGTCCACTATATTGTCCAAGAGATAAATGACCTAAAATACAATCAATCGGTGTGGTTTAGTAGAAGAAATGGATAAGTCACACAAAGGTGAATAAGGCTGAAAATTATCAAATGATATGAGTTACGTCCCCTAACTAGGGAACGTGGAATGAGAACACGCAACTCATGTGGGTTGAATAAAGGTTTCGGTTCAAAATTTCGGTTAAAAAAAGCAATGCGAACATTTTTCTTTTGAAATCGCTATTATTTTAACTACCGTCACCCATCGTCAAGGTTTATTGTTTTAAAAAGCGATGATTAGAATTTTAATAAAACTTCAACATATGAAAGTGAATTTATACATTTTCTTTGTAAGTGAGAAAATAAAAATATCAAAGACTATTTATTTATTAGATTGTTTATTGAAATACAGTGTAACCCGGATATAAGAGACCCGGATATAAGAGAGATTTTCTCTGGTCCCAAATTAGAGCCTGTGTTAATGTATGCATATAGATCAAACCCAGATATAAGAGAAACCCGGATATAAGAGACTTCTTCTCCGGTCCCGACAACTCTCTAATATCCGGGTTACATTGTACATCAGCTAATTGCCAATCGATTTGAACTTGGTAAATAAAGATTTCTTTATAGTTGGTTCACATATTTTAATAATTTAGTAAATGTTTATAAATTTATGAATAAAAAACGTTCTCTTTTATTTCTATATAAATGGGTATATGTTAAATATTGCATTGCATTAGTTTTTTTTAATAAAATTGTATTAGTTTTAGAAGGTTGTAAATACAGTGTAACCCGGATATAAGAGACCCGGATATAAGAGAAACCCTGATATAAGAGAAACCCTGATATAAGAGAGATTTTCTCTGGTCCCAAATTAGAGCCTGTGTTAATGTATATAAAATAGACCAAACCCAGATATAAGAGAAACCCGGATATGAGACTTCTTCTCCGGTCCCGACAACTCTCTTATATCCGGGTTATACTGTATAAAATTATTCCTAAAAATAAACAATCTAGTAAATAAATAGTTTTTAATATTTTTGTTATAAATTCTTAAGAACAAAAAAGGTGTAAATTCGCTTCCATGTGTCTTGATTTTGTTACAATTCTAATGATCACTTTTTAAAACGATAAACATTGCCGAGGAGTTAAGGTAGTTAAAATAATAGCGGCGTCAAGGGAAAAACCATCATTTTGACACGCCATTTTTTTTTAGCGGGCACGAAGATCCACGTTTGCCAAAATTTATAGATACTACGACATACATCCCTCTTTTGCTGACAACCATACATTCGGCTTTCTTAATAGTTACACTTTCCTTCATACATTCCATTAATATATTATTTAAAAATTATTTTAGTTTCCTTTATTAGTCATTCATCAGTACAGCGACATCTGCGTGCCGTATTTTGTTAAGACTATGTTCATCGGATCATCTCACAGTATAGGTTAAATAAATCCGGTAAGAAAATGCATCCTTTCTGTTTTGTACATTCACTGTTATATAGGAATAAAGTGTCGCTGCCGACACTGTAGTTTGAACATAGATCGCCAGTGAGCAAACACAGGCGATCCCATTATTGAATTAAGTAAGTCACGTGACCATAGAGGAAACGCATATATAGGAAGTCGCGAGGATCGTCATTTCTAGTCTATCCTCTATTACTATTCGTATCACTATTTCTAGTCTATCCTCTATTACTACTCTATGTACTATACGATTTCTCTATGCTGATCACTATACGGTGGCTACTTTTCGAGCGAGTATTATCGAGCAAGTGCTATTAGCACGAGTAATATTCGAAGGCGTCTGCCACCAGTATTGTTCAACCGCGTTACTATAGTTGTATCCGCGATTACAAAGTCTCTACTACAACGAGCATTTACGAAAGTGACAACGAGTATTCGTTGGCATCACTAAACTGATTCTCTGTTTGCATACAAGCTGTTTGTTCCCAGTAAAAGTTATGGACTACTTGATTACCTTTTCTAATCAAGCTTTTCTGATATTTCAAGTAGCTCTTCATGTCGTACCTTATCAAGTGCCTATTATATTCATATTTATTGCAATTTTTTATCTAAAGCTTTTAGCTAATTTCTTATCTCGAATTGCCGGAACAAGAAATGACCTATTATCATCATTCAATGTCCGAGATGGAATCGAAAATTCCTTGACTATACGTACTGTGATGGACATTAGTTTGCAGCTAATTAGTCAGTCTGTCAACAGTCTTCATGCTTGAATGTTGAATTATTACACGAGCTTATATAGCACTTTGTTGGAACGGCTCTGCGATCATTATGGTAGCTGACAATTTCGAGTACTGCGCTTGCATCAAATTTTGCGGGAATCTACATGATTTTGTTAATATTTCCATGTTTCATTGTAACGGCATTGGGAGAAAAACAATAAAAGCAAGTGTGAAAAACAATATCTATCTATCTATCTATCTATCTATCTATCTATCTATCAGAGCAAATGCAATCATTTCAGGCCATAATGTTCTAGGAATCTAATCGATTAGCAAACAATCAAGTCTCTTTGATTTTGTTAATATTTCCACGTTTATTGCCATCATCTTCACAACATTATCTACATAGAGAAAGTCTGAAAGCAAGTGTGAAAGACATCCTTGTAGCTAATCAATGTTTGATTAACAAATAATCAAGTCGCTTTCATTTCGTTAAAATTCCCATATTTATTACCAGTGCCTTTACATAATTTATATACAGAAATGAAGAAAAAACTTGAAAAACAGACTTGTAGCTCAACAATATTTCATTAGCAATCAAGTCACCTAGATTTTTGTCAATATTTCCATGTTTATCTTGCCAGTATAAACACAAATGTATCTATACAGAACATTATGACCTGAAATGATTGCATTTGTTCTGAACCAGATGTTAATAGATAGATAGATAGATAGATAGATAGATAGATAGATAGATAGATATGAATAAGCCTGAAACATCGATAGATCAAAATTGACATATATCCATTTGGCTTGTTTGAGAGTAATCGATACATGTACGAGGAATTTTTCAGGTGTTTATTTGCATGTATATGTAATCGGCGCTTACCTGTGTGCATTTAATCATTGTGAGCTTGTGTGTGCCCCTTTCAGTTACTGATTAAATATTGATTTTTGCTGTTCGATCCTTTTCCAAAGATGAACACGGCAGATGAATATCTTAATCTTATCTCCTAATAGAACATTACACCTGACCTGAATTTGATTACTTCCTGGCATCCATATTTCTTCATTGTAGTTATTTCAGTCAGTACTTATCTGTCTATATATCACGTTCTATATCTATCTATCTATCTATCTATCTATCTATCTATTACAGTATCTCCATTATCTTCTCTCTCTCTCTCTCTCTCTCTCTCTCTAACTACCTATCTATCTTTCTATCTATCACATTATCTTCATTATCTATCTATCACAGTCTCTTCACTATCTATCTATCTATCTATCTATCTATCTATTACAGTATCTTCATTATCTTTCTCTCTCTCTATCTACCTATCTATCTTTCTATCTATCACATTATCTTCATTATCTATCTATCTAACTATCTGTTGTAACCTAGGAAATGTTACTGAATAGAATAATCACACAAAGGATGGTAACGAACGATAATACGTAAGACACGAACAACACATATAAGATTCGCCAGCAACGCATAGAAGTAGTCAACTGCTAGAAGTCAGTCAAGTGAATTTCACAATGAATCTCCAACTGCAGACCAACATACAGTATTTACTACTGTATTTATGTGAATGGGGACATACACATTATCGTCCATAGGTATGCTACAACACTATCTATCTATCTATCTATCTATCTATCTATCTATCTATCTATCTCAGTTTCCTAATTATCTATCTACCTATAATTATACTGGTTAAAATTGATTATATTTATGGGGGAAGAGTGTTTACTATATAGAACATATGTAGATATGAGTAGGGTGGACAAAGAACTCAACACTACATGGTGACTGGCAGTTTCACGCCCGAAACGATGAACTTACGATTACTACTATGAAGCGTAAATTAACAAGTGAAATATATTGTAAGAAAAACTATAAAACTATGAATATTAAAGGCTGAAATCCCCATGAATATATATATATATATATATATATATATATATATATATATATATATATATATATATATATATATATATATATATAAAGTTGAAATCAGCACGAACATATGGTCCTTTTATTGAATAGAAAATTTATTTTGTCCATTCTATCCCAACTAAAATTAGTTCTGGGGACTATATATATATATATATATATATATATATATATATAATGGTGATAAATGGAGAAAATAAATTTTCTATTCAATAAAAAGGAACCATATTTTCATGGTGATTTCAACTTTTAGCTTGAATATATATATATATATATATATATATATATACACACACACACACATATACATATATATATATATATATATATGTGTGTGTGTGTGTGTGTGTGTGTGTGTGTGTGTGTGTGTGTGTGTGTGTGTAGTATTAATTTAATACCAATACTCGGGAGGTGTGAAAAAAGCAGATAATACAATTCGTAAATGAAAAATATATTTGAACAAACTGATATCATGGAAAAAATTCAGTAAAAAAAGAAAAGACGAAAAACATCCGTGTCGGTCGAAAATAATCAATTAACACTGCCATTCCTAGTCAAAAGAAAAAACACCGACAGAGTAAATTAAGTAAAAACGTAAAAGTGCTCAATACATTACTAAGGAGCGGGTGCAAAGGAAGAGCAACCAAGTGGAAAGCATGGCGCCGGGAAAGGATAGATAGATAGATAGATAGATAGATAGATAGATAGATAGATAGATAGATAGATAGATAAGAACGGGCCGAGATAGATAGATAGATAGATAGATAGATAGATAGATAGATAGATGTGCGAAAATAAACTGTTAGCATAGAACTTATGGTTACATCTAGCCAACTCAACTGTAAAATGAAGAGACCTCTCTGCCAATCTAGTACTGAGATTAAATTCATAAAGTCTAGGTACCATCCGAACAATTACCATAAAAGTTTTTATAGAAAAGGTACCAGCAGGAAACTTTACGGTGGTGGGAGAGTAACGGAAGCCGAGCCGCTCGATCAGGACCAATAATATTGCTGATTTTTCTGTAGACTTTATCAAGTATTTCTAAATATATAGCAGGAGCACCGGACCATATGTAGCAGTAATATTCTAAACATGGACGAATGGTAGACTTATAAATTCTAGAGAGAAAAATTATCGAGCATGTTACAGTGAAACAACTTTCTTAACAGCTGACCTAGCAATGGATTCAATATAATCTTTACACTTCATGTCATCTGGGAACAAACATGAAAATAAAATTTTAAAAAACCGCAAAAATATAATTGAAATAATTAAATAATATAGAAATAATGAGAAACATTGTTTTATTAAATATTAACAAGACAAGGCCCAAGATTGACTCAAGGTAGAGGGTTATTGAATGAGTTTGTTGTAAGGTTTGGTTGTTTTTGTTTAGCAGCATATCAACACCTCTATGGGTTATTCAATGCCGAAATCTAAATATTTTGTATACAATTTTATTTTATTTTATTTATTTTTGGGGGATAATAATGGATTTAGTGATGCAAGTTTTACTAATTAACCCATAGGTTGAAGCAGTGGATTCATACCTAATCAGTATCTGATGATCAAACAAGAAATTATAATGTGGATATAAAATGGGGATCCATTTTATATTACAATCAATATTAAAAACTGATCCCTTACTTTGTGGTCACGGTAATTTCTATACATTTATATTCCAAAGAATGTAAATAAATCTGAAATACATGCCTGTGCAACTAATCAGAATTCCATGGATTGATTCGTTTTTAACGGCTTACCAACACTATACAGTAGGTACCTCCTTGAATTCAGTATAAGTAAGCTTTAAATGATTTTTTTAAAATGAAAAGGCTTTCCTGGAGCTTTTAATTTAGCTTTAAATGAAAGCTAAAGGATTAAATTTACTGTACCTTGTAAGCAAAATACTTTGGTATATTTCAGACAGAAATTATATTGATTAGAATTTCATTTTTTTTTTAATAAAATCGATCACGTCAGCCATTTTTTAGACATTTGTAAACGAAACTTATTTTTCCGTTTTATAAATCTTGCAAAAAGAAAATATATATTTCTGAAACGTTATCTGAGGAAAATTGGCAAATTTAAAGCTAAGTTAATCTGATTTGAAACAAATATTACTCATAGCATAAAATGTTGTATACAAGCATTCCTTAACTATGGGGTCTTGTTTTTCTGACGTGTTAATTGATTTATTGACTGAGGACGGTGTTCAATAATTATCTCTGGTGTAGCAGACGACAATTTGTTGTTTTTTCTCATAAAGGGGACAACACTTAAAACACGTGACCTTTTATTAATAGATTTATCAGTTTGTACATCCATATTTCAGAAATTCTGCATCGATACATACATACACACACACACACACACACACACACACACACACACACACACACACACACACACACACATATATATATATATATAGATGTTGTGGATTCCGAGATGAAATCCGGTCTCCAACGAAAGACAAACGCAGGAATGAAATATAACAAATAAATGTATTTACAGAATAATACAATTGGTAATACGGTTAGTAGATCCAGAAACGCGGTTAGTAGCAATAATATATATATATATATATATATATATATATATATATATATATATATATATATATATATATACAGTCTGGTAAATTCAGTCTCAAGTAGGACTTTTTAGAGTCTACGTGCTTGTTAGCTGTGACTTCTACAAGCGGTTTACCTCACAAATATTACTCTACCCCCAACTCAATCACAATCTCAATCTCTCTCCCTACTCTGACTGACTCTGGGTATTTAACGGCAGCAGTCCAAGTACACACTGGTCGAGTCCACTTGTATGAAAAAGGGGTGGACCCCATAACAATATATATATATATATATATATATATATAATATATATATATATAAACAAATCGAAATTCTTTAAAAAATAGTCACGTTCATCAGATTGTAATAAGCTTTAAAGTATATGATTAGTAAATATAGTTTTACTTAATAACAAGATTCCCTAAAAATTATCCCATCGACATTGAACTTTAAAAGATTCAAAAATTTTATAAATTATTCAATTTTAAATTGTAAAAAAAAAAAGAACAAATCTTGTAAAATTCATTTTTCGTCGAAAATTTTTTCTTTAGACAATATTGTCTTTAATATATATTGTCTTTAATATATATTATTCATAAAAGCAATTGAAAGCTTCTCTAATGTAATAATGTCTCAGTTTTATTGCGTTTTTTTATTTTTCAGTTTAGAACAGATTTTCGGTAAGATGGGGTCCGATTATGCAAAATAAAATTAGTGATTTAAATACTTTCAAATATTCTGCTTTTAACTAATATAGTCACTACAAATTATCTCGATGAATTTCTGTTATGGTCCGGTTCCTTGTACCACGGTGATAGTCCAAGGTAGAACCAATAAAGAAAAACTCGAACACAGGTATGGAATAACACAGATATATTACAAACAGGAATATATACTGAGAAGTAGAAAGTGTTAGTATGAACAATCAGGTTTAGTAGAGAGAACAATGTAGTCTCAACCAGTATCACTATTCCAATGTCTTGAAGTAATTGTCTGAACGCGACTGTGTTTCGGACTGCCTCTGACTCGACTCTTCACTCGACTTAAACTACTGACACACTTGAACGACGGACTGACGATATTCAATCACACCCGCACGAGGGCGTCATGTGGCATAAGGCAGGTTTAACGTGGGATCTCCGAGTCGGTGGGCTCGGCCAAAAATATGACCATTGAACCCGTATAAACTGGTTTAGGGTCGGTTTACATCCCGAAAGAGAATCCGCACTTCGGCGTAGACTCATTAGGGTTCCTCCCTGTCCGAAGGTAGAGAGTTCAACCGATCAGCCGGTCAAGACGTGAACGACTGACTGACGATATTCAGTCACCCCCCAACGAGGGCGTCATGTGGCACAAGGCCGGTTTAACGTGGGATCTCCGAGCCCGTGGGATCGGCCAAAAATATGCCCATTTGACCCGTATAAACGGGTTTCATCCCGAAAGAGAATCCGCCCTTCGGCATAGCCTCTTTCGGATTCCTCCCTGCCCGAAGGCAAAGAGTTCAACCGATCAGACGGTCGAGATTTGAACGACTGACTGACGATATTCAGTAACCCCCTCACGAGGGCATTATGTGGCACAAAGCCGGTTTAAAAATATGCCCATTGAACCCGAATAAACGGGACAGGGCCGGTTAACCTCCCGGGACGTGACTCCGACCCTCGGCGTAGCCTCGTTCGGGTTCCTCCCCGCCCGAAGGAAGAGCGTCCAACCGAACAGTCGGTTCAGAAGTGAACGACTGACGATATTCAGTCCCCGCCCCATCACCACCACCACTGGGGCAGCATGTGACACAAGGTCGGTTATTTATTGTGTGTTCTCCGAGCCCATGGGCTCGGCCCCCAAAATATGCCCATTGAACTTGTATAAACGGGCTCAGGGCCGGTTTACCTCCCCGAACGAGACTCCGCCCCTCGGCGTAGCCTCGTTCGCGTTCCTCTCCGCCCGAAGACAGAGAGTTCAACCGAACTGTCGGTTCAGAAGTGAACGATAGACTCGTTTCCTACTCCTGAGTCGCAATATTTATTAAGTATGGAATAGTCCATTATTATTATTATTATTATTATTATTATTATTATTATGGGTAAGATCCCATAACAATTTCAGAATTTTTCAAGTAATTAAGTAAGGGAAAGAAACACACATAAAAAAATATTTTTACCAAGATTTTCTAATAGAAAATTTTCAAAAATAATTTCATTCATTTGTGAATAATTCCTGAAAGTTTCATTAAATTCCGAGGATCATTTGATTTTCCAAATTCCAAAGTCTGTGACCACAAAAAAGAGGCGAAAATTTTATATGAAAGTTTGTACAACCGCCAACGACGCAAGAAAAACAAGTTTTTTTTCACTGAAAATTTTGAATGTTCTAAAAGGGAGTAAAAAATTTAATAAAATAATAAAAAAAACTTTGATCCTTCCTCTTAATAATAACAAAGATTTTGACAATAAAACTATGTTTTCATTACGTTTGAGGCATGTTTTCTTCACAGGATGCTGACTTTTTAGCGATCTCGTGGAGGTACCTATACAGGTTATTTAAAGCCAGAAAATATTTTTATTGTAAGAAATTTTTTTACAAAAAGTAACGATTTAGTGATAGAGGTTTTATTATTTAACCCATATATGAAGGGAAGAGGTGCATTCATACATTTCTCAAGAGTATTTACGCATAAGTGAATTTAAAGAACCCAACTGGAATTGGAACTCGACTCCACAAATAACAATTCCGATTCATTATTCATTACACCACCTGCACATCCAAGCTTACAGCACCTGGTATTTTCAAGCGATCACCCATCTTAGTATTGACGCGACACCAAAAATGTTGAAGCATAATGGCTATTTTTGTAGTGATGTTATAACATACTTAGGTTATAATTTTCAAATAAATATTATTCGCTCTACTTTGTATTGAGCCCCTTTTTTTAAAGTAGTGTTTTTTGGTTACTGGAATTTTATTTCATCTAAACCAACCTTGTAATCGGATATATATATATATATATATATATATATATATATATATATATATATATATATATATTTGTATACAAGTTCCATTAAAGACGTCTGACAGCTGCGATTCAGCATTTTTATTCAATTTTCTTGGTTTTCGTATAAGTGATTTTTTTCTGCACATAAAGTATATAAAAACTTTTTGTCTGTTTAGCGGCATATCAACACCCTCATGGGTCATTTAATGCCGAAATTTAATTTTCTTGGGAGCAGTAGTAATTTCTTTTACAAAAATGTATTGATAGTAATTTTTTTACTATGAAAATGTATTACTGGTATTTTTACTATAAAAGTTTTTATACTTTTATAGTGTTTTGTCGCCAGTTTGGTGGTTAATTATTTGCCCACATCTGGGACCCCAACGGGCGCTACCACCCAGTTTAGAGTGGACCTGGGAACAACAGCAATTGAGAGGTGGGTCCATGCTCCTCAAAACCATCCCTATCAGAGACCTTGCTGCCGGATGCAGTTTATCGTCGTACCCGGGACGAATGAAAGTCTTCAGAGAAAAGGAAGAATTGATGGACTTGTTTTTAATCCGATATTTTTATTACTCCAAATGTTATTTTCAGCGGATACCCGTATCTGAGTAGCAGACGCTCCGTTTTTTAAACAGTGTTTATTACGTCTAAATTTAATAAAGAAAATATGGAATCCGGCAGGATTCGAATATGTGTCCACCTTTGTAGGAGAAATACCGTCTAATCCGGTGTCCTTTTGACCGATAGGCTACGGAAAGCGTTACACCCCAGGAAGGATCTATCTGCCCTTTTTAAGAATGCCAATTCCCTTGTTCAGATTTTCAAGAAAGCCACATCTGCTTAGTTTCGTATCCGAAACGCAAAGAAAATATTTTCTGAAGAATTAATTGTCTTATTTTTAATCCGACGTTTTTTATTACTTCAAACCTTATTTTTAATGGATACTCGTATTTGAGTAGACGTGCCATTTTTGTTAATAAACATCGTAAAATTCAGTATTAATTATAAGAACTAAAATACAATTCTTGTAGTAATCCTGTTTTTTTTTTTTGGGGGTTAAATTCATTATTGATTAGAGGTTTTTTAAAATCCGGTATTATAGACTGATAAAAACCCTGTATTAAGTATAAGTTTAAAAACATCCGGCATTAATTGTTGATATATATATTTATATATATATATATATATATATATATATTCCTTTTTTAAAAATATGATTCCTACGCTACATAAGATGTTTCAAAAACGAGAGCCGAAACCAGACAAATAATTATTAAAATCAGGTAGAATTGAGGTGTTTGTCCCGTTTCATCTTCAAGGCTTGAAGATGAAACGGGAGTAAACACCACAATTCAACTTAATTTTAATAATTATTTGGATGGTTTCGGCTCTCGTTTTTGAAACATGAGAACTCTTATGTAGCGAAGGAATCATATTTTTAAACAAAAAAAAAATATTATTATAATAAAGCTCTACTTCTGTATGGAGCACTGTCTTCTTAAAAATAAAAATACTAAGGAACTCCGGATTATACACCCAACGTGTTTTTTTCTATTTTCTGCATACCTGCGCACTTATATATATATATATATATATATATATATATATATATATAGAGAGAGAGAGAGAGAGAGAGTAGCTGTTCCATTTAATCTTTATTTAAAAAAAACTATTATGTAAATTTTTGTAACTTTGTATAATATTTATGCATTACACCCTAATCTTTTATTCGGTAAAAATTTCATTGCTAATCATGCATTACTTTTTTAAGTAATACACTTATTTATGTCTTTGTTGTTTCCGTTCCTTATATTATGCCCCGCTACTATATATATATATATATATATATATATATATATATATATATATATATATATATATATATATATATAAAACACAATTATAGATCTGTAAAAATCCGATATTAATTATATAGGTATTTAAAGAAAACTTGGTATTATTGTTTTATAAAATTCCCTCATTAATTATAGGTTTCTATAAAAGTCCGGGATTTTAGATTAATTAAAAAAACCCAGCATTAATCATTGTCTTTTTTTTTGTTTGTTTTTATCCGGTAATATGGGTTACTAAAAAAACAGCATTAATTGTAAGTTTATAAAAATCTTATATTAATTACAGGTTTCTATCACACTAACCCCAAAATCGGATAATGAGCATAAACGAATTAAGCATGAACAATGTAATACATGAATTTCTTTTTACTTATATCGATATTGTATCCTTAATGCTATATATATAAAACAAAACTAATGTATTTATTGGTCATATAACTACAACGCTTTCATATAGACTAACTAATCATTTATCAGAAAATCGTGCTATAAAAATCCAATTTGATCAACACGGCACACAAGTCGATTATATTTCTTTCAATATTTGATACTTGTAGGTAAAATAAAAATATATAGCAAAAACTGTAAAAAAAAACAACAAAAAAACAAACAAACATTTAAAGCCAAAAACATGCATTGAAACATTTCTCAGCCGAGTAACTGGTGCATGAAATATATTCAATAATAATGACACAAAGAGACTCTGTCTACGTAATACCACCAGCACTTTTACATATATGTGGTAAGCGGCTTGCAAATGACGCTATCAAACCGGTCAAAACATGATTTAAATTAATAAAACGCCATACACCGAGATAGAAGAAACATAGAGATAAAAGTTTTCCTCAAATTTTAAAACTGTAACATATTCTGTTCTTGAAAACAACCAATTGAAAGTTGAAAGTGCTTTGAAATAAATATACGTACAACTTTTATCCACATCTGTTATCTTGTTTTTACACACGATAAAATTACTAAAAGATGTGTAAATATATACCACAGACCATATCACAATAGACATTGTCCCCTTCAGAGAAATCAGATGCAGAGTCTGTCCTCAGGGATGACCTCATATCCGATTTCTATGGCTATCTTGATATAATAAAGAGCAAATATTTATTTAATAAAACCGCCATTGACTTCAACCACGTCCTCCAAACGACTTCGGAATGTCATGCAACTCTTCTAAATGGATTCCTTCTTTAAATTGGTGATTGCTGCCATAACCTTTGCATTCAGTACGTCTTTGGTGTTACGAGAAGTTTTGTTAGTCTTTGGCTCAACTGCACCCCACACATAATAATCAAAGAGGTTGCAGTCTGGAGAGTTAGGTAGCCAGATGGAAGGCGTGATGTCAGAAATTGTCTGACAGCTATGACTTGGTTCTCTTGCTTCTATGGCATGGTGCAGAGAGTCCTGTTGTTAGATATAGGGTCTTCCAGCAGCCACCCTCTTGACCCAGGGCAACACTACCGCCTCAAGGCACTTGAGTCTGAAGCCATGTGGGAAGATGAATGAAGGCATAGCGTCTCCATCACTAGTTATCACTTCAAACATCTTAGTAATCACCATTAGACTCATCCAACTCTTTTCGAACCCTCTGCACTGTTCCCGTATTGACACCCTGAAATGTTCGTATTGGCGCTTCCGACGTGATTGCTAAGCAGTATAGCATGCCGTTTCCATATTTCTGGTGTAGCGAATTGCGTCATGGTGCTTTTCTTTTTACAGGAAGTGTCCAAGTGACTACTTATTTTTTAAATTTATTGAGAAAATTCATAATTGACTGTTTCTAAGGAAACAGAGAGATCCAATTATTCAGACAAGGAGTGGTAGCGTGTTCATTTTTCTAATTAAATTCTAATTAAATAAAACGTATTCTAACCTTCCAAAAATCTTTACGTGTACAAATAGGAAAAATGACGTAAGTTTTTTTTTGCCGTTAACAATAGAATTTAAAAAAAACCCAGACGACATGCATTTAACGGATGTCAGAATTCGTTGAAAAACACATCCCTACCCTACCTAAACATAACCCCTTTTTCGAACGTAACTAATAACTGATACAACAAAAGTTAATGAAAATGAACAAGCTACCACTCCTTGTCTGAATGATTGGAACTCTCTGTATCCTTGGAAACAGTGAATTATGAATTTTTCTGTGCCTTTAAAACTCAGTAAATTTAAAAAATAAGTTACTCCAAAATTCGCTTAAGGATGAAATGGAACTAATGTTTTTAATTTAGTTACAAAATTAAATTCGAAGTTTTTAGCTTCCATCTTTGAAACATGGTTATTACTGTGTAGCGAAAGAAAACATATTTTAAATCAGTTAATTTATAATATTAATGCTCTGTAAATTTACACTGAGCACCATTTTGTAAAAATAAAAATATCAATAAGAACACTGGATTATATATCTTACTGTTCTTTCCTTTATATATATATATATATATATATATATATATATATATATATATATATATATATATATATAAAATAGTCATCCGCAGTCAGACTGTTTCGCTGTATCAAAGCTCCTCGGTGTGATAGACGTCCGATTGTCTTCAAGCCAGGATCGAAACCGGACTGATGTCAAATCTAACTCTAGGCCACCGTCGCACGGCAGAAAGGAAGGGAATTTTAACGTTTTTCTCTATACAAAATACGCCAGCGACTCGGAAACTCAATTCATACTTGAAGAGTAATGCAGTAGGAGTATATATATCATGTAGAGAGAGATATTGGGAGACAGTCATTTAATAAGCCGGTTGATAAAAAGTCAACAAAATGATAACACTATTGACAATAAGATGATGATATTTATTCACACTATTCATATTATTCGGACTACTGTCCTCATCTTTGTTGCTATATTTATCACAACCTTTCGACCGTTGCACGCTCCGGCCTTCTTCAGGTGGTTGGAATGTCGAACTGAGACCTTTATTTCGCTCGCTGCTCTAGTTCCACGTGTCATGTCTAATGGATGTCAGTTATCTCCTGTTAATTCCCCTCTCCAAGTTCTTCACTGCCTTAACCAGGTATTGAACTCACACTCTTGTCACTGGATCTAACTAACGTCTCTATCCATGTCCCATGTCTCCTGGAGGACACCTGTGTATGAATTTCTGGGTATTATAAACCTGATGTATTTCATAACCAATTTTACCAGTGCTCATATTGCAATTTTTGATGTTATAATCTATGTTTTTTTACCAGAGCTCATATTGCAATTTTCGTTGTTATTATCGCTTTTCTCTGGCATTCCTTATTACTGGTTCTCATTATTATTGGTATTCCATATTTGTGATAAATATGGCAACAAAGATGAGGACAATAGTCCGAATAATGTAAATAGTGTACATAATACCTCATCTCAGAAATATAGACAGATAATGATATTTGTTATATTTTAGCTTTTGAGTAAACTGAAACACAAAGAAAAAAAATTTAAAGTGGGAATTTTCGGACACGCCCGAGTTCTCTTTCAATCAGACGAGTAATAAACAAAGAAGTGGAACTCACTCTTCCTAGGAATGTTTTTGTTGTTGGTTAGAGGGCTCTCTGTGGAAATTATATTCTTTAAAATCTTCTTTTTTTATTCTTCAATTTAGTCAATAACTATTATCAATCTCATTGCTAATGTTGTTATTTATTGTCTTTTTATTCCTCAAAGCGGCCTATTAAATTTACATCTTATAAATAATTTACAATCTAAAAATATTTTCTGGCTTTAAATATCCTGCAAGGGGTTGATAAACCGTAGAAAACCAATCAACCAATCAACAACCAATTCGAGTCGTGTTCTTTATATTAAATTACGCACAAATACCCTTGGGGAAGATATGAATCAACCTCTTCTCCTCCCAGCTATGGGTTAAATAGCAGGACTTGCATCAGTAAATAATTATTATATTCAAAAATATTTTCTGGCTTTAAATATCCTGCAAAGGGTTGATAAGCCGTAAAAACAAATAAATCAATCTTAAAACGGTTTTTCAGGAGGCGTTAGTTAGTGACAAGAGTGTGAGTTCAATACCTGGTTTGAGATTATGTGGAAAGATGATTATGTCATTATTTTACATTCTAGTTACTTAGACTATTCATTTTATCAGGTCATCCCATAAGTTCTGTCCGAATTTTAACTTTTTGTTAAAACGAACGAAATTTAAAGAGTATTTTATAATGTCTAATGGAGCTGAACATTATTTTTATGTTTAGATGCATTTAAACTGATCAAATTTTATTTCAGAGAACAATAAAATTAAATTTTGTTTGAATAAAACCCTGCTAACATGGAAGTACCCAAGAATCATTTGAATGCTTTATGAGTTCAAGAAAGGAAACTCAGCAGCCGAAGCGGCTAGAAACATTCACTCGGTTTATGGAGAGGAATGTGTGAATGAAAGAACTTGCAGAAGATAGTTTGCAAAATTCAGAGGTGGAGATTTCACCCTTGAAGATGAAGATCGAACCGGACATCTAGTTGAGTTTGATGAAAAGCTTCTTGAAGCAGCCCTTGAAGAAAATCCTGCTTTATCAGTTGAGGAATTGGCAGTGGTTCTCAGTTCAAACCATAAAACTGTTCATCGTCATCTTCAACAACTTGGAAAAGTTCCCAAACTTGGAAAATGGGTGCCTCATGAATTGTCTGAAAACAACCTCAAATCGCGAGTTGACATCTGCTCTTCTCTCTATTCTCGCCAACTTGTTTCACCTTTTTTGGATAGACTTGTGACTGGCGACGAAAAATGGATCTTTTATTGAAATGTTAAGCGTCATAGCAGTGGCTTGGTAAAGAGGAAGGACCTCAGCCACAGCCGAGAAGGGAACTTCATGGGCAAAAGGTTCTTCTTTCAATCTGGTGGGATCGCCAAGGAATAATTCACTTTGAATACTTACCACCTAATGCAACAATTAATTCTCAAATATACTGTCAGCAATTAGAGCGTTTGAACCAATCTTTGAGGAAAAAAAGACCTGCTCTAGTGAATCGAAAAGAGGTTATGTTTCATCAGGACAATGAAAGACCTCACAAAGCAAGAATCACGTCACAAAAGATAGAAGAACTAGGTTGGGAGAAAATTCGAATCAAAGCCAAAAGAATTTTACAGTAATGGAATTAGTAAGCTTGTTAATAGATGGAAGGAAGTCATAGATAATCAGGGAAAATACATTGTTGATTGAATCTGTAATTAAATGTAACTTGTTTTCTTTATTCAAAATTCGGACAGAACTTATGGGATGACCTGTGTTATACTGGAACATACCTATTCTATTGTTAATAGACTCTCCCACCTATAATAAGTAGGAGTAGTAGCAATCGCCAGGGGGCTCAGTAAGTTGGTGAGTCAGTCGATGTCAGACATTAAAGTATCAGCCACCACAACTAGATTGCTGCGTCATTAACTATCATATCAAGTTCCTAACGTTTTGTACGTCGAACCTATTTTAGGACCGTCTTAGTGAAATACAAGCCTCCACTGTGAAAACTACTCTATAACAACCTGAAAGTTGTTGGTGCTGTTGAAAGTAAGTGGTGTGTTTTTTCTTATTTGGTAAAGTTCCTTTGTGAATCTGTAGCGCAAGTCTATAAGATCTGATGGAGCAATGTCGCCTTTAAGATCAAGACGATTCATTTGTTCGAAGCAATTTTTAATCTATCTGTTGTACATCGTTGTTAGTTTAGACATTTCTGAACGAGTTATATGACGTCTATATGAAAGTAAATAGGTTCACCTATCGTCCGCTTCACAAATCTCTCCGGTGTTTTGAACAGGAGTAGGGGTTTATACTTTGCTTCGGGGTTAGGACTGGGTTTCTGGCTTCTTCTAAAGTCTACTTCAACTCTACTTCTGACATCTCCGCCTAAAATCTGAACCTTTATTTATTATTTATTTGTTTTTTTTTTATATATAAGCTTGCCTGTCGTCCATTTCTCAATCCTCCTCGGATTTTTTGGAACAGGAATATCCCTTGGACTGGGTTTCCGATTTATTCTAAAGACTACCTCAACTCTACTTCTGACGTCTCCGCCTAAACTCTGAATCTTTATTATTTTTTTTTCTTTCAATAGGACTAGATAGGTTCGCTTATCGTTCGGTTCACACTCCTCCCCAGTCTTTTGAACTGGAGTAGAGTTTTATTGCTTGTTTCCTGTTTAGGGTTGGGTTCATGGTTCCTTCTAAAGTGTCCTCATTCTCTTTCACTCACAGTAGGCCCTTGCGTCTTAGTGGCATTATCACCTTGCTTGAGGTGAATTGATTAAAAAAAAGTTTCTATCTGACGAAGCTATTTAATAACATAACTCAAGTTCTTATGTTAATATTTTGGTTTTGCAGCATCTTGTGGTGTTGGGGAAAACTACACCTAGCGTAACTCATGCTGTGTTCAATGTCCTTTTCTTTTATATTAAATTTGTTATAACTGATGCAAACACTGACGTATTTGAATTGTTTAAACTGCCCAACCTCTTTTAATTGACACTTCGTGGTTCGGCAATACCCATGGTCCAGTACATTTTTTAATCAGTCCTCATTAGTCCCTTCTTGCTTTAATTTTTTTTACAGTTTTAAAATTATCCCCCCCCCTAAGACGTAATAACGAAAGCAAATGCCAGAGATAAAGTTCGGTGGGGCATAGGAAATGCATTTCGCGCTTATTATTTTACAATAAGTCACCCGTCGACGACATTATTGGTCAGCTGTTGTAACAGGACATACGATAAATACACATCAATGCGGCACCCTACACGCAAGCTGCTGGTGACTCGCTGGCGGGCCGCGGTGGGCCTCTAGCGGTCCGCCAGTGGTAACAATGCTAAGAGGAACACGCCGACGAAGAATACGAAAACAAAGATTAAGAAGAAAGAAAGAGATGAAGAAGAAGAAGAAGAAGAAGAAGAAGAAGAAGAAGAAGAAGAAGAAGAAGAAGAAGAAAACAAATGCAAAGAAGAAGTATAAAGTTGATGAAGAATACGAAAACAAAGACTAAGAAGAAAGAGAAGAAGAAGAAAGAAGAAGTAGAAGACGGAGAAGAATACGCAAACAAAGACTAAGAAGAAGGAAGAGACGAAGACGAAGAAGAAGAAACAGAAGAAAACAAAGAAGAAGAAGAGGAAGAAGAAGTAGACGAAGACTAAGAAGTAGAAGAAGAAGAATACGCAAACAAAGACGAAGAAGAAGATGACGAAAACAAAGGCGAAGAAGAAGAAGAAGAAGACAAAGAAGAAGAAGTAGAAGACGAAAAATACAAAAACAAAGACTAAAAAGAAAAGAAGAAAAACGAAAAAGTAGAAGACGACGAAGAATACGAACGCGAAGAAGGAGACGAAGACGAAGAAGAAGAAGAATACGAAAACAAAGAAGAAGAAGAAGAAGAAGAAGAAGAATGGATAAATATTGAACAATTGGAAGAGATGGGAACAGATAGAAGAAGAAGAAGAAGAAGAAGAAGAAAAAGAAGAAGAAGAAGAAGAAGAAAGGGACGAAGACTAAGAAGTAGAAAAATACGGAAACAAAGAAGAAGAAAGAGACGAAGACGAAAAAGAAGAAGAAAAAGAACAACAACAAAAATAATAATTACTAAAGCAGTGTAAAAATGTTTGCATTCAAATTTCTAGGCAACATTCACCCGGCGTAGACAGGTGTTTCAACTAGTTTATGCTCGCCTATTTAAATTTGGAATTTTGATGGGTAGAATATTTCAGTTGTTTATATATTCATCAATTTTGGCTGTATGAGGAAATATTTCACCGGAAAAAGCTCACTGCAATAAAAATAATTGATCACATTACTGATACTTTTATGGTTAAAGTTAAAACAGATTGTCTATTAACATTTCATGAAATAAAAAAAAGGTACCCTCAAAGTAAACAGTGAAATTTGATACGTCTTGAAAATAAATTGAATCATTGCATTAAAGTAGTAAAGTGATCTTTTATTTATTTTTCCGGTTAGTTTTGTTTGGTTACCAAGTGTGTATGTGTATACTTATAAGATATATAATAGTATCTATCTATCTATCTATCTATCTATCTATATATATATATATATATATATATATATAAGATGTAGATAAATAAGTATAAATATATATAAGATGTAGATAAATAGATGCAGAAATAGATGTGGAAAGATATATATATATATATATATATATGTATGCATATATATATATATATATATATATATATGTGTATATATATATATATATATGTATACATATATAAGTGTATATATATATATATATATATATATATATATATATATATATATATATATATGTATGTATGTATGTATAAATATGTGCAGGTATGCAGAAAATAGAAAAGAACACGTTAGGTATAATCCAGGGTTCCTTAGTATTTTTGGTTTATTTTTAAGAAGACAGTGCTCCATACAGAAGTAGAGGTTTATTATAATAATATTTTTGATTAAAAATATGATTCCTTCGCTACATAAGAGTTGTCATGTTAAGTTTTAGTGCAAAGAAATCTGTCCTCATCCATAATGGGGACCAATGGATTAAAAACACCAATGACAACTTTGACATCACCATGGGATCTCTAGACTCTGCAGAATCTTCGGGCCTTGTCGGTCTATTTATACTGTACAATCTAACCGCCCACCGTGAACTAGACATTGGGGACATCGGGCTATACAGAGATGACGGGCTCATGGTAGTGAGGAGCTCCACAAACTTTAAAACAGAGAAAATTATAAAGATAATTTATAAAGAATTCGGGAAACTAAATTTAAAAACAATAGTCAACACTAAATTAAAAAGAGTAAACTTCCTAGACGTAACCCTAGACTTAACAAACAACGTTCACCTACCTTACAGAAAACCTAATACTAATCCCCTGTATGTACACCTTAAGTCAAACCACCCTCCATCTATAATTAAGCATATACCCACATCAATAGAGAAAAGAATAAGTATGAACTCAGCAAATAAGGAATTATTCCGACAACACAGTAGTTTTTATAACACAGCCCTGAAAAATAGCGGATACAAAAACGCTGACATAACCTATAGAAACGATAGTACCAATTATAAGAAAAACAGGAAAAGAAAGATCATCTGGTATACCCCTCCGTACTACCAACTGGTCAGTACTAAACTAGGCCATAAGTTCCTAGCTTTAATTGAAAAGCACTTCCCCACTAATAGCAAACTTAGCGAGATCTTTAACAAAAACACCTTGAAATTGAGTTACAGCTGCACTGAAAATATAGAAAGAATCATAAAAAGACATAAGAAAATCCTAGAAAAACACGTAAACCAAAACAGTAATAAAACACAAACTAAAATTGGATAAAAGTAACGAAAAATTATGTGATTGTAGAACCCCGAAAAAATTGCCCGTTGGAAAATAAATGCCTCACAAAATCTGTGGTATACCAATGCACTATTTCATCCATTGAGAGTCCTAACACTGATACATAGGCTCAACGAAGAATAATTTTAAAATTAGATGGAGGCAACACAAGAGCTCCTTCAACAATATTCAAAATAGAAATCAGACATCTCTATCCCAATATTTCTGGCATCTAAAAGAAACGAATAAAACACCAAAAGTAAAATGGAAAATAGTAAATAAAACAAGAACTTGTAAAACCTGGGATGACCCATGCCCTTTATGCCTACAGGAAAAACTACACATCATTAAATTCCTAAATAATGAAAAATTATTAAACCATAGGCAGGAGTTAACGGTTTTCTGTCGGCATCAATAAACTTTCGCATTAAGTAATTAGCATAAAAAAATCCCATAGCTAAATAAAAGTCTTAAAAGCTTAACCAAATCTTTAATAGGAAAAACCCTTTTTGTAGTCGTCAAAAAACAAAAATAACAAACTAAAATTCAGTGCAATACGATTTGTATATAAAACCCCCACTTGAATAAACAAATAAATAAATAGATAATCAGATGGACAATAATAAAAGACAATTCTCCAGACACATAACGACTTGTAGGCGCGCCATAAAAATATCCCTCACTGGGAACCAACTAAAGGGTGACCGCTAACATTAGCCTTGAAATAGATACCCTACGCAACCTTAACAAAACCTCTCAGAAGATGATGAATCTATTGATAAGAATTAACTTTCTGACCACTTAACGAAGGAAAATAGTCTAGCCACTCCCACAATAACGAATTTTGTAACGGACCACGCTTAAAAACACACGTAAACCGAATAATAGCTTATTCCTAAAATTTCGCTTGAAGATGAAACGGGACTAAACACTACAATTCAACTTAATTTTAATAATTATTTGGATGATTTCGGCTCTCGTTTTTGAAACATGAGAACACTTATGTAGCGAAGGAATCATATTTTTAATCAAAAAATAGTATTATATATATATATATATATATATATATATATATATATATATTTCCACATCTATCTATTTCTGCATCTATTTATCTACGTCTTTCCACATCGAGCTAGCCAAATTTCTTTACAACTATCTCTTTCCAGATTTATCTATCTATCTATCTATCTATCTATCTATCTATCTATCTCTTTCCACATCGAGCTATCTAAATTTCACTTCATCTGTTTCTTTCCACATCTATCTCTTTCTACATCTATCTATCTATCTCTTTCCATATCGAGCTATCTAAATTTCACTTCATCTGTTTCTTTCCACATCTATCTCTTTCTACATCTATCTATCTATCTATCTCACGTCTATTTTCACATCTATCTATCTATCTATCTATCTATCTATCTCTGCATTTATTTACATACGTCTTTACACATTGATCTATCTATCTATCTATCTATCTATCTATCTATCTATCTACACCTTTCTTCATCTATCTATATTATATTGTACTCACAGACATATGAACTCTTTTAGCTACGATCGAAATGTTCATCGTAGGCGTTGCCTCAGATCAGTTTACATCACTAACTTTAAATGTATAGTATTAACATTTATGTGAAATTTAAAAGTTGACGACTGGCCACTGGTAAGATCGTTAAAGGAACTATAAAGAAACAATAACATCCTACGCAGTTAAAGTAGTGGGGTACAAGCAAAAAGTATTGATTTGTTTATTTGCTTGTTTAACGGCATATCAAAACCTTATGGGTCACTTAATGATGAAATTTAATTTTTTGGAAGCATTAGTAATTTCGTTTACAAAAATGTATTGACAGACATGTATTGCTGGTACTGTTAGTATTGTTATAGTATACCTACGGACGATAATGGGTATGTCCCGATTCACATAAATACAGTAGTAAATACTGTATGTTGGTCTGCAGCTGGAGATTCGTCTTCAGCTGTGCTGGTCAAACTCTCTGCCTCCGGGCAGAGAGGATCCCCAGACAAGGCTAAGTTGAAGGGCAGAGTCTCGTCTCGGGAAACAGCTACCGGGCCCCATTTTATACGGGGTCTACGGGGAATTTTTGGCCGAGCCTATAGGCTCGGATAGCGCACATTAATTTCGGCCTTGAGCCACATCTGCCCGCGTTAGTATTTTTTTCTTATGATGTACTGTACCTCATTCGAAGTAGATTGTCAATGACTATTCTAGATTGACCCTTCAGCTTCCAATCTAATACTCTACCCATTAGTACTTTGTTTCACCAGAGTTTTAAAACCTTTTAAACTACTATTTCTCATTTTATGTGGTAATGGCTGCTTATAGCCATTGTCGTTGTGTCTGTATCCTTTTGAAACCAAATGTTTCAGGTGATGCTTCAATCAAGACAGCAAATCAATAAAGATGACATCTTGACAAGAAATTTCAAAGCCTTGAAAGCCTTGTCAACTTGCAACTATTTAAGATACGCAATCTTTGCTCTTTACCAATTTGTGCTTCAGCTGAGATAAATAAAATGTATTTTCTTACTTATAAATAAACGTATTTGCTTCCTCTACCCTATCTTGAAATAAAACCTGAAATAAAAAGAGCTGTTAGAATGTGGATGACATGAAGTCATGCTTAGGGTGATTCCCTGACAGAACCATTAGCCTGTCAAATTTACAGAAGACGTTGGTTCCCAAACTAATGGCAATGACCCAAATACTGCAAACATTAATTTTGTCAAATCGTAAGATGCCAATCTCATCAGACAGCTCGAAAGTATTTAATGTGGGTTTCTTGAAAATGCCGAGCGCGTAATATTTGTTAGTTTGGATACTTAATTACTCCGACATTTATTCTTTCAATTATCGTTGTTCATTTTCGAGAAAAGACGATATAAATCTGAGAGATAGTCAGTGTAGCGTTCATTTTCTTAACGGCTCAAAGTTTGAAATGGACATGGATTCACATCATATGTCTGTGGAGTAGATATCAGAGTCATGTAGCTAAAAAGACCTTACAATTTAAGGCATTCTAATTTGTGTGCGCCAAAAATGAAATAGTTTATCCGATAGGTTGGCGCCGTTTTATGTAAGGGGCTTGTAAAATCTTTAACCGTTTTTTTTTCTTTTTTCTTTTTTTTTTTTTTTTGGCAGAATATTTTTTGTAAGTAGCGACTAATGCGACTAATTTGTATTATGTTTACACAGAGTGCTTTCTTCCGAGAGATGACATGTTTGTTAGTTCCAAATTCTGGGAATGTCTGCTAAAAGTATCCCTCCCCAAATTTATACATAAATCATGCAGATGCATGCTGGGATTTCTTCTTCATTAATAAAAATGGGTAAGTTTTGGTCATTTTTTTTCTTGCCTTAAAAACAGAAGGCTATAACCACTTGATTGTTTTCCGTTTGCCTTACTTTTCATGTCTTATCATTGCTTCACATTAGATTGTTCAGTTTTTGTATTATTTTATTCTGTTCTACTTATTTTTATTATTGTTTAATATATATTCATATATGTTATGGGATCTTACCCATAATAATAATAATGGACTATTCCATACTTAATAAATACTGCACCTCAGGAATAGGCAAGGAGGCTGTCGACTCAGTACTTTCTGAGCGACTGTTCGGTTAAACTCTCTTTCTACGGACGGGAGGAACCCGAAGGAGGCTACGCCGAAGTGCGGGTCTCCTTCGGGGAGGTAAAACTGGCCCTGAACCCGTTTATACGGGTTCAATGGGCATAATTTTGGCCGAGCCCACGGGCTCGGAGTGCCCACGTTAAAAAGGCCTTGTGTTACATGACACCCTCGTGGGGGGCTGAATATCGTCAGTAGTTCAAGACGAGTGAAAAGTCGAGTCAGAGGTAGTCCGAAACACAGTCGCGTTCAGACAATTACTTCAATACATTGGACTAGTGATACTGGTTGAGACTACATTGTTCTCTCTACTAAACCTGATTGTTCGTACTAACACTTTCTACTTCTCTGTATATATTCCTGTTTGTAATATATCTGTGTTATTCCATACCTTTGTTCGAGTTCTTCTTTATTGGTTCTACCTTGGACTATCACCGTGGTACAAGAAACCGGACCATAACAATATATAATACCAATTTGTATTTGGTAGGGATAATTCCAAGGAGGACATTAATCCAAAGTGAGCTCAATGTACAATCACTGGTCCCACCGAATTGACTCGAAGAATAACTTTCCGCCATGTGTGAGTATAAATTCATTCTACCAAAGACGCATCCGATAGCATATCTCTCGCTCTCTCTATCTATCTATCTATCTATCTATCTATATATATATATATATATATATATATATATATATATATATATATATTCATGTTTTACGTATTTATTCTATTCAGCTATTGTTGCTTGATCACTCCGACTAATTCAACATTAATACTTGTTCTAACCTAACTGATAACTTGTTTGTGTAGTTGGAAATCGTCCCCTCCCCTACCTCTGGAAAAAAAGGGAAAAAATATCCCTTCACCCCGCGTTAACATGTCTTCAGTATTCTTTGGCCCTGTGGCTATGTCTTTTGCTCGATAAAAAAAAAAAAAAAAATTGACCTCTCGCGGAATCGTTTTGCCGTTCGTTCTCCTCGTGGTTTAAATATTTTATTAATGCAAATTCTCCCAAGCCCACTGTTGGGGAAGGGTAGGAATGGTCACTGACCGCCCCCCCCCCCAAGCACTGCGTTATTTGTAACTTGACGCTTGGATCTGAGATATGGCTAGCCGTACAATCACTGGTCCCACCGAATTGACTCGAAGAATAACTTTCCGCCATGTGTGAGTATAAATTCATTCTACCAAAGACGCATCCGATAGCATATCTCTCTCTCTCTATCTATCTATATATATATATATATATATATATATATATATATATATATATATATATATATATATTCATGTTTTACGTATTTATTCTATTCAGCTATTGTTGCTTGATCACTCCGACTAATTCAACATTAATACTTGTTCTAACCTAACTGATAACTTGTTTGTGTAGTTGGAAATCGTCCCTCCCCTACCCCTGGCAAAAAAAAAAAAAAAAAAAAAAGTCCCTTTGCTTAGAATAGAACATTGGGACTTATACTAAGTTAAAACTTAGTGTTGTATAAATATAAAATACTAAAATATTCCATCCTATCCCCCTTAATGCACGTATAGTGCCAGAATGGGCACTGCCTACTACCTCCCGGCCCTTATCTGTTTGTCTATTGTCACTGTTATGTGTTATATGTAATAGGAGTAGGTAGACCCTCCTACCGCCCGGTCAACACTCCTCCCCTTCCCTGGACAAGCGCAGAGGCTCACACCTTGTTTCCTGTCTAAGAAAGGGTTCCTGGCACTTTTCTCTCTCTCTGGCCTCTGTACGAGTACTGATGTATTTCTCCCGTGACGTGCGCAGTCTGTGGCATTGCCTCTTCATTTTGAGGGTACACGGTTGACAGTTCACTGGTTGCTGTTTCCGACTGGTAGTTAGGAGCCCTAACTCTTGCGTAGCGTCTTGAGCGGCCGCTCTGATCAACAGTTGTATAATACCGGGGTGTTTGTAGTGCCATGACGCGCATGGATCGGTGTCCCTGCAGTCACCTCCGGTGGGCAACCCTGAAGCCACACTCTGATGCAGGCTGTGCCAACTCCTCTCTGCTCACGTTGCGGTCGATAACCATCTGCTTCTCTATACTTCAGGCCTTCTCATCTTCCAACAATCACTAAACATGAAGACTCGATTGAATCAAAAACGTAAAACTAAACCAGCTCCGCAAAAATCACCTTAACCCCTTAACATTTCGTTCGCCAACATCCGTGGCATTAGAACAAACTTCTGCAGTTTGGAATCTTTCCTCACTGAAAACTGCCCGGATATACTGGCTCTGTGTGAGACAAACCTTGTCTCGTCTATTCCCTCCTCTGATCTCTTGATCCCTGGCTACCTTCCTCTCCTCAGGAAAGACTCTCTAACCCACATGCACGGCCTTGGTGTCTATGTCAAGGACCATCTCCCCCTGGCCAGAGAGCTGTCTCTCGAATCGCCAGACCTGTCGTACATGTGTCTCCGACTATCTCTTCTCAATGCCGTAAGCTATCTCTTCTTCCTCTATCGCTCTCCATCCTCTCAAGACTGTGGGATACTTGATAGCATATCTGACAGCATAGACAAGGCCCTCTCTCTCCACCCGTTTGCTCATATATTCGTGTTTGGTGACTTTAATGCCCATCACACCAAGTGGCTCGAGAATGCTACTACTGACCGGGCTGGCATTCAAACATTTAACTTCTCAATTTCCCAATCCCTCACGCAGATAGTCGACTTCCCCACGCGTTTTGCCCTCGACCTGGCAGGCAAGGCCTCTCTTCTTGACCTGTGTTTTACCTCCATCCCCGAATCTTGTAGCGCCACACACAGCTCTGCCCGCTTGGCAACTCTGATCACGCTGTGGTATCTGTCAACGTTTCCTTCAACTCCACGCCCTGCAAAGAACCTCCCATCACAAGAACCTCGTTCTACTATCAACGAGCGGATTGGGACTCGTTCCGTGACTTCCTCCGCGATGTCCCCTGATGTTGTCTTTACACTCCCTGTCCAAGAATGTGCTTCTGAGGTCTCATCCTGGGTTAAAGCTGGAATCGACGCTTTCATCCCCTCAAGGAAATTTAATGTCAAGTCGCACTCCTCCCCTTGGTTCTCCGCTGCTTGCTCAGCTGCCATCGCCCATAGGAATCACTTCTTTCACCGATTCCGTAGCGACATGTCTGACTGCAATAGACGTCTCTTTGCCTCTGCCCGTAACGAGTGTAAGCGTGTCCTCAACGAAGCTAAGTCAATATTTGCTGCTCGAATGAAGGAACGTATTGCATCTCACAAGTTTGGCTCCAAAGATTACTGGCGAGTCTGCAAGAATGTCCTGAATAATCGAAAACCCTCCATACCTCCTTTATTCAACCAGTTCGAGGTCTTGACCTCCCCGACCCACAACGCTGAATGCTTTGCTCGGAAATTCTCATTTAATTCAACGCTCGATTCCACCGGTCTTCCCATACCAGACTTCCCTCTTAGAACTGGGGCCTTACTGAGCGGCTTACACATAACCCCGTCATTGGTACTAGGCATTATCTCCACCCTAGACCCCCACAAGGCTAGTGGTGGAGACGGCATACCAGCCATTGTCCTGAAGAAATGCGCGCCTGAGCTAGCACCCGCCCTCTCTAAACTGTATAATTACTGCCTCAAGGAATCATGTTTTCCTGACTGCTGGAAGTCCTCATCCATTGTTCCTGTGTTTAAGAACTCTGGAGACCCCTCTGACCCCACTAATTACCGTCCTATTAGTCTCCTACCCCTGTTCGGCAAAGTCTTCAAGCCCCTAATCAATGCCAAAGTGGTTAATCACCTCACATCCCATAATCTGCTCTCAGACAAACAATATGGTTTCCACTAAGATCTACAGCTGATGTGCTTACGGCCATCACTGAAACCGTCTACCAAGCCCTTCAAAATAACGGTGAGGCTCGTGCTGTGGCCCACGACATCTCCAAAGCATTCGATAGGGTTTGGCACGCCGGCCTTCTTCGTAATCTTCAGGGGTATGGTGTTACTGGTCAACTGTTTGATCTAATACAATCATTCCTGTCTAACCGAGAATTGAAGGTCGTTCTCAACGGATTCTCCTCCAGTTCCTATCCCATTAACGCAGGTGTGCCCCAAGGCTCCATCCTTGGCCCCACTCTTTTCCTCATTTTCATCAACGACCTTCCTGAAGCTATAGATTCCCAGGTCGGCATCTATGCAGACGACACTACAATTTACTCCTGCCTCAAAAACAAGTCTAGTGTCGGCGACAAAACTAACCTGGCCGTGCGTCTTGAAATGGACCTCCAATCGGTTGTTAACTGGAGCAAGAATTGGATGGTCAACTTTAACGCCACTAAAACTAAATTACTCTCCATTAACCACCATAGAGATCCTTCCCTGCCCCCCATTAAAATGTCTGATAGTCAACTCCCTGCGTCTGCTCGGTCTCATGCTGACTGCTGACCTGAGATGGAACAAATACATTGAGTCAATTGCTTCTTCCACCGCGAGGAAAGTTGGCTCTCTGTGCCGCGCCAGGAAATTTTTCTCCCCTGAATCGATACTTCAAATATATAAAACAACCATTCGCCCTTGCATGGAGTATTGCTGCCATATATGGGCTGGAGCACCTTCCACTTACCTCGGAGTTCTCGACAAGATCCAGAGAAGGATATGTAATCTAATTGGCCCTGATCTAGCGTCTTGCTTGCAGTCACTCTGTCACAGACGCGCCGTCGCCTCTCTCTGTCTTTTCTACAAATACTTCCATGGTAACTGCTCTGATGAGCTGCTCTCTCTGGTTCCCAGACTCCATGAATTCAAGCGCCCTACGAGGCTGGCATCCCGCTCTCACCCTTACACCGTAGAAACCTTCAAATGTAGCCGTCTCTTCTACTCCAATAGCTTCATACCTCGCACCTCTCGCCAGTGGAACACCCTCCCCAATTACTGTTTCCCTGAAAGCTATAATCTCCAACTATTCAAATGCAATGTCAATCGACATCTCCAATTACCTTGATCTACCCACTATCCTTCTCCTCTTCCTTTCTCCTATCACTCTTATCTGCTCTCGCTCCAAAAACCCCTGCATCCTAGTGGCTTCACGCCTTGCTTGGGGCACAATGCTTAAAAAAAAAAAAAAAAAAAAGTAACACCGCAATATAAGGATATATAAGAAAAAACTTAAAAATCCACCTCGGTTATAATTTATTTCATGAATATTTTTTTATTTATTAAAATAATTAATAATACTATAATATTTATCTCATCAGACCGTAAGTTTGTTTAAAACTAATATATATATATATATATATATATATATATATATATATATATATATATTTATATATATATATGAATATTCCGGCATGAAGCAATCGGACGTCTAGCCACGATGAAGATCTGTGATACAGCGACACAGTCTGCCTGTGGATGACTATATATATATATATATATATATATATATATATATATATATATATATATATATATATATATATATATGTAATGAGAACGAAAATAATATATAAATTCTAGCGTTCACAGCATTAATTCAAAAGAGTGCTCAATACCTATAGTAGAGCAATAATTATTTATTATATTTTTTTCATATAGGCAAAGACAATTTACTCACTACAAAGATGCAGCTTCGTTTCAGTGCATTTAGTTGCACCTCGACTGGTGACAACCAAAATGGTTATGAACAATTCTGTTATTAAGCAGGCCGCACGTGGAACATCACTTCCTTTTTTTCTTTTTTTTTTTTTTTTTGCTATTTGTTTGAAAAACAAATTTAAGAGGGAACGTCTAAGGATAAAGAAAAGATAGGAAAGGCAAAAATGTGACAGAGTGAAACAATAAAGCTTGTTGATAGCAGTTTGGAGAAGGATTGTTGAGGTGTTAAGGTGATGTCTCGACCCGAAAATTTTAAATCGACAGCAGCGGTCAAGGGTTTAAGCACAGCATTTCCAAGCCTCCCAAACTGTTAATTCTGATAGGCACCAGACAGGACTCAGAGCTGGTGGTAACTAACTATATCGAAGGGGAGAAGGTATATTAAATAGGTGAGAGAATATTAACCCTATGAAGGCAAATTGGAGGCATTAGTAATAGGAAAGAATAAGTTTAAATTTAAAATTAAAAATGGATTTAAAAATAATTTAAAAAATATATAAGTTAACGAGGACGTAAGATATTAACGGAAAGAGAATTAGGGAAAATTCTAAGTAGAGAAAAGTTTATAAATTATAATTAATATAGCATAAAAAGATTTTAGAGAAGGTGGGAGTGGCGATGGGACTTAAGGTAGCTAAAAAGGAAAAATTACACTATGGAAATTTGAATTTTTTATTATATCAACATTTAAAGATTTAGAGGTGTTGCGTTGTTGGGCGTGTTCCCCGCGTGCGTGTATTCGAATAAAGACAAACATAGTTGTAGGGATAAATACTGGTATATTTGTAAGAGGTAATTAACAACAGAGTGATTAGTAATAAAGAACGCCGGTTAGTAAGTAACAATAGCAAAAGTCTACAGTCCAACGGTATGTAATGGTAACCTGATCCTTCACACTACACCCCTACTCACTCTAGCACTGACTTATATCGTAGAGGGATAAGTCCATTATCAATCAGAAGATGGGTGCGCCCCAACAAGAGGGGATGGGATTCGGGGGTGATATAGAGTACCTAATTTTTATGCAAAACTAGGTAATCCGTATGGGTAGACCCAAGGAGGATGATATCCAGAGAGCTCAATGTAAATTCAGAGCAAATATGTTTGAATAAAAACAGACCACTTTAAGGTTCCATGTAATAGATTATTTCACCACAGCCCTTTTAAAGGGCTCTGGATCATCAGACTTTACTTCCAAATGTTGAAATGAAAAATGAAAAGAAACTTAAACATTTTTGACGGACCGCACCAAGCATATGTAAAATTAACGAAGTGAGGAAGTGAGGTGGGAGAGAAGATATGAGTGAGTTAGATGTACCATTTCAATTCCTTATCCTTAACCCCACTCTATATATATATATATATATATATATATATATATATATATATATATATATATATAAACTGCGTCTAGAGATTATATGCAAGTTATGAATTGGTATAAAGAGTTGCGTCTTTAATGTTAAAAGTCCTATTATGGTGTTGTTTAGATTCTACTCAATATTATTAACTTAGATATATAGTGATAGAGAAAACTATTGTTTTTGGTTGGAAAAAATTTTACTAACAAAACAGACTAATTTGACTGTCAGTAGTTTATTTGCAACTATTTATTTTGATACTTTTACATTATTATACCTTGTAAAACTAATGTAAAAAATAATATGAAAAGATTTTAGAACAAATTCATCAATTTCTTAAAGGAAAAACATAAAAAAACATTTTATTTTAAAAATAAAAGATATATTAACAAAAAATAACAAGAACCTTCTAAAATTTATTGCACTAATGCTCCTTTCTTTTCAATAACTCTTAGCAGCCTATTGTCAACATTTGATGTTAGATTTGCAATTTTAGCGGCTGGTAAGTTGTTTGCAGCAACTTTAACTGCCTCCCAGAGGTCACACTTGCTGTTGAATTGCCTTCCATTAGAATAAATATCTCTCTTGAGGATGCTCCACAGGTTCTCAATGGGATTCAAGTCACAGCTATTTGAAGGCCAGTCCATAAGAGAATCAACAATCCCTTTTCTTTCAACCAGGATTTAGTAAACTTTGATGCATGACTTGGTGCGTTGTCTTGCATAAAGATCATAGATCTACGCTTGGCTAAAGACTGGTTATCAAGCCATTCAAAGAAATATTGCTCTAGAAAATCACAGTAACTTTTGGAATTCATTTTAACCCCGTCTTTCAGTTTAAATAGACCCACGAGCTCATTACCAATAATCCAACCCATATCATGATCCCACCGCCGACTTGTTGGCGTTTAAAAAATTTTCTTGAGTCATGTTGCTTGCAAACCCATCCTCGAGCCCATCCATCGGGCCCATCGAGGGTGATCCTCTGTAAAAAGCACTTTACTGAAAGTCTGTAAAAAGCACTTTACTGAAATCAGTTTTCATGTATTTTTTTGCCCACTGCAATCTTCTTTCCTTATGTTTTTTGTTAAAATGGTTTTTTTTATTTGATTTTTTACATCAGCAAACTTCCTTAATGCTTTACACCTTGTTTCCCCTGACACCATAGGAGCTCCAGCGGCCTCAAATATGAACGCACTTGACGCATTTGGGTTTCTTATTAATTCTCTTCGGATATGTGATAGATCTCGTATTGTTAAATTCCTGAATTCAGCCTGAGACTTTTTTCCTTGGTTGAATTCCCATTTGACATATTTTCTTGATTGTACGATGATCCCTTTTCAAATCCTTAGAAATTTGAAGCGAAGACTTTCCTTTGCTTATTTCTTTGATTATATAGTTCTTTTCATTCATTGTTAGTTCTTTTTTACGAGCCATAATACTAAATTCTAGTTCTTGCAAATAATCTCTTGACACTGCAAATTACTATAATTACTGAAAAAATACTAAATATCAATCTGAAATTGAAAATTGGGACTTAATTGCTTTCATGCTTACTCGCTATACATAATAGTACAAATTATCTCATTGGATAACACATATCTATGAATTTTACATAAAATATATGACAATACCTCTTTTGCATATAATCTCTAGACGTAGTTTATATACAGAACAAATATTCGTACACATACAAATTTTTAACTTATTGTATTTTCAACTAATGAATAATGTCAATCGACATCTCCAGTTGCCTTGATCTATCCACTATCCTTCTCCACATCCTTTCTTCTATCACTCCTATCTGATCTTGCTCCAAATTTTCTGTAACCCCTTGCGTCCTAGTGGCTTCCCGCCTTGCTTGGAGTGAAACGCTTAAAAAAAAAACAACAAAAAACATACTTTTCATATAATTAACTGCACACAAATGTATAGTAACTAAATATATACATAGAAAACAGAAAAATTTTGATTTAATAGAAATAAATCCCACTTTTAATGGCCGAAAAAAGTATTCGTACAATACAAACAAGAATACATAATCTTCATTTAATACTTTGTAGAATAGCCATTATTCACTTCTACAGCAACCAACCTCTTCTTGTAGTTCTCAATTAATGATTTGCAAATTTTACTTGGTATCTTCTTCCATTCGTCTCCGCATATAGTCTTCAGATCCGGGATGTTTGTTGGTGCTCTCGATTGGATTTGAATTTTCAAATAAGGCCACTGATTCTCGATTGAGTTTAAATTTGGGGACTTACTTGGTCAATTCAGTAAATTTACATGATTTTCAGCAAGCCATTTCTTCGTAGATTTTGCAGTGTGCTTAGGATCTTTATCTTGTTGGAAGATCCAATCAGGAGGAAATTCAAGATTTTCAACAAGAATCATTAAATTTGCTTCCAAAATATTTTGATATGAGCGGCATTCATTCTACCATCTATTACTAATATGTTGCCAGTATCTTTGACAGAAAAAGATCTCCAAACCTTGATGCTGCCACCACCAAATTTCGCTGTTGGAATTGTGTTCTTTTGTTTGAAGGCATCGCCATCTTTTCTTTACACGTGATTTCCAGAATTACGTCCAAACAACTCAGTTTTTGTTTCGTCTGTTCATATTACTCAATACGATTTTTCCTTATGTTCACGAACGAATTTCAATCTGGTATCTTTGCGTCTTTTCAATAGCAGTGAAGTTTTCTGAGGGGAGTGTGACTTAATATTGTTCCTATGAATTTCATTTCTTATTGTCCGTTTTGTGACACAGATTCCTAATGAAATCAAATCACCCTACAAATTTTGTCGAGTAACCATTGGACTTTGTTTAATTTGACGCATTAATTTCCTCTAGATCTTGAAGAAATTTTCCATGGAGCACCTATTCATTGGTTTTCAACAGTTTTACGTTTGTTATACCTTGCAATGAATGAACTAATGGTAGTAAATGGAATATTCAGGTTATTTGAGATTATACTGTAACTTTTATCTTCTTTCCAGAGCTTAACAATCAGTTCTTTTTGCGAATTTATCAATTCTTTACCTCTTCCCATGATGATAACCTTCTTGCACGAATATCAATTACAGAATGTTCTATTTGAATGTTTTAGGCTAAAAATAACTACTGATAACATTATTGGAACATTCTAGAATATTCCACTTGAATAATCTAGAGTATTAAAGCAATTTAAAAGTTTTAAAATCTGAATACGAATTCTTTTTTCCATCAATAAAAATGGAAAAATAGGATTAAGTTCTACTATTTTTTGTTTTCTATGCATTTTTAGTTATTATGCATCAGTGTACAAAGAATTATATGAAAAGTATGTTTATTCATTAGTTGAAAATACAATAAATAAAAAATTTTGTATGTGTACGAATATTTGTATCCCCCCCCCCAACTATATGTTTGATATACAAGGCCTCTCTAACAGCTATGTTTCTGATAATGTGATTTTATAGATTTCTGGAGTTTTTTTTTTTTTTTTTTTTTTTAGTTTTATTGTTTTTGTTTGTTGTTTTTTGTTTTTTTTTACAAGAACCCTTGAAGAAAATTCTGGTCGAAAACACAAGAATTCTATATAAAATACATTATCGGAAACATCTCGCTATTAGAGAGGCTCTGTATATCAAATATTTCCCTCCTACTATCAACCTCACATTATTTAACTGTGGAAATGGAGTATTGAAAGTTTTTTTTTTTTTTTTTTAAAATAGTCAGACGCTCTCGCGAATTCAAACCGCACGCAACACGTGAAAGCTTGGAATGAACGCTTCTATTCAAAACAACAAAAACATAATTTACAACCTAAAATTCAAAACATGAGAAAAACTACCAACACCAGAGAAAAACAGCCTTGAAAATGGCGATAGAAATGGACGAAATATATAGAAAAAATTTGTACTCTCTTACTCCTACAAAACGGAGAAGTGAAAAGATGCTGGAAAAACTTAATAAAAAAGTTAATTAAAAGACAACTTGAAATGTCTCAACTTTGATCTGAAAACCATCAAACCGAAAGGAGTGGCGTAAGACATGTTTCAATAAGTTAAAAGGTTTTGAAGACAGTAGACTGAAGTCCCGTGCTAAACTTGGTCAAGCTCTGAAGTAGAGACGCCGTCAAAATCCTGCTTTAACAAATTTCATATGTCAGTGTGGCTTTGTCGCCCACAGCAAGGCTGGGCCAGTATCGCACTTAAGAAAGCACAAATGAAACATGGCTTTCCCTTACCTGATTTTCCCCACAATAGCCCCTTTTAGCATGCATAAGTGTAAAACGAAAGGCACCATCCAATGTTGACCCTCATTTATCGTTCACGATAGAAGAGTCCGCTATATAATCAGTTGTATGGATATGAGTTTGTAACCCTGGCCTCACGCTTTTGCGATCATCAGACAAACTGAATTTGTTCGCTCTATCACTGATATTGAGCACTTTCTAATAAGTACCGCGCATATATAATATATATAGAAATTATATATATGCATGCACACATACATACACACATACACACACACACACACACACACACACACACATATATATATATATATATATATATATGCATGTTTCATTAAAAACGACAGACAAGGTACTACGCTTAAGCTTTTTTTTATTTAATTTTTCTTGTGTTCAACAAACGCTTTCTTTTTGGACACAGTGTGTAGAAAGTGTCTAAATGTTCGGAAAATAATACATCTTTATAACACCCTAAAAGCATACACTATATATATATATATATATATATATATATATATATATATATATATATGATGTCACACATTATGAAATGGACAAAGTCCGACAATTATTTTAAGACATTTTTATTTTTATACATTCTTTTTATAGATACAAATAATTAAGTAAATGCTCTGTTTATAATAAACAGTATTAAACAACATTTACCGGCTTGAATGTCCGAGAAATTTTCACAGAAAATATTCGTCCTCCGACAGGATTCGAACCTATATCCTATACTGAACCGTCATTTAGCTTGACGTGCCTTAACCGATTTGGCAACAGAGGAGCGTTCGGTTAGCAGGGTCAAATTTACTGTATTTAAATTCGGTATATATATATATATATATATATATATATATATATATATTCTGTCTGAATTTCTAGTGTGAGGAGTTATCATGATTTACATTATTTATGTTCGGACTATTCTGAACTGAACCATTTATTTAATTTACTTCAAGTCCTTATTTAGTACTGCTCAGTTATTGCTCGCCCGTGTGTGCTTATGCATCTATCTGCCATGTGCTTCCTTTTCATGCTTGCACATCTCAAGTGCAGCTGGGTCTATCACGTGTCCAGCTGTCAGAGCAGCCACTAAAATCGGATGAATATCATATCTCCACACCCGGAGATGAGGTCATCTGAGAGGTCAAACCCTGCACCTGCTTTCTCTGACGGGGACAATGTCCGTTCTGGCATGATCTGTGGTATATATTTACACATCTTTTAGTAATTTTATCGTGTGTAAAAACAAGATAACAGATGTGGATAAAAGTTGTACGTATATTTATTTCAAAGCACTTTCAACTTTCAATTGGTTGTTTTCAAGAACAGAATATGTTACAGTTTTAAAATTTGAGGAAAACTTTTATCTCTATGTTTCTTCTATCTCGGTGTATGGCGTTTTATTAATTTAAATCATGTTTTGACCGGTTTGATAGCGTCATTTGCAAGCAGCTTACCACATATATGTAAAAGTGCTGGTGGTATTACGTAAACAGAGTCTCTTTGTGTCATTATTATTGAATATATTTCATGCACCAGTTACTCGGCTGAGAAATGTTTCAATGCATGTTTTTGGCTTTAAATGTTTGTTTGTTTTTTGGGGTTTTTTTTTTTACAGTTTTTGCTATATATTTTTATTTTACCTACAAGTATCAAATATTGAAAGAAATATAATCGACTTGTGTGCCGTGTTGATCAAATTGGATTTTTATAGCACGATTTTCTGATAAATGATTAGTTAGTCTATATGAAAGTGTTGTAGTTATATGACCAATAAATACATTAGTTTTGTTTTATACATATAGCATTAAGGATACAACATCGATATAAGTAAAAAAAATTCATGTATTACATTGTTCATGCTTAATTCGTTTATGCCCATTATCCGATTTTGGGGTCAGTGTGATAGAAACCTGTAATTAATATAAGATTTTTATAAACTTACAATTAATGCTGTTTTTTTTAGTAACCCATATTACCGGATAAAAACAAACAAACAAAAAAAGACAATAATTAATACTGGGTTTTTTTTAATTAATCTAAAATCCCGGACTTTTATAGAAACCTATAATTAATAAGGGAATTTTATAAAACAATAATACCAAGTTTTCTTGAAGTACCTATATAATTAATATCGGATTTTTACAGATCTATAATTGTTTTTTTATATATATATATATATATATATATATATATATATATATATATATATATATATATATATATATATATATACACACACACAGTAGCGGCCATAATATAAGGAACGGAAACAACAAAGACATAAATAAGTGTATTACTTAAAAAAAGTAATGCATGATTAGCAATGAAATTTTTACCGAATAAAGATTAGGGTTACAAAAATTTACATAATAGTTTTTTTTTATAAAGATTAAATGGAACACGTTGGGTGCATAATCCGGAGTTCCTTAGTATTTTTGTTTTATTTTTAAGAAGACAGTGCTCCATACAGAAGTAGAGCTTTTATTATAATAATATTTTTTTTTTTAAAATATGATTCCTTCGCTACATAAAATATTCTCATGTTTCAAAAACGAGAGCTGAAACCATCCAAATAATTATTAAAATTGTTGAATTGTAGAAGCATCCCGTTTCATCTTCAAGCCTTGAAGATGAAACGGGACAAACACCTCAATTCTACCTGATTTTAATAATTATTTGTCTGGTTTCGGCTCGTTTTTGAAACATCTTATGTAGCGTAGAAATCATATTTTTAAACAAAAATTTATATATATATATATATATATATATATATATATATATATATATATATATATATATATATATATATATATATATATATATATATATATCAACAATTAATGCCGGATGTTTTTAAACTTATACTTAATACAGGGTTTTTATCAGTCTATAATACCGGATTTTAAAAAAACTCTAATCAATAATGAATTTAACCCCCCAAAAAAAAAAGGATTACTACAAGAATTGTATTTTAGTTCTTATAATTAATACTGAATTTTACGATGTTTATTAACAAAAATGGCACGTCTACTCAAATACGAGTATCCATTAAAAATAAGGTTTGAAGTAATAAAAAACGTCGGATTAAAATAAGGCAATTAATTCTTCAGAAAATATTTTCTTTGCGTTTCGGATACGAAACTAAGCAGATGCATTCTTGAAAATCTGAACAAGGGAATTGGCATTCTTAAAAAGGGCAGATAGATCCTTCCTGGGGTGTAACGCTTTCCGTAGCCTATCGGTCAAAAGGACACCGGATTAGACGGTATTTCTCCTACAAAGGTGGACACATATTCGAATCCTGCCGGAGTCCATATTTTCTTTATTAAATTTAGACGTAATAAATAATAATAATAATATTATCTGTTACTCAAATACGGGTATCTGCTACTTAAATACAGGTATCTGCTACTCAAATACGGGTATCTGCCTCTCAAATACGGGTATCTGCTACTCAGATACGGGTATCCAAAAAAATGTCGGATTAAAAATAAATCCATCAATCCTTCCTTTTCTATGAATATTTTCATTCGTCCCGGGTACGACGATAAACTGCATCCGGCAGCAAGGCCACTGATAGGGAGGGTTTGAGGAGCGTTTAGCCACTTCTTAATTGCTGTTGTTCCCAGGTCCACTCTAACCAGGGGTGGTAGCGCCTGTTGGGGTCTCAGCTATGGGCAAAAAATTAACCCCCAAGTTGGGGTCAAAACACTACAAAAGTATAAAAACTTTTATAGTAAATATACCAGTATTACTTCCTCACAGTAAAAAATTATTAACAATATATTTTTGCAAAAGAAATTACTAATGCTCGCAAGAAAATTAAATTTCGGCATTAAATGGCCCATGAGGAGTTGATATGCCACTAAGCAAACAAACAAATACTTTCCTGGTTAGTGTTCTAATTAACTTTACTGCATTGTATCAAGAATTTATGAATTTAAACGCAGTACTAGATTGGCAACTAGGTCTCAATTTATTGTTGAGTTGGCGAGATGCAACCGCAAGTTCTATGCTAACATAACAGTTTCTTCTCTCACACTTCTCGCTTGTGGAACTCTCTTTGGGATACTTGCTCTCCAGTCAACTTTGAAAGTATAAATATAATGTCAATCGTCATCTTAATTCCTGTTCTTACGTCCTAGGTATGACGACAGGAATGCCTCTGATGGGGAGATTAGATGTTTTGAGAAGCGTGGAATTGTTGTTGTTGTTGTTCCCAGGTTCATCCTCACCCAGCTATGGGCAAGTAGTGAACCCCCCAAACAAAGACAAGACACTATGAATGTATAGCAAAGAAAACAGCGACTTACCCCGTCAAACCAAGCGACAGCGTGTCGCGTGTATCCTACGACGGAAAATGTGGCGAAAAAGAAAATTATTTACCAAAAAAAAAAAAAAGGGCACGTATACCGCTTGACATGCTGAAGACGGAATATTTAAATAAGAAACAAGTCAGTTGCAGGAGTCGCCATAAAAGTATTTTGATATGCAAAAATTGAGCGTCCTCTACTAGTTGTCGACGAATGAAAAAAATGCTCGGGAATAAAAAGAAAAGTGAAAATAAAATTGGGGGATTGTAGCTACCGCGTTCATCCGAGTGAGTTTTTTTTTTTTTTTTTTTTTTTAAGCATTCAACTCCAAGCAAGGCGGGAAGCCACTAGCACGCAAAGGGTTTCAGAGTAGGGGCGAGAACAAAGAGGAGTGATTGAAGAAAGGATGAAGAGACAGTTAGAGGATAGATCAGGGCATCTGGAGACGTCGATTGACGTTACATTTGAATAGTTGGAGATTATAGTTATCAGGAAAACAAGAAATGGGGAGATAGTTCCACAGGCGAGAAGTGCGAGACATGAAGCTATTGGAGTAGAAGAGACGGATGCATTTAACAGTTTCGACAGTGAAAGTGTGAGAGCGAGTTGCCAGCCTAGTTGAGCGCTTAAATTCATGAAGTCTGGGAACCAGCGAAAGCAGCTCATCGGAGCAGTTACCGTGAAAGCATTTGTAAAAAAAGACAGAGGGAGGCAACGGCACGTCTGTGAGAGAGCGGCTGCAGACGAGATGCCAGATCAGGGCCAATTACATTTTTTCTGATTGGTTACGTGCATTGTGATTTGTGAGTACCTGCGAATCGAGTTTTCGGCATTTCTTTCTGCTCCCGATGTTCGAGTCTGAACTTACAGTGAAGTAATCTGCGACAAATATTTCCTTTGCAATCCCAGAACGCTTACAAAGTTTATAAAAAATACATTTTTTTAAAGCAAAATGACAAACAATACACTTTTATGAAAAAATAGCAATAATGCCTATTTAACTGTACAAGATGCGTTGGGTAAATTGTCGCCATTTTTATGTTTTTAATTTCGCACATGCATGTTGTTTGTTTTTTATTTTGTCGACTGCACAATAGAGTAGGGTCAGTTGGGCACCGTCTGTGAGAAAAAGAGCACCATGACACAATTCACTCCGCCAGAAATTTAGAAACGGCATCCTGTACTGCTTGGCATTCGCGCCGGAAGCTCCAATACGAACATTTCAGAGTGTTTGGGTGTCGATCTGAGAATCTGTACAGAGAATTCGGAAAGAGTTGGATGAGTCTAATGGTGATTACGATGGTGTTTGAAGTGATCACTAGTGATGACGACTTTAAGCCTCCATTCTCACAGGAACTCAGACTCAATACGGAGGCCTACATCAAGTTCTTTGAGGAGGTAGTGCTGTCCTGGGCCAAGAGGATGGCTTCTGGAAGACCCTATGTCTATCAACAGGACTTTCTGCACCATACCAGTAGAAGAACCCAGTCATGGCTGTATTACAATTTCTGCGAGCATATCACCCCTTACATCTGGCCACCTAACTCCCCAGACGTCATCCCCCTTGATTATTATTCTCGTGACACCAAAGATGAACTAAAGGCAAAGATTATAGCAGGTTTATGTTTGGGTGCCTTTATAAAGATTAGTTGGATCAGATGTTTTTGAGAGTCATTCTGATTGGTCAATAAATCAAAGAAAATGTTTCTTTTCAAACTAGTGCAACTTAACTGGATTTTATTGGCTGAATCCTTTGAAATCTGAACTCTTAGTTCAAAACATGCTTTCCTTCAGTCAGTTAGGTGTCATGCGTGATACACGCTTAGGCGATCATGTATCTTTCGATACATGACTGACGAGGCAGTTTTTTTTTTTTTCAGTAGGTTGTCATTTCGTTCTGCAGTAGACTAGTTGCCATCAAAGGCTATAGAACCCGCTATTTATATGTCCTGCTATTTACCCATAGATGGAGAGAGATGAAGAGGATTCATACCTTTCCCAAGGGTATTAGTACGTAAGTGAACGTAATGGATTTGACTGGAATTCGAATTTGGATACTGGCTCTAAAATAAGTGTTTAATAGATTTTAATTTGTATTTGTTTCAAATTGCTACAATCTCTCAGTTTGACTGTACCTAATTGATATTGCAGGTTCAAATTGAAGGTTACCTTGATCAACAGCCACCTGAATAAGGCTGGTGGACACAACGATGGAATCGTTGTGATAACAACAACAAAGATGAGGACAATAGTTTGAATATAAATAGTGTAAATACTGCTTAAAGTTGTTTATTTGGACAGTTCCAGAAAAATGGTGGAAAATCTTAGTCTTGAGACCTATGTCTTATTAAAATACGACTCTGCAAATAAATAGTCCAAAACTAAGCAGAATGGAAATTTAAGCTTCAAGAAAGATTTTTTTCCCTTTTTAAATAAATTTTAATCTTTCATATTGCTTTTTTTTCTTTTACTTTTTTTTGTTGAGGTACCTATATGAAGATTAGCTGGATCAGATAATCGATTTTTCAGAGTCATTCTGATTCGTCAATAAATCAAAAAGATTACCAGCTATACATTTTTGAAGGAAATATATTACCAGCAATAAAAATTGTCAGCATTAAATAATCCAATGAGATTGATATGATGTAAAATAAACCAAACCAAATCAAACCAAGCCAAACCAAAAATTTTTGAGAGTCATTCTGAGGGTCACTAAATCAAAGGAAATTTTTTCTTTTCAAACTAGAGCAACTTGACTAGATTTTATTGGCTGAATCCTTTCAAATCTGAATTAACTCTTAGTTCAAAAGAAGCTTTCCTTACTGGCTCTAAAATAAGTGTTTATTAGATTTGAATTTGTTTCAAATTGCTACAATCTCTCGGTTTGACTGTACCTAATTGATACTGCAGGTTCAAATTGAAGGTTACCTTGATCGACACCCACCTGAATAAGGGCAGAGGTCAAAACGGCTGGGTCGTTGTGATAACAACAAAGATGAGTACAATAGTCTGAATATAAATAGTGTAAATACTGATTAAATCTTTTTATTGGGACGGTTCCAGGATGATGGTGGAAAATCTTAGTCTGGAGACACGCGCCTTATTAAAATACGACTCCGCAAATAAATAGTCCAAGACTAAGCAGAATGGAATCTTGGAAAAAGATATCAAGTACTGTTTGGTAATATGTGTTTAATTTACTTGAAACCACTATTTAGTCATAAAGGGTTTATATATCAGAAACTCTTATCTAGATATTTTTGTCTTCATTGGGCATGAAGCAATTTCTGCAGACAAAGAAATTCAAGGCATAATATTTAGCAACAAAGGTCAGTAAATCAAAGAAAAGTGTTTCTTTTCAAACTAGTACTGGCTGGTACGTACTAATTCGAACCTCCAAAATCAGGGGTGGGGTTGGGTGGGTGCTAATTGGTAGGCAATACTTTCGCTATCTTATCAACACTTTTTTTTCTACCTACAGTTATACACGTTAAAAAATAAACTAAGCACAATTGATTAAAGGATAAAAAATCTTCGGATTTTGACGCTAATCTGGGGTCGCTTCTTTTTTTGTATTTTTTTTTTCTTTCTTTTTGTCCAAATCCGTGTATTTGTTTTGCTCATGCTAAGTCGCGAAAAAAAACAAAACAAAAAAAAAAACACTATATATTAAATTCACTATTTTTTCATCCGTAATGTTGAATGTGTTAAAATTATTCAACTTTTTAACAAGAAAGATCTCAAGTCAATATGAAAAATTGCAGCAAAACATTGTTGATTTATTTAAGATGGAATGATCTATTATTTATAACATGTCTCTAATTATCATTTATATAAATTTGATTTATTTTCAGTTTTTCTAGTTGAATTGTTCACCTATATTGCATAAGATTAATTATCCATACATAATTAGGTTATAATAAAATTTGTATTTTATATAAATACTACCTTATGAAAGTTATATTGTAATAGAGTAGGGGCTGTGTATTATAGTTTTGGGAAGGTGTATCATAGGTGGGTCATGAGACTCTTGCCTCGGCCCTGATCACAGCTATGGTAAGTTTCCTTTTTTATAGTAGGGATAAGAAATGTATTTTAATGATTGTCTATCTTCAGAATGGCTGAACAATTAATTCGGAATATTATTTGAATTTCTAGAGTTGAAAAAAAAAATGGTGACGGAAACTGAAAGAGTGTAGTCATTTTGCAATCAAAACGTTAGGGGAAAAACGATGTTTTAAATCATTTGCGCTTTGATGCATAGACTACCCACTTCAATATCACAAATCAAAGCAATAAATGGCTCCATTGGGGGCGGCTTACTTGCAGCAAAACGATGAAAAAGAATGCATCTAGCTGGAGATACATGTACGCCTCAACACCGACGTGTACAATCCAGTGGCAATATAAAAAGAATAAAAAACAATATATCTAACTTGGAATTGACAGTCAATGTAATCAGTGAGAGAGAGTTCAAGGTCTGCAGATGGTCACCGATGTTTCACTCGAAAGCCTTTGATGAAGACAGTTTCTTTTTTCTCATTGCTTTGCCCCCTCACTATAACCTTGTTAGGCCCTGTGACAAAATAAGAAAAGACTTCTTACTTCAAAATAATATGTACAATTAATGAATAGACTCGAGTATAAACCCGATCAATTGTTTTACCTATTATACGAGTTTTTACCTTTTATCTCACGTATAAAAGAAAAACAGATTTTGATGTTAACCTTTTGAGCCCTGCGTTCCTGAACAATTTGAACCTTTTGAGCCCTGGTGTTCCTGAACAATTTGAACCCTTTGAGCCCTGCGTTCCTGAACAATTTGAACCCTTTGAGCCCTGCGTTCCTGAACAATTTGAACCCCTTTGAGCTCCTGCGTTCCTGAACAATTTGAACCTGAGAACAATTTGAACCTTTTGAGCTCTGCGTTCCTGAACAATTTGAACCTTTTGAGCCCTGCGTTCCTGAACAATTTGAACCCTTTGAGCCCTGCGTTCCTGAACAATTTGAACCCTTTGAGCCCTGCGTTCCTGAACAATTTGAACCCTTTGAGCCCTGCGTTCCTGAACAATTTGAACCTTTTGAGCTCTGCGTTTCTGAACAATTTGAACCTTTTGAGCCCTGCGTTCCTGAACAACTTGAACCCTTCTGCTTGAGCTCCTGAGTCAAAATTCGCAAATAATTGTTATGTAATGTTTTACGGTAGATATAAAAATAGTTACAAAAAAATCTAAGCATTATACTTAACAGGGAGAGAGCATGATTTCATGCCTTCACTTTATCGCCAAAATTATTTCTTTGTGTGCCAGTCTACCTAAATAAGACAAACAATAGCAAAACACTACGCAAGTGTTTACCCACCGTTCAACCGGTGACTGGGCATTAATTCATTTTTCCCTTACACCGGCAAAGTGGTGGTCAGGGTTCAAAGTGTTAATATTTTTAAAATATATTTTCGAAATTTTTAACGTTGCTTTCTATAATAAAAAAGAATAAAGTCATCAATTTGTTTTCTTTAATAGTGATTTTTTTATTATCTTAATTGAGTTTATTTAAGGAAAAACGCAAATATTTTATCGTCCAAAACAAATCCGTGACCTTACAATTAATAGGCTTTCGTTCCTACCATTGCATCACGCCACCTACATGCTGTATGTGAAAAATATGGACTAGCAAAATATTTAAACCTATTCAACTGCTTTAATTAAAGCAATTTTGAAAATCAATTTTATGGCTAAAGCAAACCTCCTATAAAAAGTAATTCCTGCATATCTCAGCGAGGCAAAAGAAAGGGTCTTCGCCTATGTTAGGTATTATCAATGGTACATATAGCAAACATGGATCTTCGTGCCGAAAAAAAGAGTGTCAAAAGAATGGTTTTTCCAATGACACCGCTTCTATTTTAACTCTTTTTCTCTCTTCGGCAATGTTTCTTGTTTTAAAAAGCGATTATTAAAATTGTAATAAAACTTAAACTTATGAAAGTGAATTTATACATTTTCTTTGTTCTTGAGAATTGACAACAAAAATAATTGTTATGGTCCAATATCCTCGCATCACAGTTATGGTCCAAGGTTAGAACCAAGGAAGAACAACACGAACACAAGAGTAGAATAACAAAGATCTATTACAACAGAAATATAGTACAAGAAGTTGAAGGTGTTTGTAATGACTGTCCGTCTGGTTTAGTGTGAACTAATATTGTCTCGATTCGTTACACCATTCATTAGGTATCTAGCACCCCCCACACACACACACAAGGGTTGCATGTGGCACAAGGCCGAGTTTAATGTGGGTTTCCCGAGCCCGTACGCTCGGCCAAAAATATACCCTTTGAACCCGCCTAGACAGGTTCAGGGCCTGTCTACCTCCCCGGACGAAACCTTACCCTTCGGCAAAGCTTCGTCCGGGCTCCTCTCTGCCAAAGCAGAGAGTTCAACAGTCATGACCTGGTGCTCGTTACACCATTCATTCATTATACCTCTTGAGAGGAGCAGTATTTATAGTGTCAGGAAGAGTCTATTATCGTTATAGGTAAGTTCCCATAACAATATTATATTGCTTATTGGGATGGTTTTCAAAATATCGGCTAATTGCCAAGATGATTCAAACTTTATAAAATGGTAAATAATAAGGGTTTCCTTATAGTTGGTTCACATATTTTAATAATTTAGTAAATGTTTATAAATTTATGAATAAAAAATTGTTTTCATATTTATTTCTTTATACCGCTATTTACATTATTCGGACTATTGTCCTCATATTTGTTGCCATATTATCACAAAGTTTCAGCCGATGTACGCTCCGGCCTTCTTCTAAATAGTGTACCTCATCTCAGAAATATAGACAGATTTCTTTATAAATTGGTAAATAATAAATACCGCATTGCATTAGTTTTAATACAATTGTGTTAGATTTTAGAATGTTGTAAATAAAAAATTATTCTTGTAAGTAAACAAACTAGTAAATAAATAGGGTTTAATAATTTATAGATGTAATATTTGAATAGTTGTAAATTGTCAACAGCAAAAAATGTTTAAATTCACTTTTATCCTATGTTTGGTTTTTATTCCACAGGAAAACCGTCCTTTTATAGCTGGTATGAAAGTCAATATTTGCTGAAAACCGTTATAAATTTGACATGTTTCGCCTTTTTGCTTTGGCTTCATTAGAAATGAATTCATAAGGTAGTCACGGAACATATATATATATATATATATATATATATATATATGTGTGTGTGTGTGTGTGTGTGTGTGTGTGTGTGTGTGTGTGTGTCCAGGTAAAATGAGAACAAAAGCAGTATTATTCCACTGTCCGTAACATTTAATTTAAAGGAGGTCTCAATACAAAGGAGAACTGACTATTATTCATTTTAGGATATTAAAACAAAAACATGTTAAAAATCGCCACACAATGGCAATTATGTTTCAACACTACAAATGTGTACTACTGACGACTGAACGATTAATTTAATTCCAAAAGCCGAATACTTCCTCTTTTCTCGAGAAAAAAAAACAGAATTAAAAATAGGCCTGTGAGCTTTACCGTGATTAACCAATCGAAAGTGACCTATGCTAAATTCAAACTCACCGAAAGTTTTTTTAATGGCACGAAGTTGTCTGCATATAAATCCTAGACAATTTCATTATGGACAAATACAAATGGTTTCATTATTTCCTAAGATGTATAGAAGTCAGGCGTCCAACGTCACTAAGAAGTAAAAGAGAAAGAGGTATTTGGATAATTTAACATGATGCTAATTAGTTATATGTTTGGTCAGCTTCTTACATAAAATTTTGTAGTTGATAAATAAAAAGCCTCTTTAAGAAACTAGTAAATACCTTAACCGTTTGTAAGAAAAAAACAAAACAAAAACAGATCATAAATACAAAATACTTTGGCAAATTAATATGCAACCGTTAAGTAAAGAGCATCCATATAAGATATTAATAATACTAACCAATCATTGTAACACTAACTAAACACTTGTACATTTATATAAGATGTTAATAATATTAAATAAAAATCAATTCAGAGCTATATTAAATGAAAATGAATCTTAAAAATAGAATAGTAAGCCATATAAGGTACACCGCAGTTCATCTACTGATTATTACTATAGGAAAAAAGTATTATCAAATTCAAGGTTTAAACATATTGTAAGGTATAAAGGTAGGCTATGCCTACAATTTACAGTCAGCTCACTTCTTCGGTTTAATAAGGAGTTTTTAGTAGAAAATCTAATACTTTCTAATTTTTCATGTAAGCATATAACGCAGAGTTTATTTAAAGATCTATATGTAGTTGTTTTTAAAATTTTCCATTTTACCTTAGGAGTTTTATTAGCTTCTTTTAAATTCCAAAATATTTAGAAAGAGATGTACTATTTTTATAAGTTATATTGGTGAAGGATAAGATATTTTGGTACCATCTACTCTTAGTATTCCCAATATAAAATTTTTCAACAGTCGGTTTCTCTATTGTAGAAATAGTAATTAGATAAACAGAGAAGTGGTTAAACATTTATTTCGTAATGAGCATTTGTTAGAATTCTTGCAATTAGATTGGTTAATATTATCAATACTATTTATATTGGAATGTGTATTATTGTCCAAATGTTTAAATTGGTTTAAAATTTTATTATTGCGTTTCGTTATAATGTTCTCAAGATTATCGGTGCAGCTATAACTTAGTTTTAGTGTGTTTTTTTTAAAATATTTTACTAAGAGGGTTATTTTTAGGGAAATGTTTATCAATTAAATGGAGGAACTTCTGGCCTAACTTACTACTGACCAATTGATGAAATGGGGGCGTGTACCAAATTATTTTCCTATTCCTATTTTTTTTCCTTAGATTAGTATTATCATATTTTCTATACTTGATTTCAGCGTACTGATAACAAGTATTTTTCAAAGCAGTATTATAAACACCGCTGTATTTATTGAACACATCTTTGTCAAATGAGTTGTTGCTAATCCTATATTCTTACAGATAGAGGGTGATTAGAATTGGGGTGAATATATATTGAGTTAGCATTATTTTTCATATGAGGTTGGAAAGCATCATTAACAAGACCTAACGTAAAATCAAGAAAATCTACTCGTTTAACATTATGGATAGCGGCTCGGATTAAGGAATCGGAGAGCCGAGTTCGAATCCCAGTCGAATCCATTACATTCATTTATATGCTAATACCCTTGGAAAAGGTATGAATCCTCTTCTTTTCCCTCCAGTTATGGGTAAAGAGCAGGACAGTCTGGGTTCTATAGAGTTGGATGGCAACTGGTCTACTGCAGAAGAAATGGCAACCTACTGTGGGAAAAAATCTGCCTCGTCAGTCAAGTATCGAAAGATACATGATCGCATAAGCGTGTATTCCGCATGGCACATAACTGACTGAGTTATCTTAACATTAAGATTTATAATTTTTAATTCTCTATGAATCATTTTCTTTAATTTGTCAACATTAATTTTAGTAGAATTTCTTATTACTATAAGGCCATCATCTCTGTATAACTCTATATTATCAATATTAACATCATCATAAGCGCTGAGAAACCCACCAGGTCAGAAGACTCTGCAGAATCTAATGATCCCACAGAAATATAAAAGTGGTCATCAGAGTTTTTAACCCACTGTGCATTGTTTTTAATGAGAACAGATCTTCTACAGTTCATTATTATATTTAGATCTTCATTGGAAACATTAGAGTATTTTTGGTAAGATTCTTGAAAATGGAGGAGTTAAAATCCACGATATCAAATTGGATAAAATAGCAACTTCTTTTATTGTTAATTCTTTTGAACCAGTTAATGACATCAACGGTACCATACTATTGTAAAAGTCCAAAGCGTCGTTTAATTTGTTCGTTGACTCTATCCAGGATAACTATGCTTATCTTTCCTGTTTCTGGACTGGTAGGGTTGATAATCCTCGTGGGTAGTTTGGTCTCAAAGTCTGGTTTATGATCTTTAATTAAGATATATGATTCTTTGGTACAGAGCTTACTAACCCTATTGCTATTTTAAGTTTATCAATTATATTTTGACAGGAAGAGTAATTCTATCAACTAAATTAATACTGTTAATATTCACCTTATAATGTTTACTTAATTTTTTTCATTAAAGCATTATAATCTTTAGGATTAAATTTATAAAAATTAGCAGTTTTATCAGATTTACCAAAGATTTTGATAGATCTATTAATATGTTTAACAACAGAATCTAGATGCCTCTGAAAATGATTCCTCTTTTTATGAAAAATGATATCTTATTTATTATAAAACGCAGGTTGTGTGTGTGTCTGTACGTTTATATATTGGATCGGATTTCCTACATTTTTCAACCGATTTCAACAAAACTTCACAGGACTACGTAAAATTACCTTGCGGTGGTTCTGACAGCGCCAAAAATTGGAAAAACACAATTATTTTTGCACGAAATCAATTTGAAAACACGATTAAGAGGCATCGGGAAAATGAAAGGGGGACAACTCATATCGAGTTATACTTATAAAACCCAGGTTGTTTGTGTGTGTGTGTCAGTGTTCGTTTATATATGGGATCGGATTTCCTACATTTTTCAACCGATTTCAACAAAACTTCACTTTTTATTTTCAGGTAGTGTTTCTTATTGTCTTGCACACTTTTTTCTTTATTTTTACATTCAGAATGCTTTAAAAATTCCATTTACAAGACAATTGTTTATAATAAAATTCTATTCAATTGGTAGACTCATAACGATTGAAAACAATGTTTTGTTTGAGTTTGGGTTTGACCAATTCGTAAAAAACAAAAAACAAAAATAATTAAGACATGCGTGTCCGTCAACCTTAAACAATAATCTTTGTCAATTTTATTTTTCAGTCTTTATGATGGTCGATATTTGATCTATCTCTTACTGTTACATCCCCGGGCAACGCCGGGCTCTATTGCTAGTCGTTAATAATTATTAATAGATCGTTTTCAAAACCGTGTAAGCAATCAATAAGAGGTGCAGTTTTTAAACTTTTGAAACCATAAGGATCTTACACGGCTTTCAAAACTATCTACTAAGCATTGTTATCGGATTAGAGTGTATGTGATCTTCAAAAAATTCTCCTGATACTGACAGGGAATGTGTACGAATTCCTGTAAATATTAATAGTTAAATGTTCTTCTCTTGCTGATAGATTTTTCTTTACTCCTGTGGCAGTGGAGACTTCTGAGGTTATTGGCCCGCTTTCGATAGCGTTTCTTCGGAGGATTGGCGCGATGGCGTCTCGATTAAGGGACGAGCCTCGCGGAACGGAGTGGCTCTTGCAGCGTGTCTCGCTGGCGACGGTTCGAGGTAATGTTTTTCCATCATTGCGGCTGGCAGAGGATAGTAAAAAAAAACAAAAAAAAACATTTTGTTTATAGTTATTTTGCTCAAACTTTTTTTTATTCCTGTAATACGGATATTCGTTTCTGTGCCCGAAAGCATTCTGTGTTTCATATTTACCGACAAGTTGAAATGGGCCAACAAATCTACCCCAAGAATGCGTGGCTGCACGTAATGTTTCGGCGCATGCCAATATTTAATATAAAATATTTTGTGCCGTCGGTAAGTGTGCGCCGTTTGCAGCTAATAGCTTGAGGCGACTAGAATTGGGTTTTGGTACACGTACTAATGGAATGACAGTGACTGTTGCTCCTGTATCCACTAGAAATTTATAGCCGTTATTTTTGTCGACTACGTAAAATAAGCGACTTTGTGTGTACAGGTCATGGTAATGGCGATCACTCATCATTTTGTTCGTCTCCCTGTTGTCTATTAGTAATATGTAGACAAGGTTGGGTACATTTTCGTCATCGAACGTGTGGTGATACCACCAAATGCCACTGGGATGTGTGTTTGTTTTTGTAAGTCGTGTAGTATGGCCACATTGATGTCATGTACTTCTGAATCTCCGTTTTTGCTGGCATTTCTTGCATTTACCTCGGTAAATCTGCAAGTGCTTTATCAATGCGGGCGTATTAGTGTATTTACTACTGGTGTCTGTGCGTATTTTTTGACGAGTCTGTTATGGCCCCGAATGTCGATGTTATTACTTTAAATCAATGTATTATTTATTTACATGTAAATGTATAATTTATTTACATATATACAAAGACTGATAACTTCTATCTGTTGCTGTTGCTAAGGCTACAAGGAGAGATAATGGTGAAATTAGAAGCGAAATAGGCATTGGTAGTGATCGTCGTTGGCGTAAGTTGATTTGTGTCGCGTCTCTCTCTCTCTCTCTCTCTCTCTCTCTCTCTATCTATCTATCAGCGATGTTGACATCTAAAGCTGGTCTGTAATGGGTCAGACTGGTTGTGGGTATGTATAATTTTTAGTCGGCTCGAAATTAAGGTTTTGGTTTTTGAGCGGGAGTTGCTCTGACTGGTATCATTAATTTTGTGTTGGTAACTATGTAGACTGCTTTGAGTCTTCAAACGGTCAACATCTGGTTTGTGTAGAATATGTAAAAGGCATAATACTAGTAATAACCGTGAAAATTTCACGGCTTTCCTATTTTAATTTTCTGATGAATCATAATTCTTGATTTAAATAGTTAGCTCTTTGCACGTTTTAAGACTATACAATACTCGTGGAAATTCCCCTATGGCATCATTAAATATTTTAGCTTAACAATTTTAATAAAACATCGAATTGGAAATCGGAAGTATGAATGCAGGTCATTATTTAAGGAAGTAATAGGAAACAAATGAAGAGATTAAAAATTGACGAGATTTTCCATTTCACTGAAACAGACATTAAACACATAAGAATGTTATTGCTTCCTCTATTTTCAGTTTCTGTCTTTTTTTCACAGAAACCAAACACCATCTTTGATATGTCTTTTCTGTATTTCCACTCGGTCAAAAGTGAATAGTCATGAGGTATTGAAATGTAAGTGAAAATGAAGACGCAAGCAGAGTTGTAATATGATAATTGTGACAAGTGAAAATTTCAGTGAGAATCGTGGAAAATTTCCAAGATTTCATGTGAAATCAAGAAAATATGAACTATAAGTAAAAATTGTTATAATATATAGAAAAAGTGTCAATTTAAACTCATGCCAGGAGAATTTTTTTTTTTTTTTGCTGTGAAAATAAACTAAGAAAATTGTTGAAAACGTCTATTAATATATTACACTGGACGACTTTCTGTATATATGAGAAAATTAAAAATCAAATCAATCAAATTTAATCAATTAAAAATCTTGGCGACATTGTGCTTGTTTTTATGGTAATATTGAACAATGCATCTCAATACACGATCTGGTTATAGACGTGAAGGCTTATGTAGAACCAGCAACAGTTTTCTGTAGGATATGTAATAATAATAATAATAATAATAATAAATGAAGAAAAAACCATAAAGATCCATTTTGGTTATAATTTATTTCGTGAATATTGGTATATTCATCTTTTCAGACCGAAAGTTCTTCATAAATGGAGACAAATCATCCTACAAGACAAGGCGAGTGAATCAACCCTACTAGTCACAAACTGTTATTACTTATATATATATATATATATATATATATATATATATAATTATTTTTTAAAAATATGATTCCATCGCGACACAGAAATTACTATGTTTCGAAACTGGTCAATTTGATATTGAAATTAAACGTGAATACTGCTGACCAGTTTTGAAACATAGTGATATTTAGCTACCGAGGGTAACATGTGGCACAAGGCCGAGTTTAACGTGAGATCTCCGAGCCCGTAGGCTCGGCCAAAAATATCCCCTCTTTGAACCCGCATAAACGGGTTCAGGGGCAGTCAAACACCCCGAACGAGAATCTGCCCTTTGGCGGAGCCTCGTCCGGGTTCCTCTCCGCCCGAAGGCAGAGAGTTAGACTGCTAGCCAAGTTAGACAAGTTGTTTCGAAACAGTAATTTCTAAGTCGCGATGGAACCATAATTTTTGGGGGAAATAATTATAATCTAGGCTCTACTGTTTTTTTAAAATAAAAAACAAAAATACTAAAGAACTTCGGATCATCAATCTAACATTTCTTTCCTATTATATCAACACACACACACACACACATATATATATATATATATATATATATATATATATATATATATATATATATAATGCGAATCTCACTGGGTCACACATTTTTTTAACTTTACTCTTAGAGGCCATAGCCCAATATATCATACCATTTTGGAATCAGGCTGACTCCGTGAGCAAATTAAAAACTGTTGTAGAGTAGTTTTTCACAGTACAAAACGTTAGGAACTTGCAATAAGAGTTAATGACGCAACAATCTAGTTGTGATGGTTGATACTTCAATGTCCGATATCGATTGACTCGCTCAACACCACTGAGCCCAACTGTCGACCGCTACTACTACTTATTATGTGTGGGAGAGTCTATTAATAATAGAATAGGTACGTCAGGTATAACAAAAACATTCAAGGCTGGATCCGAATCCGCAGTCCTAAAATTTTGGATTCCCAATTTTTCATTACTGCGATTGTTTTTGGCGAATTTTTTATGCAATTTTTTGTACGATAAAAATTTTTATAACTTGGAAATAAATTTAGGAATGATCGAAAATAATTGCCAAATCCAGCAAAAGTCATCCATGAAATAAAATAATTGTTTGTAGGGAAATTAAGCCCATACGTACATCAGATTGTCATTAAATTAAGTGACGGTAGAAGAATTGTCCTTGAACTTTTAAAAGGGGATTGCTATGAGTATTATATTTAGTGGGTGTGTACGTTTGTGTAAACATAGCTGTTTAATTTAAACAGCGAAATGATTGTCTACTGGTTTAGATATAGAATTTCATACAAAAGAAAACGTGCCTTTCAACAGGATTTTTGCCTGTATTCCCCTCAAAATATTTTAAGCCGAGCATGCTTTACCATTGAGCCACCGGAAACTATAAGAGAAAAGCAAACCTCAATTACCTGTTTAAGAAATCAGAAAAAAATGTCAGATAAAAAAAAATCTTTAAACTGATAAAACACAAAGACAAGCACACACACGCACACACACACACACACACATATATATATATATATATAGTTTATGAAAAACTAGGTAATACGTATGGGTAAACCTAAGGAGGATAAAATCCAGAGAGCTCAATGTAAATCCAGAGCAAATAATTTAAATAAAAACAGACCATTTTAAGGTTCCATGTAATAAATTGAGTTAGCTGATATTGACACATTTAAACTCACTCATGTCTTCTCTCTCCCCGCCTCACTTCCTCATTTCGTTAATTTACATATGTTTAATACGGCCCGTCAAAAATGTGTAAATTTTCTTGTCATTTTTTGTTTGGAAGTAAAGTCTGATGATCGGCAGTCCTTTAAATGGGCTGTGGTGAAATAATTTATTACATGGAACCTTAAAAGTGGTCTGTTTTTTTAAAATATATATATATATATATATATATATATATATATATATATATATATATATATATATATATATATATTAAATATTAAATATTTTCTGAGGAAGTCCAGTATCACGTATAGTTTGTGTATATATATATAAACAGTGTGGGCATATAAATGAGTAATCAGCGTGGTGACTATCTTTTTCTTGCCTTAGGCGATCATTAGACCACGTGTTCCGCCTCTTTGTTTATCCCCTCTAAATATAGACTATTTAGAGTTTTTAAGAAGTGGAGGAAGGTGGAAACCGGTTTTTTCCAGTTTTTATTTATTTACGGCTTATGCATTAGATTCTTTATAATCATGGCCTTGAGTTTCTTTATTATATTTGTTTATTTATTTAAATATTTTTATTTTCTTTTTTTCCTTTATTTATTATTTTAATTTATTTATTATTTTTCTTTTATTATATTTGCTATTTTATCCATTTATTGTATAATTTTTCGGTTCTGAAGCTTGTTATTTGAAACATTTTGTATTCATTTTAGGTTATGGGTTATTAGTTATTTAGCCTTTGAAGTTGTGATGGGATTGAAGGTATCGTATTAGGAGTTTCTTTTCGTGTACGATCTTTTGTTTTACAGTCTGTAGTATTTAGATGATTATTCGTCTTTTCTTCTCTTGGGAAAACCTAGAATGTTTTTTATATGTTATTCTAAGCTACGTGATTTTTATCATGCTGTCTTTTATGTTTCGCCTTGTATTTTTTATACGTGTCTGATTCATGGGGGCGATGACTGCTAAAGTCGTGAAACTGGCAGTCACCTTATAGTGTATCTTGGTTTATATATATATATATATATATATATATATATATATATATATATAGATATTAATGTAGACAAATATATAATCTTACTCTGTCCTGGACATTGAGTTCTACATGGATTCTATCCTCTTGAGAATTTATATATATATATATATATATAAAACATTATATATATATATAAAATATATATATATATATATATATATATATATATATATATATATATATATATATATAAACATTATATATATATATATAAAAATATATATATATATATTATATAATTTATATATATATATATATATATATATATATTTATATATTAACATATATATATATATATTTTTATATAATTTGTATATATATATATATATACATTGACCACTAATATATATATATATATATATATATATATATATATATATATATATATATATATATATATTGTAGACAAATAAATCAACACACACTATATGGTGACTGTCAGGTGACTGTCAGTTTCAATATAATTTCATATAAATATATTTTCATTATTTCATATAAACATATTTTCATCCTGTATATATATATATATATATATATATTAATATAGACAAATATATAATCTTACTCTGTCCTGGACATTGAGTTCTACCTGGATTCTATCCTATTGAGAATTTATATATATATATATATATATATATATATATATATATATATATATATATATATATATATATATAAACATATATATATATATATATATATATATATATTTATATAATTTATATATATATATATATATAATTAATATATTAACATATATATATATATATTTATATAATTTGGATATATATATATATACATTGATTTACTAATAAATATAAATATATATATATATATATATATATATATATATATATATATATATATATTAATGTAGACAAATAAATCAACACACACTATATGGTGACTGTCAGGTGACTGTCAGTTTTCAATATAATTTCATATAAATATATTTTCATTATTTCATATAAATATATTTTCATCCTGTATATATATATATATATATATATATATATATATATATATATATATATATATATATTAATGTAGACAAATATATAATCTTACTCTGTCTTGGACATTGAGTTCTACCTAGATTCTATCCTCTAGAGAATTTATATATATATATATATATATATATATATATATATATATATAAACATATATATATATATTTATATAATTTATATATATATATATATATATATATATATATATATATATACATATATATATATTATATAATTTATATATATATATATATATATATATATATATACATTGACCAATATATATATATATATATATATATATATATATATATATATATATATATATATATATATTAATGTAGACAAATAAATCAACACACACTATATGGTGACTGTCAGGTGACTGTCAGTTTCAATATAATTTATATTTATATGAAATTATATTGAAACTGATGTGATATATATATATATATATATATATATATATATATATATATATATATATATATATATATATATATATATTAATGTAGAAAATATATAATCTTACTCTCTCCTGGACATTGAGTTCTACCTGGATTCTATCCTCTTGAGAATTTATATATATATATATATATATATATATATATATATATATAACATTATATATATATAAAAATATATATATATATATTTATTTAATTTATATATATATATATATATATATTATATATATATATATTTGTTTATATAATTTATATATATATATATATATATATATATATATATATATATATATATATATATATATATATATATATATATATATATATATATTAATGTAGACAAATAAATCAACACATACTATATGGTGACTGTCAGGTGACTGTCAGTTTCTCCACTGCCTTAACCGGGTATTGATCTCACACTCTTTGGGTCTGTCACTGGATCTAACTAACGCCTTTATTCACTGTGGTTAAGGCAGTGGAGAACTTTCAGAGGGAAAATCAGCAGGAGATAATTGATAACTGACACCCATCAAACATGGCACGTGGAACTAGAACAGTCTACCCCAGTGAGCGAAATAAAGTATTCAGTTCGAAATTCCAACCACCTGAAGAAGGCCGGAGCGTACAACAGCCGAAACGTTGTGATAAATATGGCGACAAAGATGAGAACAATAGTCCGACTAATGTAAATACTGTGCATAATACCTCATCTCAGAAATATAGAAATATTCCAGTGTAATTCTCACTTTGCCAAATTATAATCTGATCAGTGGTATTGCTGCCATATATGGTCTGGAGCTCCTTCTGTTTGCCTCGGGGTTCTTGATAGACGCCAGAGGCGGATATGCAATATAATTGGCCCTGTTCTGGCATCTCGTCTACAGTCACTCTCTCACAGACGCGCCGTCGCCTCTCTCTGTCTTTTTTTTTGTACAAATACTTTCATGGCAATTGCTCCGAGGAGCTGCATTCGCTGGTTCCCAGACTTCATGAGTTCAAGCGCCCTACGAAGCTGGCATCCCGCTCTCACCCTTTCACTGTCAAAACTACTAAATGTAGCCGCCTCTTCTACTCCAATAGCTTCATGTCTCGCACCTCTCGCCTGTGGAACTCCTTTCTCTATTCCAGTTTCCCTGAGAGCTATAATCTCCAACTATTCAAATGTAATGTCAATCGACATCTCCAGTTGCCTTGATCTATCCACTAACCTTCTCCTCATATTTTCCTCTATCACTCCTATCTGATCTTGCTCCAAATCTTCTGTAACCCCTTGCGTCCTAGTGGCTTCTCGCCTTGTTTGGGGTGAAACGCTTAAAAAAAAAAAAAAAAAAAAAAAAAGTACTACGGTTCAGGGTCAAATCGATCTCTGATTTTTACAGTATTTCCGCGCGTACTTTTTTTTTATTTACAAATGTCTGTTGTTCTTTATTTGAAAGGAATCTTTTTGCAAGAAATATGAGAAATGTTTCAACTGAAAAACAATTGCTTTTCTCTTCGGCAATCTTTATTGTTTCAAAAAGCGATGAATACAATTGGAATAAAGCCTAAAAATATGATGAAAATGAATTTAAACATTTTTTTATTGAGAATTTACGACAAAAAAATATTAAACTCTATTTACTCTCTCTCTATATTTTTGAGATGAGGTATTATGTACACTATTTACATTATTCAGATTATTGTCCTCATCTTTGTCACCATATTTATCACAACGTTTCGGCCCTTCAGTATCTGTCTATATTTCTGAGATGAGGTATTATGTACACTATTTACATTATTCAGACTATTGTCCTCATCTTTGTCGCCACGTTTATTACAACATTTTGGCCATTGTACGTTATTTACTCTCTGTTTATATCTATCTGTCTATATTTTTGAGATGAGGTATTATAATAAATCGTTTTTTTTTTGTCTGTGTATATATGTGTGTGTGTTGTGTATATATATATATATATATATATATATATATATATATATATATATATATATATATGTGTGTGTGTGTGTGTGTGTGTGTGTGTGTGCGTGCGCGTGTGTGTGTGTGTATTTATTGGTTTGTTTTCTTCTATTCTTCTAAAAACACCCTATCTTGGCCGCATGTCGGAAGATCACTACAACTATGCATACCTAATCTATAACTTCGAATAGCCCAAGTGAAGTCTTGATTGGTTGTTGTCTACTGGGGCAATTTATATAATTCACGTCCTAAAGTCAGTGGCAATTTTTGTTCTAGGTGCGGGCCGAATACTGATCATATTCGGTCGGGTCGCCCACCGAAGAAGTATGTTGTTTATTTAGACCCCGAAACTTCTAGTGACATGGGAGCAACAACACTGACGCCGCATCAAGATTCGGCACTTAAAGGTGTATTTTAATAATAATAATAATGTACACTATTTACATTGTTCGGACTATCGTCCTTATCTTTGTTGCCATATTTATCACAACGTTTCGGCCGTTGTACGCTCCGACCTTCTTCAGGTGGTTGGAATGTCGAACTGAACGCTTTATTTCGCTCGCTGGGGTAAACTGTCATAGTTCTACGTGCCATGTCTAATGGATGTCACTTATCAGTTAGGACCCAAAGAGCCGTGAATTCAATACCTGGTTAAGGCAGTGCAGAACTTGGAAAGTGGGATTAAAAGGAGATAACTGATAACTGGCATCCATTAGACATGGCACGTGGAACTAGAACAGTCTACCCCAGCGAGCGAAATAAAGAGTTCAGTTCGACATTCCAACCACCTGAAGAAGGTCGGAACGTTGTGATAAATATGGCAACAAAGATGAGATTTATTTACTAGTTTGTTTATTTACAAGAATAATTTTTCATTTACAATATTCTAAAAACTAATACAATTACATTAAAACTAATGTAATGCAGTATTTATCATTCACTAATTTATAAAGAAATATAGGTACCTCCACTAACTCGGTATACATTTTCGATATTTAAGGTTTAAAATGAATTTTTAAAAATGAAAAAGTATTTTTGAAGATTTCATTCTAGTTTTAATTGAAAGCTAAATTATTAAATGTGCTATTTCCGGTAAGCAAAATACTCTGGTGTATTTCACGTAGAAATTATAGAGATTGGAATGTCAATTATTTGCTCGCTCTCAAAAAATCCATTACAAGCGGCCATTTTTCACATTTTAAGACATTTGTAAACAAAATTTAATTATCGGTTTTAAAAATCTTCCAAAAATAAAATCTAAATTTGTAACACGTTATGTGAGGAAAATTAGCAAATTTAAAGTTAATTTAATCCGACTTCAAACAAATATTCAGTCAGTTAGGTGGCATGCGTGATACACGCTTACGCGATCAGGTAACATGAACATGATTGACGAGGCAGATTTTTTCCGCGCAGTAGGTTGCCATTTCTTTCTACGGCAGACCAGTTGCGATCCAAGGCTATAGGACCCGGATTTTTCTAATATTGAACCATAACTTGAGGGAGAAGAAGAGGATTCATACCTTTCCCAAGGGTATTAGCGCATAAATGAATGTAATGGATTCAACTGGAATTCGAACTCGGCTCTCCGATTCCTCAATCCAATCCATTACTCAACTTACTTAAAACATAAAAAAAACGTAGTATACAAGTATTTCTTAAACACAGGTCCTGTTTTTTAAGGTGTTGAGTAATCTAATTGACGGGCTAAGGTGTTGACAGCTAAGTATAGATGACCAGAATTTACATAAATTTACGAAATCCAAAGGAACGCATTTGTTTTAGTTTTTAACTACCTAGTAATTTTTACAAATTAACATATTTTCAGCAATTATCTAATATTTTATTGACTTTTAGTTACTATAGTGTTATAACCATACATTCGGAGATGCTGAACAATAATAACAGTTAAAATACTATAAAATAGAATAAATTGTAAAAAAAGTAACTACTAAAAAAATTTCTTCTAAGTTGTTTCTTCTTAAAAATTGTTTAAAAAACATTTCTCAATTGATGTATGACCTGCACTAAAATAAATACATAACATAAAAAGTATTTAGTGAAATAGAAATTAAAAAAGCAACTAATTTTAAAATTTTAAAACTTGATGATGTGCACAACCTGTTGAAACGTAAATACAAAATGAATAAAGAATTGCAGACAAGCGAATTTCACAGTAAAGTTAGAATAATTCTTATAATACGTGACATTTTAATAATAATGTCATGTATAGACTACCATACATAGAAAAAGGGAAACTTTTAAAGTAAAAAAAAAATTATTTTTAAAATCTTTGTGCAAAACGACTTATATAAAGCTACGTGAATATAGTTTCCACTTAATTACAATATCACCTAAAAGAAAAGAAGTAATGCAGAATTTTAAACGATTTTTAAAAATTTATAAATTATTATAATTAAAATTTTAAAAATGAAAACAATCCTTGTAAAAATTCATTACTGATCGAAATTTTTTTCTTATGAAAATAGTATCCTTAATAAATCATATTTATAAAAGCAATTAAAAGCTTCTCTAATTAAATAGTTTTCTTACATTTTTTAGTTTACCATTCGGAACAGATTTTCGGAAAAAACAGCAGCAGTTTAAAAAAAAAATTGGATGATTTACATTCCCCAAGGAGTCCTACTCTTAACTAATAAAAATATTTTTCGAAAGGAAATTTAATTTGTCGAAATTTCATGAAATTAATAAGTAGGGGATGGGGGTAGCATATATATAACTTCCGGCTTCTTGCTTTCCAGTGAACCTTGATCGTTAAAAATTTAAATATAATGTCAATCGTCATATTGTCTTATTTTGTTTTATATAAACTGTAGTCAAACAAGTTTCTCGGTGTCTTTTCGGTACGTCCGTTTTCCTTTTGGTCCAGGCGTTAGGGTAAGTATAAGCATCATATTAATGGTCGAGCTCCAGTTAGCCTTGAGCAGATTTGGAACAACCAAAGAAAAATTTGTACTTACTTTATCGTTGGCGGGGTTAAACTTGGTTATGGGATGTTCGTTTTCTTTTTAGGCTAGAATTTAGGGTAAGTATAGATATCGTATTAATGGCCAAGCTCAAGTCAACTTTGCGCGGAGTTGAATCAAAGAAAGCCTTTGAAAGACACGTGAAAACGTCATGCATTGGAAAGGAAAAAGAGACAGTTCAGTCGTGAGCGGGCCAGGAAAACTAACGTCCCACAGAGGAAACATAATTACTACCAGATTCTATATCTTAGAAGGAGAGTAAGACAGAAAAATGTTTGTCTTTTCATAGACTTTTAAGGCGCCACCGAACGGCGTCTTACGAAGCCAAGTGGGGGTAATCATATTTCCGTTAACTTTACATCTTAGCATCATGGGAAAATGTTTTTCTTGTTTATTATTCATTATTATTATTTTATTTACTAATTTTATTTACTAATTTTATTTAATTTTCCCACAGTTTTAAGAGAAAATCCAAGGAAATTTAATCAAACAATCAGGTAAAAAATCAACTGAAAATCTTGGGGATATATAACGCGGAGAGAAGGCTTGGTGAATTTAACACTCACAAGGCATATCAAAGGCAAACGAAGCACAGAGAATGAAAAATATTGATAACAGATTTGAGGAACTGACAGCTATACTCCTTAGTTCCACCAGGCTTAACCTTTACGGCTATGACTCACCATGCCACGCACATTGTAACGAACTACCCTCATTCCCTTCATATCTTCCTGGTGAGATGTAAGTTCCACTCAAGCAATCTTCTTCCCACGAACCGCTGCCTGGGAAACCGACTCCCAAAACGATGCTTCCCCGATCATTACAATCTTAACCTGTTCAAGTCAAGGGTTAACCGTTGTCTTCCACACATGTCGACATAAGTTGTGCCTCTTACTTTGTAACAATCTACCTCGAGTGGCTCTCGGGCCTTGTACAGGGTGAACATTGCTGTAAAAAAAATGAAAATGTACTAAAAAGATGAATAACAGTAATAAAGGAGCAAGACTTGGTGGGGAACAACAAAAAGTAGAATCTGTGGAGAGTTATATACGCCTGTATCTTGAAGGAATATGGCATACAGAAATAGAAAGGGTTAATGTGAAAATAGAACGAGCTTCTTGGCCAACTTATTGATGTATGCGCGCGCGTGTGTCTGCGTGTGTGTGTGTGTGTGTGTCTGCGTGTGTGTGTGTGTGTGAAGCTGGTGTGGGTGGGTGGGAATAGACAGAGAGGCGTCATAATAAAATTAATCCTTCATGACGCATCTGTACAAATATAGAATAACAAAGAAGAAGAAAAAAAAAACTGGTTTTGTTAACAAGGTTAAAAAGGGGAATGTCGAAATAAAATAAATAAATAAATTTACTATAGTCAGGATCCGTCCGATTTTGTTTTGTTTTGGTTTTTGTTTTTGTTTTTTTTTGTTTATTTTTTCGCCTCCTTTTACAACAAACATTCCACTCCGAAATATTTTTCACCTAAACTAAAAGAAAAATAAACATATATATATTTCTGAGATGAGGCTTCTACAGAATCTGTCTATATTTTTGAAATGGGGTTATTGTAACTACACTATTTACATCGTTCGGAGTGTTGTCCTCATTTTTATTGTCATATTCACGAAGTTTCGGCCGCTATACGCCCCGGCCTTCTTCAGAATCTGTCGATATTTCTGAGATGAGGTATTGTAACTATTTACTCTATTTACATCGTTTATCTTTATTGTCATACTCACGACGTTTCGGCAGTTTTACTCTAAGGTCTTCTTCAGAACTTGTCTATATTTCTTAGATGAGATGTAACTATTTATACTATTTACATCGTTCGGACTGTTGTCCTCATCTTTATTGCCATATTCACGACGTTTCGGCCGCTATACGCTTCGGCCTTCTTCAGAGTCTGTCGATATTTCTGAGATGAAGTATTGTAACTATTTACACTATTTACATCCTCCGGACTGTTGTCTGCATCTTTATTGTCATATTCACGACGTTTCGGCGGTTGTACCATCTTCAGGACCTGTCTATATTTCTGAGATGAGATGTTGTAACTATTTATACTATTTGCGTCGTTCTGCCTGTTCTCCTCATCTTTATTGTCATATTCACGACGTTTCGGCCGTTGGTATCACCTTCAGGTGATATACGTTGGTTATTTCGAACAGAACCCTTTATTTTGTTCACCGGGATAGATTGGTCGAGTTCCACGTGCCATGTCTTTTCTGGATATCGCAGTTTCAGTTATTTCCCTTTAGTAAATCGACTCTCCAAGCGGTTGTTCACCTCTGCTGTGACCTGATATTGAACTCAAGTCACTGGATTACTTCAACCAAGGTTTTGGAGCCATGTTTCCTTGGGAAAAATCAATGTATGGATTTTTGGGAATAAATTTGTTGTTACTGTCCAAATAATTTAAATAGTGTAAATAACTTTAAATAGGTATCTATAAAGACGCCTAATGATACCTAACGTTTAAAATGCATTTTAAAAATTGAAAAATATTTTTTGAAACTTTTATTTTAGTCTTAATACTACAGTAACAGATTAAATTTAATATTTCCAATACGCAAAATATGTTATATTTCAAACCGAAATTATATGGATTTGAATATTTTTTTCGGATTATCAGTAAAGTCTATATAATCGTCCATGTTGACAAATCTATTAACACGACATAATTTTCTTTATTAAGAAACACCATACTTTAAGCCGGCTTACACACAAGTATAATCAGTAATTTTTGTTTTTGCGTGTAATATTGCATAAAAAGTTTTTGGAGATAATGATATTTCTAGATACAAGTCCTATTTAACCCATTAATGGGGGAAGGAGAAAGGATTGATTTATCAAGGGTATTTTCGCGATAGTATATGTAACTAACTCGACTGGAATTCGAACACAGCTCTTCAGAGCTCTCATTCCGAGACATTATCCATTACGTCACAGAATAAAAGGAAAGAATTGCAAGGAATCTATTGTGTAGAAACGGTTAACGGAATGATAAAAGAGAGGGAAAGTGTGGAAATAAACAAGCGAACAAAGGAAAGGACGAAAGCTAAAAAGAAAAAAAAAAGAAAAGGATGAAGAAAATAATAACCCCAAACCGACAAGACGAAAATAAAACATGAAAAAACAAAAAATAAAAACAAAAGAGACACGTAAATCCAAAGAAATGTAGAAAGCATGAAACAAGAACACAGACTGATGCTGGACAGTCATATGAGTACAGGGTTAGGTTAGAAGAGGTCAGATGCGGAAGAAGCCATAACGAATGCTTGACATTGCAGAGTAGAAAGTCTTCCATGACATCTCGAAGCATCTACAAGAATTCTTTGATCTTCTGCTGACCAAAGACAGCGATGAAAGCTGGGCCGGTCGAAAGAGAGTAACAACAATGAACAGATTCAACATATGACTGAATCTATGAACTGAAAAGGAAAACGAATGTATGGCATTTGAATTGGGAAAATTTCCTGGACTTGGCAAACCGACATTGGACTACTTTATGAAAGAGGACGTTTCCGTGAATAATAAAGACAGCAAGGTTAGAATTGGCTGCCGGAAATCTCTGACTAGATTTTTAAAAATCAAATCACAATAACCATTATACTACATCGAGGTGCCCATTTCAGTTGTTATATAAACACATTAAAGGTTTCCATATAAAGATCATGTAGCGCAAAAGATTGTTTAGTAGAATTTAACAGCCTAATCACATCTTAAAAGTTATGATTATGAATGTGATTTTATGACAGATTGATTCCTCTATAATGGTCATGTACTGTCAAAGAATGATTGTCAGTAGATTCTCAGTCTTTAATCACGAAAATGATTTCATGACACATTGATTCTTCTATAATGGTCATGTACTGTCAAAGAATGATTTTTTCGGTAGATTCTCAGTCTTTAAACACGAAAATGATTTCATGACACATTGATTCTTCTATAATGGTCATGTATTGCCAAAGAATGATTTTTTTTTCGGTAGATTCTCAGTCTTTAAACACGAAAATGATATCATGACACATTGATTACTCTATAATGGTCATGTATTGCCAAAGAATGATTTTTTCGGTAGATTCTCAGTCTTTAAACACGAAAATGATTTTATGACACATTGATTCTTCTATAATGGTCATAAATTGCCAAAGAATGATTTTTTCAGTAGATTCTCAGTCTTCAATCACGCAAATGATATCATGACACATTGATTCTCTATAATGGTCATGTATTGCCAAAGAATGATTTTTTTGGTAGATTCTCAGTCTTTAAACACGAAAATGATTTCATGACACATTGGTTCCTCTATAATGGTCATGTACTGTCAAAGAATGATTTTCAGTAGATTCTCAGTCTTTAAATCCATTACAAAGCGTTTGATTCTGAAAATAGTTTCAGGACACATTGACTTCTGTCTAACTGTCACCCGCGATCGCGAATCCCGTGACCCATCAGGGTCGTAGGTGGCCCACATATACTGCAGCCGCAGCGGCAATAGAAGTGGTGTTTCTTGGGCAAGATAGCCTGACAGATCCCAATCCTCTCCATGCCGGTTTTGAATACAGAGTTTTCCTTCTTCTAGACCGGTTTCCACCCAAGGGTATAGAACCAACTATGTCCTGCTATTTACCCATAGCTCTGGGGTGGAGAGGAAGAGGATGCATACCTTTCCCAATGATATTAGCACGTAAGTGAACGTAATGGATTCGACTCTGTCCTCCGATTTCTTGACCCGAGCCGTTATCCCTTACTCCATCGGGCCTTGTCATGTGTTGCTAAAAAATGATTTTTAGTAAATTCTCGGTTTTTAATCCCAAAAATGGTTTCATGATACATTGACTGCTTTCATGACATATTGATTCTTCTATAATGGTCATGTATTGTAAAAAAAATGATTTTTAGTAGATTCTCATTTTTAATCCCGTCAACAAGGTTTAGATTTTGGCAATGGTTTCTGATGTGGGGCCAAAGTCAGGACCACAGAAGGAAAACACGGAACACGGATTAGATGTAAGAAAGATATATTAACAACAGGTTACAGAGATAGTGTAAGCGGAGCTTACTATATGTTAGTGTCCAATACTGGTAGTCGTACGCGGCTCTCACTGTCTCTCTATCGAGTGTTGTGTCGCATACTTAATATAGACCTGGAAGAGTCTATTGTGTAGGTAGTTTCCGGTCTCGCAATACCCCCCTTCCAAGAGTTATCTTTTTGAAAAGGAGAGAAAAAAATAAAACTGTTAATACTTTTTCCTCTTGGGATTTACGTCGAGCGGTTGAGTAAATTTCCTTTTCCTTCCTGAGCGTTGCACTTCAGGAGAGACTTGGGGCATGTCGATATCGAACTAGAGATCTTGATGCGTGAGCCACAGCTTTTCGCGAACCATCTGGCAGTTTATGTCAAATGCAAGCACCAATGCCGTACGAGCTTGCATCACTTGCGACTATGATGTCGAGACTAGGGTCGTAATGGGTGAGGGAGAGGTCTGAAGTAAGAGTTTTCTTGATCTTCTCGAATGCGTCTTGGCATTCCGGGGTCCATGACCATGGTTTGTCCTTTTTTAAAAGTTGGTTGAGAGGCCCTCTCAATTTTTGCATGTTCTTAATGAACCTTTGGTAATTTCATGACACATTGACTCCGCTATGATGGTCATGTATTGCCAAACAATAATTTTTACGTCGATTCTCATGTCTTTAATTCCAACTCCAATGTTTTGAATCTGAATGTCGTTTCACGGCTCATTGACACAACATACAATGGCCATGTGGCATGAAACGAGAATATCAAAGGTCTTTATTATTAATAAGTTTTATGGCACCTATATGATGGTCATGTAATGTAAAAAAAGGATTTAAAAAAAATTCATATAATCTTTAATTCTTTCTCCAAGATTTCGGTTCTAAATATAAACACTCACTATTCTATAATGGTCATGTCGTGCCAAATATACTGTTTTTATACAGTTGCTTCTCTTCGTGTTTAAACACGTTTTTTTAAATTTACTGCATGACCGGAGTTCTAAATCTAAGTCACGTCTCCCACACCTTGCCCTGGAGTGATGTGAAACTAATATGCTGATTAAGATCTCATCGATAACAGAGAAATTCGTTAATGGCATTGTTGACGTTATTTGATAGGGCATCGATTATTGGTGATCAAAGAGCGAAGCGATAGCCAGAAGTGAACAAATATTGATTGACTGACACTAAAATCAATATCACCTTCTGTCAATATCTAAAAATAACAGGAGTCGCTTGGTCGATAAGATTGACATGTATTGGGTCAGTTCTTTTTTAATTTTTTTTACTTTGTCCCGTTTTAAAAAAATTATGTTTGTAGCAAAAAATAAATATAGTGATAGATGTTTACACACAAACACACACACTATACATGCATACATACATATATAATACAAAATCCGTAGGTGCTAGGGATTATACCAAGAAGGCCTTTTTAATATAGAATTGTTAAAAGGTTAAATCCATGATGAGAGCTTAAGGTATAAATGTATCTACAGGGCATTACAAAACATAAATGATAAGAAATAAAGACTTAAATATTCATTATATAATCGGTTATAAATTATATATATATATATATATATATATATATATATATATATATATATATATATATATATATATATAAAAGGCTCAAAGATTGATTACAATTTTTTTACATTGGAATTGTAATCACGATCCAATTCATCAGACTTACAAATGATGAACTGGTTCGTGATCACGATTCCAATGTAATAAATTATAGCCATGGAATATTAGTGTTTCAGCCTTTTATATTATATTCTTACTCTGTCCTGGACATTGAGTTCTACCTGGATTCTATCCTCTTGCAAATATATATATATATATATATATATATACATATATATTGACCACTGTTATTATTAATGTATATATATATATATATATATATATATATTGATTGAGTAGAATAATGCTGGATTGTATGTGTGTATAGATATATAAGAAATCTTCCGTGATGGATGAGTAGAAGTCGCAGATATCGAAATATAAAAATGTTTATTCTTCCTTCTTATTTATTTATTTATTCAATGGCTTCGGTTGTATTTCGCCACTGGTTATTTATCATTTCACCCACGAGAAACGAATATGGCACAAGGCCGGTTTTATTGTGGGTTTCCCCGAGCCCGTAGGCTCGGCCAAAAAAATAGCCTTTTGAAGCCGATTAAACGGGTTCAGGCCCTGTCTACCTCCCCGGACGAAACCTTGCCCTTCGGCAAAGCCTCGTCCGGGTTCCTCTCTGCTAACGCAGAGAGTTCGACAGAAGGCGTGCGCTAAACACCACTGGTTGATACCTAAAGCCTTTTCAGTAAACTTACATGCTCTTTCCAGAATGGTTTTGCTTATAATAGCAATGTTGCTTTTGGATGGGTTGAGCAGTTGGTATTGGGAGCTATTTAGAAAATTCTCCTTGTGTTCTTTAATCGTGATAAAAGCCTCTTGTTTGTAAAGTTTAGGGATTCTATCGTTTATATTAAGTTCAGTCGCTGTATCTTTGGTATCATGGTTAATAGTGTTTTCTCATTTGTAATCCGCTCTTTTTATAGAATTTAAATAATTTTGTAGTTATGGATTTGTGTTATAAT
>CAHIKZ030000776.1:12500-112500 GCA_903632075.3 Acanthosepion pharaonis | reverse complement strand
GTTATGAAATAAAACCATAGATTTAAACGAAAATATACACACTAACATGAACTTAATTTGTTTCCATGTTTCTATTCAACTATTTGTGCTGCTTATTTGGTGTGAAACCTGTGTGCCTGGTGTTTTTTTTTTTTTTCGCGATTTCTTCAATGTTTGGTCAGATGTACGATAAGCAGACTCTCATTTCTTCTTCAGTTGAGTGTAGTCTTTCTCAATTCTTACTTTTTATATTAAGGTTGAGAAGCCTAATTCACATAAATAAGAAGTAGAAAATTGCAATAAAACGGATAAAGCATTTTTAGTTAATGTGGGAGATTCTTTTTGCATTGAAATCCAAAATTTATCAACGGGTACCGTGAAATGTTTTGAACCCTTCAAAATAAACATACTTTTTAAAAAATGAATATTAAAACAAAATATTTAAAATAACATAATGGAAGCATAGTATTTATTTTCCCTTTTGTTAGTTCCTTTCTTAGATTAAGTACTTTTTAGGTTGGTCACCATTTTGACCACTTCCGGTAGTCCTTAGAACGAGGGAACCGACAATTAAAGGCATCACACCAAGCGCAACATTCGGTAGTTTTCTCCTCCTGATTCCGGTAAATTTGAAGATTACGCCCCGGAAACCAACTGTGATGAAAATTCCCATTCTGGTGTAAATTTACATGCCTATTTTGAAAATAGCAATAAAAATTTGCGGAAGAAAAACATTTAGGAATTATCGAGAATATAAATTCGGCCTTATTCACGTTTCGGTTAGCCCAGCCGCCGTTACTGGCTTTGTTTACATACGTTTGCCTCGAGTAGTAATGCTTCACTTGTCTTGATTACTGCGCAATGTGCGAACTTTAAATTAAATTTCACGAATTACGCAGTAATCGAGACGCAGTAAGAACATCAGTAAAAATGCCATTAAGTAAGTAAGCTTCCGAGCATTACTATTCGAGGCAAACCTATGTAAACAACGTCAGTAATGATAACCTGGCTAGACGCGAATAAGACCGAACTTATATTGTCGATAACTCCTAAACGATTTCTTCCTAAAACTTTTATTGTTATTTTGGAATTAATCAGGCAATTCACAGAAGAATGGTAGTTTTCATGATAATTGGTTTCCGGGTTTAATCTGCAAATTTTCCCTGATCCCCCACCTCGAGTTAACCATCGTGAATTTGTAGCTTTTATTAAATTTCTCTTTACATTTGTTTATTTTATTTCCGTGTTATTATTTAAACATTTGTTTAAATGTAGCCTTATATCTTACGTTTATTTTTACGTTAGTATCTCTTCGAGTAAAATAGTTTCAACACATGTCCACATACACTGTTGCAAAATGTAACTTTCTTTTCCGCGGACTCACGACTACATTGGAATGTATTCTCGTAGCAAACTTGATAACATACTTATGTCCATAAATTACTCGCTACCTTCTTTTACCCATTAATGGTAATGGTTTATGTTCAAGCTTCAAGCTACCTTATTTGTTTGTATTTTCAGACTAACTAGTCTTATTTATATGTATTTACTAGCAGCATGGCCCGGCATTGCCCGTGCTTGATTAAAAAATCATACGACTCATACAGCAATCGCTATCACTTGACTTAAAATATTTTTGCCCTTCCTTGCCTTTAAAGAAGTGCCCTTTGCCGTGCTGATGTTGCTACATGCCTTACTTCTTGCCTATCTGACACAGCAAATTTTTTCAAAGCTCTACATTAAACATTAAATCTGTTACGAAAAAACAACTAAACAAAATGAACACAAAACGATCAGCTTTAAAAAAGGGACTCGTAACAGGAAAAACCGAATGAAAAAAGAATGTTAGCAACAAATACTTTTTCACACCCAGCCAAGTTCTGCGGAATCAGAATCAACGTTGAGTTTAAGCAAGCGAATGAGCCAATTAGAGTAAAGTGCCATGCAGATTTAAATTTTTCCCACGTGACGAATGCAGCTATCGATTTTTTTGCATGCTAGTTAACATTCGTGTCAGTCAGCTGTTGGCTCTCACGCTGGCCAATAGAATCTTCCTGCCTATTCGTGGCAGGCAGCTATTGGCTTTCACTCTGGCCAGTACAAAATGGCCACAGGCTACATGAAAACTGCCGTAGAAGCATGAAAAATCGATTATTTCCACTATCGATGAGAGTTGGGAAATGCAAAGTTGGTCTTGGCCTTGCCGCTAACTTGGAGCATGTGCATGTACATTTTGGTGCAAATCCGTCGAAAATTGCGGCCGTGCATTCGTTACACACACACACACATCCTGCTTTTATAGATAGAGATTTCTCGTCTAGTTTTATCCCTTTCGTTCTTAAACCTACCGATGTACGGAACTTCGTCTTCTTCGGAGTTTTAATCGTCTTAACTCTTTGAGCTCTGACTACCGCTTTACCGGTGGTAGAGAAAAATGACTTCATACGCAACCACTGATAGAACGGGAGATAAACACTTGTAACTATATCGACCATGAAATATTACATACCAATTATTTACGAATTTTGACTCAGGAGCTCAGGCAGAAGGGTTAAAAGTGTTCAGGAACGCGAGGTTGAAAAGGTTTGTTTTTAAGGCGTTTATCTGGCTACCTTCGGACGCGTACTCTCGGGGGTGGGGGCGGTTGGCACACCAAAATTGTTGGTCATTTTACTATCAATTAATTCAAGAGAATGAAATTAATTCAAAATTAAATTATAATTACTTATCTTCATTTTTTTTTACCAAATAATTTCAGAAAATCAAACAAGGAGTGAAAACTTGGTCTCCATACAAGAAATGAGTTTTTATTAATTTAAAAAAAATTTTTTTTTAACAATGCTATGTCATCAATTTTACTATAAAATGTATTACAGACTAGGGACCCTCCCCTCCTTCAGATACGACGGACAAAATATGCATGCAAAATAAAAAAAAAAAGTCTGCAGAAAAAAATAAAATAAAATAAAACTTCCAAATCGTCAGCGATGTATTTTACAGGATTAGCGGAATAAGTCGTATTAGTTCTCAAAATGACCGCTTGGTGGCGGTGGTGGGACATTCAATTGTAAACAAAGACGGGTGTACAGTATATGCATTAGCGCGTGCGTGAGAAATTAGCTGTGAGAAATCTATTATTTTTGTTATTTTGATTAATATATTAATTGTTCTGACCTCATCATGGCATCGAAAGAGAAGGAAACCGTAAAAAAGGAAGCGTACAAAATAACAGAGGAACTTCATAGATTCTCTGACTCAGAATCAGAAACCAATCTGAGTCCTCACTATATGATCACTGCAGAAAAACAACTATATATATATATATATATATATATATATATATATATATATATATACAGCATCCATATACTGTATATAAATATACAGAGTTGATATATATATATATATACATATATAATGTATAACATATAGATGTCTATATTTCTGAGATGAGGTATTATGTACACTATTTATATTATTCGGACTATTGTCCTCATCTTTGTCACCATATATATTACAACGTTTCGCCCGTTGTACGCTCCGGCCTTCTTCAAGTGGTTGGAATGTCGAACTGAACTCTTTATTTCGCTCACTGGGGTAGACTATTCTAATTCCTTGAGGACACATGGCACAGTGGATAACGGTTAGATCCAGTGACAGGACCCAAAGAGTGTGAGTTCACTACTCGGTTAAAGCAGTGGAGAACTTTCAGAGGGAAATTAACAGGAGATAACTGATAAGTAAAACCCATTAGACATGGAACGTGGAACTAGAATAGTCTACCCCAGTGAGCGAAATAAAGGGTTCAGTTCGACATTCTAACCACTTGAAGAAGGCCGGAGCGTACAACGTATATATATATATATATATATATATATATATATATATATATGTGTGTGTGTGTGTGTGTACACACACATATATATATATAATGTGTGTGTGCATACTATATATATATATATATATATATATATATATATATATATATATATATATATATATTATATATACGGTATACTGTACATATACAGTACAGTATATATTTATTTATGCGATATATACATGTTTATAGTATTTACATTATGCTCATAACTACTGGTAGTTACTATAGTGGTTTTATAACTCAAAAATAATCCCTTTCCATCTACGGGCAATCGGCTTTAACGGACTCCCCTACCCCCTATTAGTCCGTTGTTGAGAGGTTTGCCTGTAATTGTCATTTTGCTATAAATAATCTATTGTTGGTCATTTTTTTAATAAAAATCTATTGCAGGTAATTTCAGTAGAAAAATGTATTGTTTGTATTTTTTTATATAAAAATGTATTACTGGTATAAATATTATAAAATGTACTTTTATACTTTGCTCGTATTTTGATTTAAGTTTGGGGTTGGTTCAATTTTTGCCCATAGCTGCGACCATAACAAGTGGTATTACCCAGGGTCAATGTGGGCCTGGGAACAACAGCAATCAAGAGGTGGTTCCACGCTCCTCAGAACCTCCAATCTCCCAATCAGATACCATGCTTCCAGATGTAATTCATCGTCATACCCAGGACTAGGAAAATTTTTGAAATGCTGTTAATAATTAATTTTAAAGGAAAATATTTATGTCAATGAATCTAAGTTAAATATTGTTTCAAACTTCCTAAAACATTATACGAAATTAAGACCTGCGTTTATTGTTTTAATTTCAAAAACTGTCATGCTGCAAAACAGATAAAATCAACAATGGCTGAAAGTAGAATATTATCAGGGTTCTCATTAAAATATGCTCAACTTCAGTCCCCACCCCACGAACCAGATAGGGCTGGATATAATCCATGGGGCCTGGGGCATCCCAAATGTAGAATAGCGAGAGATCTGGATAAATATTTGCCTCTGGTTTCATGAATATTTGGGACTGTTACTTAAAAGCCGGCTTTGAACCAGATTCTGTTGGAGTGAACGTGCAGTTAAACACATAGCTAACATTTTAGATTAGCTTCTCGGGATGGGGTAATGGTTAACAATCTATTTTTGTTCACCATTAACATCGTGTATTGTGGTCGATACTCACCGGACACATGGCCTTGTGACAGATTAGCTTTAAACGAACATAAAATTTGTACAGAATATTATGTCGTAAAATCTTGATTAGTTTTAAGTGACAATAAAAAAAATGTGTTGAATATAAAAGCAAATTCAAAATAGTTCTATTTTCACTAAAGTGATTAAGTTTTGAAAATGGGCGTACATTTTTGTGAGTCATACAGTTTATATTTTATAATATACGTTGTGGTTTAGCTCGGGTGGTCTCAGTTTCAGGGATCTGAAAAATAAACTATTAGTATTCATTATGTCTATATTTCCACAGTTGACCAAGCCTGTATTCGTAATTACATTATTTGGTTTAAAATGAATTTTTAAACGTGAAAAATCTTCCTTGAAGCTTTTATTTTTGTTTTAATTTCAAACTAATAGAGTAAATTTAATATTTCCAATAAGCAAAATAAATTGTTGTGTTTAAATAAATTTAAATTGGAAAGTGTTTTTGTGTTGCGACTGTTTTTTTTTCTATCATCACAATGTAATTCGCTTTATTAAAAATCTCTCAAAAATATACTTTTCTGAAACTTTTAGGAATATTAGCTGATTATCAGTAATCAATGTATGTGTGTGTATCCGCGAGCACGTGTGTGCGCTTTTACAGTTGAATACGTTTGTATTATTATTTATATCCTCATTTTTTTGTTATTATCCCAACGTTTCGGTTGTTGTGCCTTCAGGTGTCTATAGGTGCGGGTAACCTTTAACCTGAAAGTTGCCCAGGTCGACGGACACCTATAGAAAGCCGGAGAGTACAATGACCGACAAGTTGGAATAATATAAAAACAATAGTTCAAATGTAAATAGTGATAAAGTCTCATCTAAAAGAAAAAAGAAAAGAAAAAGGGAAAGCTTGTATTATATACACTATGCCGTATTTAATGAGTGATATCATTGTATCTACAATAACATTTTAAGGATTTTCTTATATTTATATGATATAGCAGATATCTTTTCAGCACCCCCTAATGCATTCATTTAGTGTTATTGATATTAGATGAGTAGTTTTTCATTGTTAAAGATGGGTGTGCACACACACACACACACACACACATATATATATATATATATATATATATATATATATATATATATATATATATATCAATGACTTAATGAGTATAATATGCAATTTATGATTACTAAATAGAGAAATTATGATCCTAATAATTATTGTCATTTTCGCAATCATTGTAATTAAGAAAGAAAGGAAGGAAAGAAAATTTGAAGAAGCTAAAGAAAAAGAAAGGAAAAAGGAAATGAAAGAAAAGAGAAGGAAAAGAAAAGAAAGGACAGAAAAGGGGAAGAAGAGGAAAAGGAAAAAAAATAAACAAAAAGAAAAAAAGGGAAAGAAAGAAAAAAAATGGAAAAAAAGGAAAGAAAAGAAAAGGGAGAGAAGGGTAACCCACTCAAAATTGATTTGGAGTTCAGCATGAAGACCCACGTTATCCGCACAACCCCTTACCTGTCTGGAAAACTAGATAAACTTAAATTCTTCAGAATTTTAATATTTAAACTAATCATCCAATCCCGACTAGATGACCAGATCTTGTCGTTGTAAACAAAGAAAGATGTGTTAGATAATTGCTACCACTGTTTCACTGGATCACACAATGATAAAAAAAGGCACGTTAGAGTAATGGATAGCGGCTCGGACTGAGGAATCAGAGAGCCAAATTCGAATTCCAGTCGAATCCATTACATTCACTTACGTGCTAATATGCTTGGGAAAGGTATGAATCCTCTTCTTCTCCCCTGATTTATTTATTAACACAAACAAAACAATTTATTATAATTTATGATAAAAAAGAAGGCACTGTGGAGTAATGGATAGCCGTTCGGATTGAGGAATCAGAGAGCCAAGTTCGAAATCCAGTCGAATCCATTACATTCACTTACGTGCTAATACCATTGGAAAAGGTATGAATTCATTTCTTCTATTACTACAGCAGTAGAACAAGTGGTTCTCTCACGACCCTAATGGTTTACGGGTCTCGTGTCTTGAAAAAAATATAAAATAGAAAGGAAATAATCTGGATTTTACGAATTAAACACTTTGCAAATGACAAATAAACATAGGAGAAAGTGGAAAACTAAGAAATAATAACAACTATCAAAGTGACACTATAATTAGTGTTATTATTAACCGTATAATATCAGAATGAATATTAAGTTAGGTACTGGAATATTGCGTCTTGTACTGACTTAATTTCGAATGAATGCCCCCACCGAATCTATGAAACCCCCACGGAACAATGATACACCTCCCAATCCATGACACCGGGCCCCACACTGTACAACATCTCCATTTCCATAAGGTAGTATTCATTTAAAATACAGATTTTATTGTAACCTAATTATGTATTATAATGGATCATATGCAATATAGGTGAACAATTCAACTAGAAAAACTGAAAATAAATGTATCTAAATACAAATTAGAGACATGTCATAGTAGATTATTGCATCTTAAATAAACCAACAACGTTTTGCGGGAATTTTTAACATCAACTTGAGATGGTTCTTGTTAAAAAGCTGAATAGTTTTAACCCTTTCAACATTATGGATTAAAAAATAGTGAATAATGTAGTGTTTATTTGAGATTTACATTGAGCAAAACAAATTCACGGATTTGGACAAAAAATAGACTCCAGTATACTATTTACATTATTCGGACTATTGTCCTCATCTTTGTTGCCATATTTATTACAACGTTTCGGCCTTTCAGTATCTGTCTATATTTCTGAGATGAGGTATTATGTACACTATTTACATTATTCGGACTATTGTCGTCATCTTTGTCGCCATATTTATTACAACGTTTCGGCCTTTCAGTATCTGTCTATATTTCTGAGATGAGGTATTATGTACACTATTTACATTATTCGGACTATTGTCGTCATCTTTGTCGCCATATTTATTACAACGTTTCGGCCGTTGTACGCTCTGGCATTCTTCAGGTGGAATGTCGAACTGAACCCTTTATTATGCTCACTGGGGTAGACTGTTCTAGTTCCACGTGCCATGTTTAATGGATGTCAGTTATCAGTTATCTCCTGTTAATTTCCCTCTCCAAATTCTCCATTGCCTTAACCGGGTATTGAACGCACACTTTTTGGGTCCTGTCACTTGATCTAACTAACGCCTTTTTCCACTGAGTCCTTGAGGACATATGGCATAGTGGATAGTGTACATAATACCTCATCTAAGAAATATAGATAGACTCCAGTATGATGTCAAAATCCGTGAAAAATTTTCATCCTTTAATAATAGTTGTGCTTAGCTTAATTTGTAATGTATATAAATGTAGGTAGAAAAAAAGCAAATGTTGATAAGATAGCAAGGGTCACAAAACACTGCACAGGGCCACCAATGGGGTACTATGCACCGGCCCTGGACTGATGTAAGAAAGTCGGGTTTTTTGTTTTGTTTCTTTTTAAAGCAGTTCATCCCAAGCAAGGCGGGAGTGCCACTAGCACGCAAGGGGTTACAGGGGATTGAGAACAAGAGTAAAAAGGCGTGTTTGGGGAAAGGATACAGAGAAGGACGGGGAACAAGCTCAGGGTGTCAGATGTCGACTGACATTACACTTGAATATATGAAGATTATAGTCATCGGGGAAGCAAGTAAGGGGAAGGGAGTTCCACAGACGGGAAGTGCAGGAGAAGAAGCTGTTTGAATAGAAGAGACAGATACATTTAACTGTTTTGACAGTGAAAGGGTGGGGCCAAGATGCCAGCCTGGTAGCTCGTTTAAATTCATGCAGTCCGGGAACCAGCGAAAGTAGCTCGTCGAAACAGTTGCCGTGAAAATGTTTGTAGAAGAGACGGAGGGAGGTCACGGCGCGTCTGTGGGATAGCGTTTGTAGACTATATGCCAGATCAGGACCTATCATCTTGCATATTCGTCTCTGGATTTTGTCGAGTACTTCGAGACGTACAGCGGGAGCACCAATCCATATATTGCAGCAATATTCCATGTCAGGACGGGACATTATTTCCCACAAAAAAATTTGTAGACTCGAATGTGTAAAATGACCAAGATGAAGAATCTATCAGTGATCCATTCAAATTTGATTGATTCCCCCTTCAATGGAATCCCACTTTGGCCCTAGGTATATATAAAAGTAAATTTGACATTGTAAGTTTAGAAAACAGGCAAACAATAAATACTGCCTTCGTCGACAAAATAGTGTGAGTGTAAACCAAGCAGACTCAAAAGGAATATATAAACAGACATGACAGAGTGGGAACAGTAATACAATTGGAACGATGCAAAAACATTGTCTTCATTTTTGATGACAAATATTTTTCTTTGTTTTTTAAATAGAAGTTTCTCTGGGCCTGATGACCCAACCCGAACCCCAATCTGGGTACTAATTATAATATGCCCAGCATCAGTCCCCACCCGACCAACCAGTACCTATCTTACTGGATAGAGGCGGATTTACCGCATTTACCAGCGTCAAGAAGGAAGTTTTTATTCCGAAATAAGTCTTAAAAACTGCATAACATCAGGAATTCTAGCATAGACAAGATTCCACTGGGGTGAGCATCAGTCAGTTATGTGCCAGGCGTGATACACGCTTAGGCGATCATGTATCTTTCGATATATGACTGTGAGGCAGATTTTTTCCGCAGTAGGTTGCCATTTCTCTCTGCGGTAGACCAGTTGCCATCCAAGGCTATAGAACCCGGTCTGTCCTGCTATTTACCCATAGCTGGGGGAGAGAAGAAGAGAAGTCATACCTTTTCCAAGGGTATTAGCACGTAAGTGAATGGATTCGACTGGAATTTGAACTCGGCTTTTCGAATCTCAACCCGAGCCGTTATCCATTACCCCACCGTGCCTCCACCAAGATTAGCATAGGCCTACAAAAAAAGGTTAATCCTTATCCTCAAGGACATACAGCAAATTTTCGAGACATTGCAGGAAAAACAAAACTATGTCCTTGATGCCAGCAAGTAAGGTAATTCTTGGTGTCTGATGAAAAATATATATAAAAATAAAAAAAAATGCCGATGGAGCTAGACAAATATTTGTCTCTGGTTCCATGTATGTTTGGGACGCTAAAAAACCGGCTTTGTGAATTATATTCTGTTGAAGTGGGCGTGCGGTTAAATACCTAGTTAATATTTGAGATTAGCTTTTCGAGGTGTAATTATGGCTAACAAGTCTTGTTGACGAGTTAATACTGTGTATTGAGCTCGATACTCATTGGGCGTCCCATGTACGTGGCCTTGTGTTAGACAAAGCTAAGCATATTAAATTAAATTTGATGTACAGCTATATAGAACTTTGGGTGAAAAATAACCAAAGTATCTGTCTATATTTCCGAGATGGGGTATGATGTAAACTTTTTACATTATTCGAACTATTGTCCTCATCTTTGTCGCCATATTTATCACAACGTTTCGGCCGTTGTACGCTCCGGCCTTCTTCAGGTGGTTGGAATGTCAAACTGGACCCTTTATTTCGCTCGCTGGGGTAGACTGTTCTAGTTCCATGTGCCATGTTTTAATGGATGTCAGTTATCAGTTATCTCCTGTTAATTCCCCTCTCCAAGTTTTCCTCTACCTTAACCGGGTATTGAACTCACAGCTCTTTGGGTCCTGTCACTTGATCTAACCAACGCCTTTATCCACTGTGCCATGTGTACCCCAGTGAACGAAATAAAGGGTTCAGTTCGGCATTCCAACCACCTGAAGAAGGCCGGAGCGTACAACGACCGAAACGTTTTAATAGATAATATTTTGTTCTTTCTTATATATATATATATATATATATATATATATATATATATATATATATATATATATATACTAACAGCATGACCAGGCGTTGCCCGTACTTGATTCAAATTCATACAGCAATCGCTATCACTTGACTTAAAATATTTTTGCCCTTCTTTGCCTTTAAAGGAGTGCCCTTTGCCGTGCTGATGTAGCTACATGCCTTACTTCTTGCCTATCTCACACTGCAAATTTTTTTCTTAGCTCTATAATAAACATTAAATCTGTTACGAAAAAAGAACGAAACAAAATGAACACAAAACGATCAGCTTTAAAAAAGGACTCGTAACTGGAAAAACCGAATGAAAAAAGAATGTTAACAACAAATACTTTTTCACACCCAACCAAGTTCTGCGAAATCAGAATCAACGTTCAGTTTAAGCAAGCGAATGAGCCAATTGGAGTAAAGTGCCATGCAGATTTAAATTTTTCCCACTTGTGAAGAATGCAGCTATCGATTTTTTTGCATGCTAGCATGCTAGTTAACATTCGTGTCAGTCAGCTGTTGGCTCTCACGCTGGCCAATAGAATCTTCCTGCCTATTCGTGGCAGCCAGCTATTGGGTCTCACTCTGGCCAGTACAAAATGGCTGCAAACTACATGAAAACTGCCGTAGAAGATGAAAAAATTGATTATTTCCACTATCGATGGGAGTTGGAAAATGCCAAGTCGGTCTTGGCCTTTCCACTAACTTGGAGCATGTGCATGTACATTTTGGTGCAAATCCGTCGAAAATTGCGGCTGTGCATTCGTTACACACACACACACACCTCCTGCCTTATATATATATATATATATATATATATATATATATATATATATATATATATATATATCAGCTTATTGTGGGTTATTTAAAGCCTAAACATGATAGAACGAAATTTAGAATTATAGTTTTAGGTCTCTGTTGTTATAACGTTTTGTTTTGTTTTTTTTTTTTTTTTTTTTTTTTTTCCCCATTCGCCTTTTTCTCGCCTTCTCTGTTGCCAGGCATTTATGTTATTTTCTCTGGAGAGATACTTCTATGCTAGTTTCTGATTCTTTTCAAAAGTATTTACCACAGTTGCCTCCTCTTAATTGTCTGAAGGTCGCAAGTAACATGAAACGGACATCCTGGTTATGACGATAAACTACATCCAGCAGCAAAACCTCTGATTGTGAAATTTTGAGCGTGGAACCATCTCATAATTGCTGTTCGCAGATCCACCCTGATCCGGTGTGGCAACTCTTGTCAGGGCCCCAGCTATAGGGAAAATAGTGAACAGCTAAACTGTTGTCAAAACGCTATGAAAGTATAAAAATAGATTTTTTATAGTAAAAATACTAGCAATACAATCTGATTCTTGACAAAAAAAACCTGTTTGCAAAAATGCGTCAATGAAACCTGATCTGCTGCAAACTGATTTCTAACAAAGAATTCATTGTATTCATACGAATCTGTTCTAAAAATCTTGTTGGCATTAAATGATCCACTGAGGTCGACATGCCGTAAAACAAAATAAACCCTACCCCAGTTACGATTTCAGATCCGTTCCCCTGAACGTATTCGTGGTGGTGGTGGTGGTCTTGTGTCTATATTTTGGTCTGGTTTCTCATTTCGGGTTTCTTTATTCTATAGACATTCAGCACTAGATTTTTCTTGAGGTAGGAATTTCTTTTATTTCCTCTTTCTACCTCTTTTCCTTTTAGTAGGTTTGATATTGATATGGTGACTTTCCATTGACCTATTGCTTTATTTTATTCTAAGATACACACACATGAGTGTGCTTTATTTCCTACAGAAACAACTTCGCAAGCCTTTTGCTACTCTATCGCCATTTCCATGGCAAATGTTCAGATGAGCGCTACATTCTTTAGCTTCACCAGTTCAGATCTTTACAACCAGGACATACCAGATTCGGTAGCTGTAAGGTTATTTAGCAATTTTTAGTCACCTATTAAAGTATTTGCCTCCGCGTAACACTCACCCTCACATAAGATCCCCCCCCGCCGCCAATTTACAAGGATATTTTGTGGAAAATATTTTTAGTATGCTTCAACATATATTTATCGAAATATATTTCAGAGTGGTTTTGCGCACGCAGATACAATATGGCAGCGGTCTAAGTAGGCACAGTGGCGTAATGGATAGCGGATCGGATTGCGGAATCGGAGAGCCGAGTTCAAGTTTCAGTTGTGTTTATTATATTCCTTTACAGCAGTCAGTTATGTGCCATACGCGATTTTTTATCCCGCAGTAGGTTGCCATTTCTTTCTGCGGTAGACCAGTTGCCACCCGATCTGTCCTAATATTCACCCATAGCTTGGGGGCGGGAGAAGAGGATTCATGCCTTTCCCAAGGGTATTAGCATGTAAGTGAATTTAATGGATTCGACTAGAATTCGAATCGACTCACCGATTCCTCAATCCGAGCCGCTACCATTTGGAAAGGAATTAAATCATCTTTTACTCCCGCTCCCTCATGGGATAAAATAGTAATGCAGACTATGTTTAGTAGAATTACCTACTTATATCATTACCAACGCAGATTGTTTTTACATTTACAGTATTTGCCTTTGCATAACACGCACCCTAACATAAGATGCCCTGATTTACAAGAATATGTTGCGGAAAAATGTTTCTTTTAGTACATTTCATCATATATTTATTGAAATATATTTTAAAATGGCTTTGCAGGTGAAAATGTATGCTTTTTGCATGCAAATACAATACTGTAACAGTAAACTAGTATGAAATCATATATTGTCACTTTAACCTTCAAAAGGAAACAAAATTAAATTAGTCAAAGCAGAAAAGAAATACTGGTCCATTTGAAAAGAAATACTGGTCCATAAGTATGCTATTGAGTAATTTAACCCATAAATATAGAATACCTTAAAACTATATTTTTTATCACAACATATAGTTTTAAGTTATATATATATATATATATATATATATATATATATATATATATAGAGAGAGAGAGAGAGAGAGAGAGAGAGAGAGAGATAATATTAGTGGTAAATATACACATACATATGCAATCCTATATCTAAGATATATAAATATATATACATAGATACATACACATACATATATATTTGTACAAAAAATAATTCCAAGAGGATAGAATTCAGGTAGAACTCAATGTCTAGGACAGAGTAAGGATATAATAAAAAGGCTTAAACACTAATATTCTATGGTCATAATTTATTCCATTGGAATCGTAAATACAATCCAATTCATCAGAGCTACAAATTCAAAAAGAAAACAGAAAAAACCCAACTCCGGGAATAAAAAATAAAATTTAGTGAGAGTGTATGTATGAGAGTGTGGGACGAATGTTAGAGTAAATGAAAGCTATAGAGAGGGGTGACAGACGAGAGAAGAACAGGAGATGGGGATTAAAATTTAACAGAGAGAAGTTTTAAAGAGGGGAGTCAAAGACGGTTTAAGTGAGAGAAATACGACTGTTCTCGGATGTCTAATACATTAAAGATGTAACCGGAAAGGATACATTTTGTGGTGACATACACACGCAATAGACGATATAATCTTAAAGATCAGACGGTGAGAGAGGGAAAGGAAAAGAAAAGAAAAGAAAAAGGGGTGGGGAGAGAGACGGGGCGGGAGGAACTAAAACCGAAGGGCATTTATAAAAGGGCCGCTTGTGTAATCAAGAAAATTTGATAAAATTACTATCGACTACAGGTTACAAATCAAATATAAACCTAAAAAAATAAATATAACGATTATCTAATCTAGCAAGGACCTATATTTCTATGTTCAAAAACACATACGTATACACACATACACAACAACATATTTATATTTACACGTACATACATACATATAGGTGTGTACACACATACATATACATATACCCATGCATATATATACATATATATATATTCATATATATATATATATATATATATATATACACCTACATACACACACATATATATATATATATATATATATACATACATAAATACACACATACATACATATACACATACATCCGTACACATCCACTCCTACATATATATGCATTTACACACATATATACATGCGGACATACACATACGTGCACATAAACATATATACCTAAAATCTTACATCTCCATACAATTACATACACCCATCTAAACAAATAAACAATGTATCCCTATATCTATCCGTCTAACTATGCATACATACATACATATACACCCATATACAGATATATATGAATACATACATACCAAAACATACACACACATATAAACACATCTATATACACATCTACCTACATATACATACATCCATATACGCATATATATATAGATATACATACATACATATACATACATACACATACATATACATATATACACTCCTACATATATACACATATATACACATACACACACATGTACGCACATATACATATCTATATATAAATGAAAATGTAAAATTTAAAAAAGTAAAATTTAAATACATAGCGCATTACATAAACATACGCAATGATATATATAGATAAACATAATAGTCATTCCATTAAAATGTCATGCCCGATGTTATTGAACCAAGATGGAACTGACATAAGTGACATGTTATAAAACGGTGTTTATGTTTTGAATCGTTTCTTATGTCTACATTTAGAAAATATGTCACTACGAAGATTTAGCAACTCATCTTGAATTCTTATCTTTAATAATAAAATTTTTTCCGCCATGCACAGATCACACGGATCGCGAAAGTTATTAGGGGTTCTAGCTCTTGATAAGTATCTCCATGCGAAAAGTGGGGTTAGTCCCTTATCCACCAGATCTCAGTAGTGTTTGGATAAGGAAGTTTGATTTCTGAGGTATCTATATCTAAAAGAGCGTCTATGGTTGTATAGACGCTGCTTCCAATCACCGTCGGATATACCTATATATCTTTTTTTCTGGTTTATATTTTCCTCGGGGAAGATTGTTGCCTCGTATACTACATTATCATACATACATTTACCCCCGATTGGACAATGATCTTTATTCCTACAATTGCAGGTAGGGTTACTAAATTGAGTTTCATTACGATGTTAGTTTCTAAGTATTCTACAATTATGGGAAGATATAATTTTCGCCATATTTCTAACGCATGAGTAACTAATTTTCAGTGTCTTCCTATTGAAAATTTTACGTAGTGGATGTTTACTATGAAAGTGTTTATCAATTAAACTCAGAAAGAAACTTCCTATATCAATGTTAGAGAGCCTGCAATATGTTGGGTTAAACCATATTACATTCATATTTCTCTCACTTAAACCGTCTTTGACTCCCCTCTTTAAAACTTCTCTCTGTTAAATTTTAATCCGCCACTTCATCTTTAGACCTTCCTGTTCTTCTCTCATCTGTCACCCCTCCCTATAGCTTTCATTTACTCTAACATTCGTCCCACACTCTCATACAAACACTCTCACTAATTTTTATTTTTTATTCCCGGAGTTGTTTTTTCTGTTTCCTTTTTGAATTTGTAGGTCTGATGAATTGGATCGTATTTACGATTCCAATGGAATAAATTATGACCATGTTATATTAGTGTTTAAGCCTTTTTATTGTCATTATATATATATATATATATATATATATATATATATATATAAATTTAAAAGAAAAACAGACCACTTTAAGTTACCATTATAATAATTTATCTCACCAGAGTCCTTTTAAAAGGACGCCGGATCATCAGATAGCACTTCCAACAACGAAATGAAACGAAAAATGAGATCAAAATTGATGGGTAGTGTAAGTTTTTGTAATTTAACAGGGGGTGTGAGAGTGATAGTTAAGGAGACATGGTAGAGTATAGGGAGGGGTTAATTTCATATTTCTCTCAAGTGTACTTTATATTGGGGTAGGAGGAGTGACTAGACCTTGACCTATTTAGATGGTTAACTTAACGGAATTGATATATAGAAATGGGCGGGGAGTAGGGAGAAAAGAAAAAGAAAGAGGAGACATAAAACAGTAATAAAGATATGTACAAATGAGTGTTACAGCAAGGAGAGAGAGAGGGAGAGGGAAGTAAAGAGAAAGAGGCTGTAATTGGGTTTTAACAATTTATGTAAAGGATAGATTTCAATGCTTGATAGAAATTTAGATGTCTAAAAAAATTTGATGATTGCTATCAATTTAAATATTAAATTTTTTAAGCAAATAGTTTAGGGGATTAATATAAGTTTACTATTTTTATTAAAACACACACACACACATACATACATACATATATATATATATATATATATATATATATATATATATATATAACGTTGCTCCTGTCTATATGTAGTTTTCTTTTCATTGAGTCGGCACAGAAATGGAACTCACAATTGAAATATATTCCAAAGTGGTTTCGGAGGGGAAAATGTATGATTCTGTGCCTGCAAATACAATAATGTAACAGCAGACTGAATTAAAGTAGGAAATCATATATTGTAACTGATAAGCTTCAAAAGGAAACAAAATTCAATTTGTCAAAGCAGAAAAGAAATATTGGTTCATTTGTATCAAAGAGTATGCTTTGTCTCTAATACTGAGTAATTTAACCCATAAATATAACATCAAACTTTTTTGTCACACATACATACACATAGACACAGACACACACACACACACACACACATATATATATATATCTGTAAAAGGCAGGATGTGTGTGTGTGTAACGAATGTACGGTCGCAATTTTCGACGGATTTGCACCAAAATTTACCAGCACATTCTCCAAGTTAGCGGCAAGGCCAAGACCAACTTTGCATTTCCCAACTCCCATCAATAGTGGAAATAATCGATTTTTTCATGCTTCTACGGCAGTTTTCATGTAGTTTGCGTCCATTTTGTACTGGCCAGAGTGAGAGCCAATAGCTGGCTTCCACGAATAGGCAGGAAGATTCTATTGGCCAGCGTGAGAAGCAACAGCCGACTGACACGAATGTTAACTAGTATGCTAGCGTGCAAAAAAATCGATAGCTGCATTTATCACAAGTGGGAAAAATTTAAACCTGCATGGCACTTTATTCCAGTTGGCTCATTCGCTTCCTTAAACTCAACGTTGATTCTGATTCCGCAGAACTGGGTTGGGTGTGAAAAAGTATTTTTTGTTAACATTCTTTTTGCATTCCGTTTTTCCAGTAACGAGTCCTTTTTTTTAAAGCTGATCGTTTTGTGTTCATTTTGTTTAGTTCTTTTTTCGTAACAGATTTAGTGTTTAGTATAGAGCTTACAAAAAATTTGCAGTGTGAGATAGGCAAGAAGTAAGGCATGTAGCAACATCAGCACGGCGAAGGGCACTCCTTTAAAGGCAAAGAAGGTCAAAAATATTTTAAGTCAAGTGATAGCGATTGCTGTATGAGTACGAATTTTGAATCAAGCACGGGCAACGCCGAGCCATGCTATAGTATATATATATATATATATATATATATATATATATATATATATATATATATATATATATATAACCCATAAATATAGCATACCTTAAAACTATATACTTGAAAGGCATGGTCATTGTTATTGTGACAAAGTTTAAAATAAGCCTATGCATCCAAACACCAATTTGTAAAGTGAATGAATTTAAACAAACAAAAAAAGCATGTATTTATTTTTAAAAAATATGATTTATTTCTCCCAAACTAAAGATCTGACATGTACAAAAATATACGACCACCCAACACATACACATTCACACTCTATATTGGTGAAGTCAAGTAGGTAATAAATTCAGCTGAAACACATTTGGGTGCTTAACTATTCAATTTAAGCTGACCAATCAAATGAGACATTGGGCAACATAGATTAAAAGAGAAGGGAAACCAGCTAAACTACTGTAATGACTCACAGATCAACAATACTGAGAGGAAAGGAGATATCTGATGACATCAGGAAGAAGTTACTGACTTTTCACCAGTCTGGGGAAAGCCATAAGACCATCTCAAAAAGATTGCAGCTCCATCCATCCACTGTAAGACAAATAATTTACTTATGGAGGGGGGGAGCATTCAACATGAAGAAAAACAACCTGTTTGTGTATTTTTGGAAGGTTTTAATATGTTTTAGATAAAACAGACATTAATTGACTATAAACCAAAGCGACCTTTAGAAATTAGCCCGAAATGTCCTCATCTTTGTTGCAATTTTTATCATAACGTTTCGGCCGTTGTACACTATGGCCTTCTTTAGGTGATTAGAATGTCGAACTGAACCCTTTATTTCGCTCGCTGGGGTAGACTGTTCTAGTTCCATGTGCCATGTCTAATGGATGTCAGTTATCAGTTATCTCCTGTTAATTCACCTCTCCAACTTCTACTTAGTCATCAATGCCATCATCATAAAGGAAACGGTCAGAAAAGAAAAAAAATCAAATTCTTGGATACGAGATAAAGCCGCCGCCGCCGCCGACTTCGGGTGTAAAAGTTAATGGCTGTTCTGCTTTTTAAACGTTAAAAGTTAGAAACTTCTTATTTAAATCTTTGTAAATGTTTCCTATTGCATATAAAACTTTTGCCCCATCAGAATATTTAATGTCTAATTAGAAAACTTTTAGATAAAAAAAGACATTAATTGACTATAAAGCAAATAAACCTTTAGAAATTAGCCCGAAATGTGACAGGGAGCGAGCGTATATATTAGTGGTACATTTCATTATATATCTATTGAAATATATTTTAAAGTGGTTTTGTAGGTGAAAATGTATGATTTTCTGCATGCAAATACAAATGTGTAACAGTAGACTGGATTAAAGTAGAAAAAACTGTTGTAGAGTAGTTTTCACAGTGGAGGCTTGTATTTCAATAAGTCGTCCTAAATTAGGTTCGACGTACAAAACGTTAGGAACTTGAAAATAAGAGTTAATGACGCAGCAATCTAGTTTTGATGGTTGGTACTTAAATGTCCAATATCGACTGACTCGCTCAAAACCACTGAGCCCGACTGGCTACCGCTACTACTACTACTACTTATTATGTGTGGGAGAGTCTATTAATAATAGAATAGGTACGCCAGGTATGACAAAAACATATATTATAACTTTAACCTTTAAAAGGAAACGAAATTAAATTTGCCAAAGTAGAAAAGAAATACTGGTACATGTGTCCCAATGAGAACTGTTAATATCAAACTGATATAAATTAACAACTGATACTATTAACAACGTTTATACTTAACAAACTCAGATTTAGGTACATTTAAAAATGAAAACAAAAACTAGCGATAAAAGCAGCTTTGCTGGATTTGTTATGTCTCAGTTTTAGGCTTTATGTCATATGAAACTGGCAATATCAATTGAGTCTGTTGTAACACAAGGTATGTTTTAACATTTTTATATTAAAAAATAAACAAAAAAAAAAAAAAAAACATCCTGCAAGTTTATTTTTTGAATGAAAAAAATTCTTTGGCATTATACATAAATTATAAATCACTGCATTGAAGATGCTATGTATGAGTTTAAGGTATTTTAACAGCACACACAAACTAAATATTACATTTAGTTTGTGTGTGCTGTTAAAATACCTGTATTACACAGGCTCTTCTGTAACTCATTGAGCCATGTTGACTCTCAAAGAGCTATTTTAGAGGACATTGGAAACTTGGTATTAGAATAAAATAATTTTTATGGTCAATTTCTCTGAACTCTTGCATAGCATCTCTATAATTTATGTATAAAACGCGGATTTTAAATTTCCTGCAGATGAAGCGTCACAAGCCCACCGGTATTTCCATAGAAAATGTTCAGATGAGCACTCGATTCTTTAATTCCACGTTCAGATCCTTATAGTTAGAAGAATCCATACAACTACCACGGAGTCGATACATCCTCATTTTCCCCGTACTCCAATTGTAAGGAGTAAGCTCCATTCAGTTGCTACTTTGTGAAACAGTAACGGGCGATGATGCTTCATTGAGCGCTACAATCTTGACCTCTTCGCGAACGGACTCCCGGGTCGATGCTTCCCTGATCGTTACAATCTTGACCTCTTCGACAACGGACTCCCGGGTTGATGCTTCCCTGATCGCTATAATGTTGACCACTTCGAGAACGGACTCCCGCGTCGGTGCTTCCCTGATCGCTATAATCTTGACCTCTTCGACAACGGACTCCTGCGTCGATGCTTCCCTTTGGGCTAAAAATTTGACCTCTTCGCGAACGGACTCCCGGGTCGATGCTTCCCTGATCGCTACAGTCTTGACCTCTTCGAGAAGGGACTCCCGCGTCGATGCTTCCCTGATCGCTACAGTCTTGACCTCTTCGAGAACGGACTCCCGCGTCGATGCTTCCCTGATCGCTACAATCTTGACCTCTTCGAGAAGGGACTCCCGGTTCGATGCTTCCCTGATCGCTACAATCTTGACTTCTTCGAGAAGGGACTCCCGGGTCGATGCTTCCCTGATCGCTACAATCTTGACTTCTTTGAGAACGGACTCCCGGGTCGATGCTTCCCTGATCGCTATAATCTTGTCCTCTTCGACAACGGACTCCCGCGTCGATGCTTCCCTGATCGCTATAATCTTGACCTCTTCGACAACGGACTCCCGCGTCGATGCTTCCCACTTGAGCTAAAATCTTGACCTCTTTGCGAAGGGACTCTCACGTTGTTGCTTCTACAATCCAAAGAAAAATTTGTAATATTAGCCGTCGAGGTTTCCACCTCAAGTTTTATTCAGTGAGCTCATTTCAGGGAAAGGCTACGAAGTTGCCCTCTTTGAAGATACAAGAACAAAAAAAACCCACTGATAACCACTGAAAAATCGTTTGAAACACAAGCACGAGACTGTCACCATCGGAGCCAAAAATTTCGAAGCCACCAGAAGAGAAGAGGAAGAAATCAAACGACAAGAGAGAAAGGCTCAACAAAATTGACCTCTTCCTTACCAACAACACTATGTAGCCAATGTCATCAGCTCTTCCATGTAAGAATTGGCCTACTTAGTCATCAATGCCATCATCATAAAGGAAACGTTCAGAAAAGAAAGAAAAAATCAAATTCTTGGATACGAGATAAAGCCGCCGCCGCCGCCGACTTCGGGTATAAAAGTTAATGGCTGTTCTGCTATGTAAACCTTAAAAGTTAGAATCTTCTTATTTAAATCTTTGTAAATGTTTCCTATTGCATGTAAAACTTTTACCCCATCAGAATATTTAATGTCTAATTTGAAAACTTGTGAAAAAAGAAAAGCAGGAATTATTGACTCAGCACCTTGATAGCTATGAAGAAACCAAAAGCAAAGAATGACGTGGTATTAATATCGGAGTCAAGGTTAAGAAATTTGGAAATAGATAATAAATATTATGGATTAATTGGCATTTTTTCTTTTTCTTTTCTTTTTTTTTTGACAGCTTATCAACATTTGAGGGTTAACACAGAAACAGAAACTTTAAATATCACCCAAAATTTTGAAAAGCCGTAAAAATAAATAAATCGATTAATTATTCATTTCTCGGTCACAGATATATGGCCGTTGACACTATCGGGATATTTGCCTGTTGACTTAATTTCAGGAAGCACTCCGCCCAGTGTTGCCATTTTTATCCTGATGGATGTCTAACAACCCTCTTCACGAGAAAGGCCAAGTGAATAAACTGGTTTAGTGGCCGATGACCCGACTATGTGGTAGATATTATTCAGTTATATAGTATCAGTAACATTTATAGAATAACATGGCACAAATTCAAGTCATTAGGATTCTCTAAATGCTTTTAAAATCGCAATTTATCATCTTTTGTCTTTTCGGAGACATTTTCGAATAATTTCGCTTTAACCTATATTAATCAAGTTAGAAAAAGACAAATTCGTTTCGTGAAAAGAAAATATTTGACAAATTTTGCGTCCATGCAAAAAACAAAAATATAAAAGAGATCAAACTCGATTTCAAATAAATTTAATTACTTCTGATTCAAAAGAGCGAATATTTACGTTGTTAAGTGATTTTTCATTTTTGTTTTTCTCGTTTATTTTCCTTTTATCAAAGATGGTATCAATTTTATCAAAACTTTCAGTCAATAAATGAATATTAATTCTAATCTGATGTAAGCGTGAAGCTGCAATTTTAAAATCATCTGATTTTGTTTAAAATATCACCAAACAATAAGAAAAAAAAAGAATTTCGACCAAATTCTCTTATTCATAGGGAAAACGAACGCTTGCATATAAATTTCCCTCTCTACTTGCAAGAGATAAAAAAAACCCACTATTTTAAATGGTGAAACCCCAAATAAATAATAGAGACATTAAGGAAAATTGATTACAATGACAGTGGCTTCAATTATTAATCAAATATATTTAAAGAAAAAAAGAAAGAAAAAGAGCCAATTTTAACATACGTGCCTGCAAAAAATACAACCAAAAAACTGTTGTAATCAAAAGGAAGCTTTTTCTATTGACACCGCTTTTATCATATGCACCCTCTGCAATTTTTGTTTTAAAAAGATATTTTTAGAATGTTAATAAAACCCAAATATATGAAAGTGGATTTCTAAATACTCTTTTTTTCTCGAAAATTGACAACGAATGATTTAATTTAAAAACTATTTATTTTATTAGATTGTTTATTTACAAGAATAGTTTTTTTTATTTATAAGTTTATAAAAATCTTTGAACCAAATACAATGCTATATTTATCATTTACTAGATTATAAAAAAATAACCATGAAAACAAATTTTTTATTCATAAATTTATAGAAAAATGTCTACGAACAAGAACATTTAAAGATTACGACGAGAAACTTTAAATTTTGACAAATGTATTTTTCAAGCATTTTCTTCATTTGTTCTCGCTATGTGAATTTAGGGAAATATTTTGCGAGTAACTGCTTTTTTATATCAAGAAATGAATAAAAATGTTGTCCTATTTTTTATCGTCATATCCACATCATTTCGGCCATTGTACTCTGCGGCCTTCCTCAGGTGATATACGTTCGAAGTTCGAACCGAATTCTTTATTTAGTCCACTGGGTATATTGTTATAGTTCCACATGTCACGCCTTTTCTGGCTGTCTCAGTTTCAATTAATTCTCTTTAGCAACTCAACTCTCCATGACCAGGGATTGAACTCACAACTCTTCAACCAACGTTTTTAACCACTTGCATGATTTTTTGAGATTTATAATTCTCAGTAACCATTTTTAAACAAAGCTGATATTACAATTTGTTATCATTGTTTTTTCTTTTAACATTCTGTATTACTGGTTCCTAAAGGAGAGTTGAGTTACTAAAGGGAAATAACTGAGAACTGAACTAGAACAATCTCTTCCTGTGGATTAAATATAGGCTTTAGTTCGAAGTTACAATCACCTGACGAAGGCCGGGGCGTACAACGACCGAAACATCGTGAATATGAAAAAGATGAGGACAACAGTCCGAACAATGTAATTTTTTTTTTTGCCTGTACGAATGTTAAATTTTGCCAGAAAAACGTTTCTTTTCTTTCATCTTCACATTCGAAATGACGCATGCGTGCCTGTCTTAAGCAAACATTGTAACTACAATTCGTTATGGCTACCATTCTTTTTCTTCGTGACATTTAACCATTAACAAATATTCTTTTCTTAACCAACCTGAAGGAAAGCGCGGGTGGTGCACTTCAAATCCCAGTTACAAATCGGCTGCGTTTAAGGTCAGTTTTGTGGTCCAGTTCAATCAATTCTATTCATAGTCTATGACCGGGAGCTACAGCTAACCAGTAATAGTCATTAATAACTTCAGTTTAAAGGTCAGCGTTGTTAGGCCCAAACTCTTCCAGTCGACACAAGATGATATTACTGTTCTTCGTCCGATAATGTCCTCTTAAGCAGTGATCATCTGTTTGTCATTGTATCTCATCTGCATATCAGGTATTTTGAATATCTTTGCGTTATTTGATTATTAAACACTTCCTTTTCGATATAAAACAAATTCAGAATTGAGAAATACATCTTTTAGGTGCGCCATCTTTCATATTAAGTATAGATGGAAAAATGAATACTAATAAAGCATATCTGTCTAGTGATTTTCCAAGCGTAGCTTAGATGTGGCACAAGGCTGAAAGAAAGAGACACCCAGTGTGGATCGAACTCACTACTCAGTCGTAATTGTTCTAGCGAGACAAACTTAGCTACAATCAGTCGTAACATGAGAAATGAAGTATGTTATGGTTCAGAATGATGATATTTCATCAATCTAAAAACAACCTTGTCATCAGTGATAATAGAAAAAAATGTTATTTCATCATCCTAACCTCATCATTATATTTTTCCACCACAAAAGAGTCAGTAGAGTAATGTAGACTAGGGTACCTATAGCAGTAGTCAGTAGTAGAGTAGATAAGTAAAAGTACAGAAACACACGTCTGCCAGCGCTCCGGGAAGGTCAAAAATAGATGATTTCAAACGCATCCTCACAAACGAAATTCATGGAACCAAACCAAGTAAACACTGACTTTTATATATATATATATAAAAGAGACACTGAGAACATTTTTTATAGACACCATACCAATATTCTGTAATTCACATCACTAAAAGAAAATACAAATTCTTGTTATTTATGTCAACACGTATCTCAACATTTTATTGTTTATGCTATCGTTGTACGTTTATGCATTTTAATTTCTGTCATTAATATCAACCTGATTACAGTCAGCAAATAATAACAACAGTGAAAATAATGCATCAGCACCCAACATTAACTACCCCATTTCAAGTATGTCTGATCTCTGGAGATCCGTCACCCAAGCAATACAACATTTTTGAATTAACAAATAAGGATCAGAGGTACGCCATGAGGTCTGCGGTATAAGTTAAAATTGATTAGGATTGTGCAATTTTCTACACACGTGTGCGTATTTCACATTAAACATGAGTTTATCGTGGAAGGGAGTAAAATCGCAGGACATTTTCGAATATTTTTTATGCAATGTTCTTTAAGAATATAGACGGTTACGGCTCTCTACGGATTCTATTTCTTTGATGTCTGTGAACTGCCGGGTATTCTTGGGAAATGGTTTCCGCAGTTTTGAATTCAGAGTAGTCCTTTTATACAAGAGGTGATCTAAGACAACGCTACTTTCGAAAATATGCCGATCGTACCCAGAACTTTCATGATCCCCTAGGGAGGTCCCGTGCCTTGAGTGGCTATTTGAACTTAAACTCAACCCAGACCTCAAGTCGTCCTCTGATCAGGAGGTTTTGAGGAGTGTAGAACCACCTCTTAATTGCTGTTGTTGTTCCCAGTTCCATCCTGACCCGGGTGGTAGTACCTGTTAGGGTCCTAGCTATGGGCAAATAGTTAACGCCCAAACTGGGGTCAAATACTATGCAAGTATAATAATGGATTTTTATATTAAAAATAACAGCAATATATTTAAGAAAGAAACATTACCAGAAATACATTTGTCTCTCTATCAACAAAAAACCTTTACAAAAATATGTCAAAATTATGGCCCGGTTCCTTGTACCACAGTTATAGTCCAAAGTAGAACCAATAAAGAAGAACTCGAACACAGGTATGGAATAACACAGATATATTACAAACAGGAATATATACTGAGAAGTAGAGGTGTTAGTACGAACAATCAGGTTTAGTAGAGAGAACAATGTAGTCTTGACCAGTATCACTATTCCAATGTCTTGCAGTAATTGTCTGAACGCGACTCTGTTTCGGACTGCATCTGACTCGACTCTTGACTCAACTTGAACTACTGACTGCCCCCTTGCCTACTCCTGAGGCGCAGTATTTATTAAGTATGGAATAGTCCATTATTATTATTATGGGTAAGATCTCATAACAGTCAATGAAACCGAATCTATAAGCTGATTTCTTACAAAGAATACATATTCTATTCATACTAATCTATTCTAAAAATGTTGTCGGCATTAAAAAATAATGCATTGAGGTTGATATACCGTAAAACAAAATCAACCAAACCAATCTAAACCAAAGAATACATATTCTATTCATACTAATCTATTCTAAAAATGTTGTCGGCATTAAATAATCCATTGAGGTTGATATGCCGTAAAACGAAATCAACCAAACCAATCTAAACCAAAGAATACATATTCTATTCATACTAATCTATTCTAAAAATGTTGTCGGCATTAAATAATCCATTGAGGTTGATATGCCGTAAAACAAAATCAACCAAACCAATCTAAACCAAAGAATGCATATTCTATTCATACTAATCTATTCTAAAAATGTTGTCGGCATTAAATAATCCATTGAGGTTGATAAGCCGTAAAACAAAATCAACCAAACCAATCTAAACCAAAGAATACATATTCTATTCATACTAATCTATTCTTAAAATGTTGTCGGCATTAAATAACCCATTGAGGTTGATAAGCCGTAAAACAAAATCAACCAAACCAATCTAAACCAAAGAATACATATTCTATTCATACTAATCTATTCTAAAAATGTTGTCGGCATTAAATAATCCATTGAGGTTGATATGCCGTAAAACAAATTCAACCAAACCAATCTAAACCAAAGAATACATATTCTATACATACATCTAAATGTTGTCGGCATTAAATAATCCATTGAGGTTGATATGCCGTAAAACAAATTCAACCAAACCAATCTAAACCAAAGAATACATATTCTATACATACTAATCTATTCTAAAAATGTTGTCGGCATTAAATAATCCATTGAGGTTGATATGCCATAAAACGAAATCAACCAAACCAATCTAAACCAAAGAATACATATTCTATTCATACTAATCTATTCTAAAAATGTTGTCGGCATTAAATAATCCATTGGGGTTGATATGCCGTAAAACAAAATCAACCAAACCAATCTAAACCAAAGAATATATATTCTATTCATACTAATCGATTCTAAAAATGTTGTCGGCATTAAATAATCCATTGAGGTTGATATGCCGTAAAACAAAATCAACCAAACCAATCTAAACCAAAGAATACATATTCTATTCATACTAATCTATTCTAAAAATGTTGTCGGCATTAAATAATCCATTGAGGTTGATATGCCGTAAAAAAAAAATCAACCAAACCAATCTAAACCAAAGAATACATATTCTATTCATACTAATATATTCTAAAAATGTTGTCGGCATTAAATAATCCATTGAGGTTGATAAGCCATAAAAAAAAATCAACCAAACCAATCTAAACCAAAGAATACATATTCTATTCATACTAATCTATTCTAAAAATGTTGTCGGCATTAAATAATCCATTGAGGTTGATATGCCGTAAAACAAAATCAACCAAACCAATCTAAACCAAAGAATACATATTCTATTCATACTAATCTATTCTAAAAATGTTGTCGGCATTAAATAATCCATTGAGGTTGATATGCCATAAAACAAAAAATCAACCAAACCAATCTAAACCAAAGAATACATATTCTATTCATACTAATCTATTCTAAAAATGTTGTCGGCATTAAATAATCCATTGAGGTTGATATGCCGTAAAACAAAATCAACCAAACCAATCTAAACCAAAGAATACATATTCTATTCATACTAATCTATTCTAAAAATGTTGTCGGCATTAAATAATCCATTGAGGTTGATATGCCGTAAAACAAAATCAACCAAACCAATCTAAACCAAAGAATACATATTCTATTCATACTAATCTATTCTAAAAATGTTGTCGGCATTAAATAATCCATTGAGGTTGATATGCCGTAAAACAAAATCAACCAAACCAATCTAAACCAAAGAATACATATTCTATTCATACTAATCTATTCTAAAAAATGTTGTCGGCATTAAATAATCCATTGAGGTTGATATGCCATAAAACGAAATCAACCAAACCAATCTAAACCAAAGAATACATATTCTATTCATACTAATCTATTCTAAAAATGTTGTCGGCATTAAATAATCCATTGGTGTTGATATGCCGTAAAACAAAATCAACCAAACCAATCTAAACCAAAGAATATATATTCTATTCATACTAATCTATTCTAAAAATGTTGTCGGCATTAAATAATCCATTGAGGTTGATATGCCGTAAAACAAAATCAACCAAACCAATCTAAACCAAAGAATATATATTCTATTCATACTAATCTATTCTAAAAATGTTGTCGGCATTAAATAATCCATTGAGGTTGATATGCCGTAAAACAAAATCAACCAAACCAATCTAAACCAAAGAATACATATTCTATTCATACTAATCTATTCTAAAAATGTTGTCGGCATTAAATAATCCATTGAGGTTGATAACCAAAACAAAATCAACAAACAATCTAAACCAAACTAATACATTCTATTCAAAATCTATTCTAAAAATGTTGTCGGCATTAAATAATCCATTGAGGTTGATATGCCGTAAAACAAAATCAACTAAACCAATCTAAACCAAAGAATACATATTCTATTCATACTAATCTATTCTAAAAATGTTGTCGGCATTAAATAATCCACTGAGGTTGATATGCCGTAAAACAAAATCAACCAAACCAATCTAAACCAAAGAATACATATTCTATTCATACTAATCTATTCTAAAAATGTTGTCGGCATTAAATAATCCATTGAGGTTGATATGCCGTAAAACAAAATCAACCAAACCAATCTAAACCAAAGAATACATATTCTATTCATACTAATCTATTCTAAAAATGTTGTCGGCATTAAATAATCCATTGAGGTTGATATGCCGTAAAACAAAATCAACCAAACCAATCTAAACCAAAGAATACATATTCTATTCATACTAATCTATTCTAAAAATGTTGTCGGCATTAAATAATCCATTGAGGTTGATATGCCGTAAAACAAAATCAACCAAACCAATCTAAACCAAAGAATACATATTCTATTCATACTAATCTATTCTAAAAATGTTGTCGGCATTAAATAATCCATTGAGGTTGATATGCCGTAAAACAAAATCAACCAAACCAATCTAAACCAAAGAATACATATTCTATTCATACTAATCTATTCTAAAAATGTTGTCGGCATTAAATAATCCATTGAGGTTGATATGCCGTAAAACAAAATCAACCAAACCAATCTAAACCAAAGAATACATATTCTATTCATACTAATCTATTCTAAAAATGTTGTCGGCATTAAATAATCCATTGAGGTTGATATGCCGTAAAACAAAATCAACCAAACCAATCTAAACCAAAGAATACATATTCTATTCATACTAATCTATTCTAAAAATGTTGTCGGCATTAAATAATCCATTGAGGTTGATATGCCGTAAAACAAAATCAACCAAACCAATCTAAACCAAAGAATACATATTCTATTCATACTAATCTATTCTAAAAATGTTGTCGGCATTAAATAATCCATTGAGGTTGATATGCCGTAAAACAAAATCAACCAAACCAATCTAAACCAAAGAATACATATTCTATTCATACTAATCTATTCTAAAAATGTTGTCGGCATTAAATAATCCATTGAGGTTGATATGCCGTAAAACAAAATCAACCAAACCAATCTAAACCAAAGAATACATATTCTATTCATACTAATCTATTCTAAAAATGTTGTCGGCATTAAATAATCCATTGAGGTTGATATGCCGTAAAACAAAATCAACCAAACCAATCTAAACCAAAGAATACATATTCTATTCATACTAATCTATTCTAAAAATGTTGTCGGCATTAAATAATCCATTGAGGTTGATATGCCGTAAAACAAAATCAACCAAACCAATCTAAACCAAAGAATACATATTCTATTCATACTAATCTATTCTAAAAATGTTGTCGGCATTAAATAATCCATTGAGGTTGATATGCCGTAAAACAAAATCAACCAAACCAATCTAAACCAAAGAATACATATTCTATTCATACTAATCTATTCTAAAAATGTTGTCGGCATTAAATAATCCATTGAGGTTGATATGCCGTAAAACAAAATCAACCAAACCAATCTAAACCAAAGAATACATATTCTATTCATACTAATCTATTCTAAAAATGTTGTCGGCATTAAATAATCCATTGAGGTTGATATGCCGTAAAACAAAATCAACCAAACCAATCTAAACCAAAGAATACATATTCTATTCATACTAATCTATTCTAAAAATGTTGTCGGCATTAAATAATCCATTGAGGTTGATATGCCGTAAAACGAAATCAACCAAACCAATCTAAACCAAAGAATACATATTCTATTCATACTAATCTATTCTAAAAATGTTGTCGGCATTAAATAATCCATTGAGGTTGATATGCCGTAAAAACAAAATCAACCAAACCAATCTAAACCAAAGAATACATATTCTATTCATACTAATCTATTCTAAAAATGTTGTCGGCATTAAATAATCCATTGAGGTTGATATGCCGTAAAACAAAATCAACCAAACCAATCTAAACCAAAGAATACATATTCTATTCATACTAATCTATTCTAAAAATGTTGTCGGCATTAAATAATCCATTGAGGTTGATATGCCGTAAAACAAAATCAACCAAACCAATCTAAACCAAAGAATACATATTCTATTCATACTAATCTATTCTAAAAATGTTGTCGGCATTAAATAATCCATTGAGGTTGATATGCCGTAAAACAAAATCAACCAAACCAATCTAAACCAAAGAATACATATTCTATTCATACTAATCTATTCTAAAAATGTTGTCGGCATTAAATAATCCATTGAGGTTGATATGCCGTAAAACAAAATCAACCAAACCAATCTAAACCAAAGAATACATATTCTATTCATACTAATCTATTCTAAAAATGTTGTCGGCATTAAATAATCCATTGAGGTTGATATGCCGTAAAACAAAATCAACCAAACCAATCTAAACCAAAGAATACATATTCTATTCATACTAATCTATTCTAAAAATGTTGTCGGCATTAAATAATCCATTGAGGTTGATATGCCGTAAAACAAAATCAACCAAACCAATCTAAACCAAAGAATACATATTCTATTCATACTAATCTATTCTAAAAATGTTGTCGGCATTAAATAATCCATTGAGGTTGATATGCCGTAAAACAAAATCAACCAAACCAATCTAAACCAAAGAATACATATTCTATTCATACTAATCTATTCTAAAAATGTTGTCGGCATTAAATAATCCATTGAGGTTGATATGCCGTAAAACAAAATCAACCAAACCAATCTAAACCAAAGAATACATATTCTATTCATACTAATCTATTCTAAAAATGTTGTCGGCATTAAATAATCCATTGAGGTTGATATGCCGTAAAACAAAATCAACCAAACCAATCTAAACCAAAGAATACATATTCTATTCATACTAATCTATTCTAAAAATGTTGTCGGCATTAAATAATCCATTGAGGTTGATATGCCGTAAAACAAAATCAACCAAACCAATCTAAACCAAAGAATACATATTCTATTCATACTAATCTATTCTAAAAATGTTGTCGGCATTAAATAATCCATTGAGGTTGATATGCCGTAAAACAAAATCAACCAAACCAATCTAAACCAAAGAATACATATTCTATTCATACTAATCTATTCTAAAAATGTTGTCGGCATTAAATAATCCATTGAGGTTGATATGCCGTAAAACAAAATCAACCAAACCAATCTAAACCAAAGAATACATATTCTATTCATACTAATCTATTCTAAAAATGTTGTCGGCATTAAATAATCCATTGAGGTTGATATGCCGTAAAACAAAATCAACCAAACCAATCTAAACCAAAGAATACATATTCTATTCATACTAATCTATTCTAAAAATGTTGTCGGCATTAAATAATCCATTGAGGTTGATATACCGTAAAACAAAATCAACCAAACCAATCTAAACCAAAGAATACATATTCTATTCATACTAATCTATTCTAAAAATGTTGTCGGCATTAAATAATCCATTGAGGTTGATATACCGTAAAACAAAATCAACCAAACCAATCTAAACCAAAGAATACATATTCTATTCATACTAATCTATTCTAAAAATGTTGTCGGCATTAAATAATCCATTGAGGTTGATATGCCGTAAAACAAAATCAACCAAACCAATCTAAACCAAAGAATACATATTCTATTCATACTAATCTATTCTAAAAATGTTGTCGGCATTAAATAATCCATTGAGGTTGATATACCGTAAAACAAAATCAACCAAACCAATCTAAACCAAAGAATACATATTCTATTCATACTAATCTATTCTAAAATGTTGTCGGCATTAAATAATCCATTGAGGTTGATATACCGTAAAACAAAATCAACCAAACCAATCTAAACCAAAGAATACATATTCTATTCATACTAATCTATTCTAAAAATGTTGTCGGCATTAAATAATCCATTGAGGTTGATATGCCGTAAAACAAAATCAACCAAACCAATCTAAACCAAAGAATACATATTCTATTCATACTAATCTATTCTAAAAATGTTGTCGGCATTAAATAATCCATTGAGGTTGATATACCGTAAAACAAAATCAACCAAACCAATCTAAACCAAAGAATACATATTCTATTCATACTAATCTATTCTAAAAATGTTGTCGGCATTAAATAATCCATTGAGGTTGATATACCGTAAAACAAAATCAACCAAACCAATCTAAACCAAAGAATACATATTCTATTCATACTAATCTATTCTAAAAATGTTGTCGGCATTAAATAATCCATTGAGGTTGATATGCCGTAAAACAAAATCAACCAAACCAATCTAAACCAAAGAATACATATTCTATTCATACTAATCTATTCTAAAAATGTTGTCGGCATTAAATAATCCATTGAGGTTGATATACCGTAAAACAAAATCAACCAAACCAATCTAAACCAAAGAATACATATTCTATTCATACTAATCTATTCTAAAAATGTTGTCGGCATTAAATAATCCATTGAGGTTGATATACCGTAAAACAAAATCAACCAAACCAATCTAAACCAAAGAATACATATTCTATTCATACTAATCTATTCTAAAAATGTTGTCGGCATTAAATAATCCATTGAGGTTGATATGCCGTAAAACAAAATCAACCAAACCAATCTAAACCAAAGAATACATATTCTATTCATACTAATCTATTCTAAAAATGTTGTCGGCATTAAATAATCCATTGAGGTTGATATACCGTAAAACAAAATCAACCAAACCAATCTAAACCAAAGAATACATATTCTATTCATACTAATCTATTCTAAAAATGTTGTCGGCATTAAATAATCCATTGAGGTTGATATACCGTAAAACAAAATCAACCAAACCAATCTAAACCAAAGAATACATATTCTATTCATACTAATCTATTCTAAAAATGTTGTCGGCATTAAATAATCCATTGAGGTTGATATGCCGTAAAACAAAATCAACCAAACCAATCTAAACCAAAGAATACATATTCTATTCATACTAATCTATTCTAAAAAATGTTGTCGGCATTAAATAATCCATTGAGGTTGATATGCCGTAAAACAAAAATCAACCAAACCAATCTAAACCAAAGAATACATATTCTATTCATACTAATCTATTCTAAAAATGTTGTCGGCATTAAATAATCCATTGAGGTTGATATGCCGTAAAACAAAATCAACCAAACCAATCTAAACCAAAGAATACATATTCTATTCATACTAATCTATTCTAAAAATGTTGTCGGCATTAAATAATCCATTGAGGTTGATAAAAACCAATCTAAACGTAAAACAAAATCAACCAAACCAATCTAAACCAAAGAATACATATTCTATTCATACTAATCTATTCTAAAAATGTTGTCGGCATTAAATAATCCATTGAGGTTGATATGCCGTAAAACAAAATCAACCAAACCAATCTAAACCAAAGAATACATATTCTATTCATACTAATCTATTCTAAAAATGTTGTCGGCATTAAATAATCCATTGAGGTTGATATGCCGTAAAAACAAAATCAACCAAACCAATCTAAACCAAAGAATACATATTCTATTCATACTAATCTATTCTAAAAATGTTGTCGGCATTAAATAATCCATTGAGGTTGATATGCCGTAAAACAAAATCAACCAAACCAATCTAAACCAAAGAATACATATTCTATTCATACTAATCTATTCTAAAAATGTTGTCGGCATTAAATAATCCATTGAGGTTGATATGCCGTAAAACAAAATCAACCAAACCAATCTAAACCAAAGAATACATATTCTATTCATACTAATCTATTCTAAAAATGTTGTCGGCATTAAATAATCCATTGAGGTTGATATGCCGTAAAACAAAATCAACCAAACCAATCTAAACCAAAGAATACATATTCTATACATACTAATCTATTCTAAAAATGTTGTCGGCATTAAATAATCCATTGAGGTTGATATGCCGTAAAACAAAATCAACCAAACCAATCTAAACCAAAGAATACATATTCTATTCATACTAATCTATTCTAAAAAATGTTGTCGGCATTAAATAATCCATTGAGGTTGATATGCCGTAAAAACAAAATCAACCAAACCAATCTAAACGAAAGAATACATATTCTATTCATACTAATCTATTCTAAAAATGTTGTCGGCATTAAATAATCCATTGAGGTTGATATGCCGTAAAACAAAATCAACCAAACCAATCTAAACCAAAGAATACATATTCTATTCATACTAATCTATTCTAAAAATGTTGTCGGCATTAAATAATCCATTGAGGTTGATATGCCGTAAAACAAAATCAACCAAACCAATCTAAACCAAAGAATACATATTCTAAAATCTATTCTAAAAATGTTGTCGGCAAAATACATATTCTATTCATAAAACAAAATAACCAAACCAATCTAAACCAAAGAATTCTATTCAAAATTCTAAAAATGTTGTCGGCATTAAATAATCCATTGAGGTTGATATGCCGTAAAACAAAATCAACCAAACCAATCTAAACCAAAGAATACATATTCTATTCATACTAATCTATTCTAAAAATGTTGTCGGCATTAAATAATCCATTGAGGTTGATATGCCGTAAAACAAAATCAACCAAACCAATCTAAACCAAAGAATACATATTCTATTCATACTAATCTATTCTAAAAATGTTGTCGGCATTAAATAATCCATTGAGGTTGATATGCCGTAAAACAAAATCAACCAAACCAATCTAAACCAAACCATATTCTATTCATACTAATCTATTCTAAAAATGTTGTCGGCATTAAATAATCCATTGAGGTTGATATGCCGTAAAACAAAATCAACCAAACCAATCTAAACCAAAGAATACATATTCTATTCATACTAATCTATTCTAAAAATGTTGTCGGCATTAAATAATCCATTGAGGTTGATATGCCGTAAAACAAAATCAACCAAACCAATCTAAACCAAAGAATACATATTCTATTCATACTAATCTATTCTAAAAATGTTGTCGGCATTAAATAATCCATTGAGGTTGATATGCCGTAAAAACAAAATCAACCAAACCAATCTAAACCAAAGAATACATATTCTATTCATACTAATCTATTCTAAAAATGTTGTCGGCATTAAATAATCCATTGAGGTTGATATGCCGTAAAACAAAATCAACCAAACCAATCTAAACCAAAGAATACATATTCTATTCATACTAATCTATTCTAAAAATGTTGTCGGCATTAAATAATCCATTGAGGTTGATATACCGTAAAACAAAATCAACCAAACCAATCTAAACCAAAGAATACATATTCTATTCATACTAATCTATTCTAAAAATGTTGTCGGCATTAAATAATCCATTGAGGTTGAGAGGCCATAAAACAAAATCAACCAAACCAATCTAAACCAAAGAATACATATTCTATTCATACTAATCTATTCTAAAAATGTTGTCGGCATTAAATAATCCATTGAGGTTGATATACCGTAAAACAAAATCAACCAAACCAATCTAAACCAAAGAATACATATTCTATTCATACTAATCTATTCTAAAAATGTTGTCGGCATTAAATAATCCATTGAGGTTGATATACCGTAAAACAAATCAACCAAACCAATCTAAACCAAAGAATACATATTCTATTCATACTAATCTATTCTAAAAATGTTGTCGGCATTAAATAATCCATTGAGGTTGATATACCGTAAAACAAAATCAACCAAACCAATCTAAACCAAAGAATACATATTCTATTCATACTAATCTATTCTAAAAATGTTGTCGGCATTAAATAATCCATTGAGGTTGATATACCGTAAAAAATCAAAAACCAATCAAACCAAACCATATTCTAAACCAAATTCTAAAATGTTGTCGGCATTAAATAATCATATTGATATTCCGTAAAACAAAATCAACCAAACCAATCTAAACCAAAGAATCTATTCTAAAATCTATTCTAAAAATGTTGTCGGCATTAAATAATCCATTGAGGTTGATATACCGTAAAACAAAATCAACCAAACCAATCTAAACCAAAGAATACATATTCTATTCATACTAATCTATTCTAAAAATGTTGTCGGCATTAAATAATCCATTGAGGTTGATATACCGTAAAACAAAAAAATCAACCAAACCAATCTAAACCAAAGAATACATATTCTATTCATACTAATCTATTCTAAAAATGTTGTCGGCATTAAATAATCCATTGAGGTTGATATACCGTAAAAAAATCAAAAACCAATCAAACCAAACCAATTCTAAACCTATTCTAAAAATGTTGTCGGCATTAAATAATCCATTGATTGATATACCGTAAAAACAAAATCAACCAAACCAATCTAAACCAAAGAATACATCTATTCTAAAAAATGTTGTCGATATTAAATAATCCATTGAGGTTGATATGCCGTAAAACAAAATCAACCAAACCAATCTAAACCAAAGAATACATATTCTATTCTTACTAATCTATTCTAAAAATGTTGTCGGCATTAAATAATCCATTGAGGTTGATATACCGTAAAACAAAATCAACCAAATCAATCTAAACCAAAGAATACATATTCTATTCATACTAATCTATTCTAAAAATGTTGTCGGCATTAGATAAACCTATTGAGGTTGATATACCGTAAAACAAAATCAACCAAACCAATCTAAACCAAAGAATACATATTCTATTCATACTAATCTATTCTAAAAATGTTGTCGGCATTAAATAATCCATTGAGGTTGATATACCGTAAAACAAAATCAACCAAACCAATCTAAACCAAAGAATACATATTCTATTCATACTAATCTATTCTAAAAATGTTGTCGGCATTAAATAATCCATTGAGGTTGATATGCCGTAAAACAAAATCAACCAAACCAATCTAAACCAGAGAATACATATTCTATTCATACTAATCTATTCTAAAAATGTTGTCGGCATTAAATAATCCATTGAGGTTGATAAGCCGTAAAACAAAATCAACCAAACCAATCTAAACCAAAGAATACATATTCTATTCATACTAACCTATTCTAAAAATGTTGTCGGCATTAAATAATCCATTGAGGTTGATATACCGTAAAACAAAATCAACCAAACGAAATCAGATCTCAAGTGGAACTCGCTAAAGATGGCGGTAAAATAGACGGTTTACTATATCAACCCAGTAAGTACCTGACTCCTCCTACTATACTCTACAAGAGCCAGATCAGGCTGAAAATGGAGTATTGCTGCCATATATGGGCAGGGAGCCGCCCAATCCTCACTTCCCACCCCCGATAGAGCCCCAAATCGTCTCTAGATGACAAATTATTTCCCACGCTGCAACACATTTCTTCACAGACGAGACGTTGCAAAGCTTTCAATGTTGAATGTTCAAACGAACTACATTCCTTAGTTCCTTCACGGATAAGATCCGCTACGTCACGCACATTGTAACGAACCATCTTCCTTCCCTTCATATCACCCCCCCACTCGTGAGATGTAAGTTCTATTCAAGCTGCTTCTTCCCACGAATCGTTGCCTTGTGGAACCAACTCCCGACAGGTTGCTTCCCCGATCACTACAATCTTAACCTGTTCAAGTCTAGGGTCAACTGTTATCCTACATATCCTCATAAACTGTGCTCCTTGCTTCTTACTATGTAACATTCTCCTTCGAGTAGCTCTTGGGCCTTCTGGAAGGGGGACATTATTCTGCAGCTGGTTTCTGCGTTTTTTGTTTTGTCCTTTAGGTAGACAATTCTTAGGCATCCTGTTGTAATTGAGTTATCAAAAACAACACTAGAAAACCGGAATTGGTTTAACAAAAACTTTGTTATTTTCTGGTACAGGGAAACATAATGTAGAATAGAAACTAGAGAAGAGAGTGTTTAGACGTGAATGACTAACTGTTTTCAGCAAAGCTACTGCTGCTATTCCTGCTACTCCTCTTGATATAAGAGAGTATTTTTATATCTTTCGCCCGACGACCGAGTCCAAAGTTAAAGGGAAATATTCTCCCTCACAGCACACACCTTCCATTTTTGAAAGTGTAGATGGTGAATCTTGATACAGAATTTTTTTATAACATCATTCATGCAATACAAAGCCTAAGAGCCACTCAAACCAGAAGGTTACGAAATGACGTAGTTGGAAGGGCGTACAAGGACGGAGTACGATGTGGCTATTAAAAAGATATATCAGATATATAACGATTGACTCTAGGTTTGAAAAAATTAAGATTGAAATGATTAGGTTTTTATTGGTTGTTTTTACGGGTTATCAACCTTTTAAAGCCGAAATATATTTTGGGCTTGTAAAATATGTTTTTGCGAGTGTATACCGTATTAATAACTATTTTGAAATAATGATTTTCAGATGCACATCCTACTATTTAACCCATAGCTGGAGTAGAGAAGATTTGAATTCATGTCTTTCCCAAGGGTATTTGCCCGTAATTGAGTGTAATGAACCCGAATGGAATTCGAACTCGGCTCTCCAATTTCTCATTCCGAGCTGTTATCGTTTACATCAAAAAATGGGATATCGAGTGACGATCGAACTCACTACAAAGTAATATTGTTCAACAAGACTAGCTCTTTAACCATTACTCCTCGCCGAGGTGCCCAAAAGACGTCTATGTGTGTATATTCGTGCATGTATGCTATTGGTTTTGAATAAAAGACTCTGGTGGCTGAGTGTTTTTTTTTTTTTTTCAAAATTTAAAAAGTCTGTGTTTTGAATAAGCAGGGAGAAATGTAAGGATTGAGTAGGTTTAGTTTAGGATTTAGTTTATTTGTATGGAGGAAGCGGGTGCAAATACATGGGGATGCAAAATTAGGTATACAGTAATGAAAAAGTATTGTATTGATTATTCAAACATAACAGTAATAAACACTGTTATGAACAATCGAAAGTGGTCTCCACCTTGTTTTGTTACTTTGATAGAGCTATTTCTGTTTACTGGGACTATAAAGGACACTACGCGAACCTTGTATTCTCAGTTGAATACAGTTCGGACCGTGTATGACCTTTTTTCTGCTACTCTGAGAAACTTTGTACTGTTAACTCCGTTTTAGCTAAGTTTGATTTATTTTTACTGTTTTTCTTGCGTTCTTTTTACGACTGTTTTGCAAAAGTTTTTGATATTTTCTTTTTTAATTTCTACCCTCTCCATTTTTAATTTTTCCTTTATTTTGCTATTATTGTTTTACTACTAGATTTTTTTTACAGTTATTTTTTTTTAATTTATTTTTTCCGTTATTTTTTATTTTCTGTATCCCCTTGCCAGAGTTTATCTGTTTATTTTTTCTACGTGTTTCGTCCGACTTTATTTTTCATTGTTATTATTACGTGTTACTTTGTTTTTTTTTCCTTTTTAAATATCCGTTAAGTTCTGTGTCTTATTTGTTAATAACTTCTGTATACATATTTGTTTCTAATTTTTGTGTTTATTTTGTCTAATCTGTCTGTTTTTGATTCTTTCCTTGTTTTTTTTTTTTTTTTTTTTTCGTTTTTTAATATCGGGTAGACTTTTTTTACGGCAGCCATATTGGTTTTGTGAATTGTTACATATTTATTGTTTCGTATTTTCTTTGTATAGCATTTCGTTTTATTTTTTCTTTGTATAGCGCTTCGTTTTATTTTTTTATTTTGTTGTATATTTAATTTTTTTCTTATCTGTCGTCTATTTAATCTTTTGCACGTTTTTCTGTTTTGCGTTTTTTTTTTTTGAGTGTTTAAATTTGTTGTCTCGCTTTCAGGCAAACCTTGTTTATTTAAGCTTATTTTGTGTATATTTATTTAAGTTTTTTCTCGACTGTCGTCTATTTTATTTTTGTACGTCCTTCTGTTTTGTGTTTTCTTTTTTAAATTTGTTGTCTCGCTTTCAGACGAACCTTGTTGAGTTAAGATTATTTGTTTATTCTTGTTTATTTTGTCTGTTTTTTTTACTCTCGCCTATAGGCGAATTCCATGTATTAAGATTTAATTGTTTATTGTTTTTCTTTTTATCACCCCTCCCCTTCCCTTTAAAAATGGAAAAAAAGTTCCGTCTCTTATAATTTAAAAAAAAGTGGTCGACCTTAGAAAATCGGTCAGAAAACATTTATTTTTTTTATCAAAAAAGACTCTTCCGATAAAGACAATGTTGAGGAGTAGCTTGCATTATCAAATACACCCTTAAATAAGGAGGCCGTTGGTGGCCAAGACGATACAAACGAAAGTACGGAGGCCAATAATGGCCAAAAAGCATTGACCAAAAATATGGAGGTCAATAATGGCCAAAAGAAAGATAAAAAGACTGTTAACCGGCAGGCCGGAGAATCACCCTGTTGTTAGAAGTCACCCCGACTCCGAAATGTATCATCAATATTGTGGAGTTCATGGAGCGAGCCAAGAGTTACTCTCACCTTGTCGTGGAAGGTGAACTCTTGGAGGACCCCAGTGAACAGAAGAAAATTGAGAAAAGAATAGTGTCGGTTTCCGTCGTTGATAAGCATACGCGCAAAATTTGTGGTTCGACGAAAGACACAGTGGTGAAATCCCTTGACTCCCTGGGGTTTATACATCTAAGGATTGTTAAGGGTGCTGGGTTCTTCATGTAGGGCGTATTGCTACCCACGCGGGAAGATTGCGTAAACGCTACAACCAGAGACCTTATAACTAAAGATACCGTTCTGCGCACGGAGTACGAAGGCAGGAGAAGGACCTAGTAGCAATATACGAGGTCCCTCAATAGATATCGGGAACACCTGGCGGCTTTCCTGTCGGAGGCTGGAGAGATACTGGGTGCTTCCTGCAATAGCTTGAACGGGGAAAGGAGTTTCGATATAATGTTAGACTGCAAATCTTTTCTCTCCATCCCCAACTGTCTGGAAATAGAGGGCCTGACGCTGCCGGTCATTGTGAAGCAAACCGGTCTGTTGGAAGTGTGGAGAGACTGGTCACCTCTCCTCTTCTTGCCCAGAGAAGAAGGCCTCTGGAAGTCAGACCCCAGTTGACCAAACTCCCCTCTGGTCGCGTCTTTAGATTCCACCACGCCTGTAATGGGCATGCCAGCTTCCAGGACCGGTGTGGTTAAACCCCCAGTTCGGTCTACATCTAAGCCCCTATTCCCCGAAGAACGTTCGCCCGCTGCTAGTGCAGTTGTGGAGAAGGGAGAGGGGGAATGGCAGGTTGCTGGTAGGGCCAGAAGGAAACGCCAGACAGTCCCCGGGACGAAAGACACTAACAGTTCCACTCCCTCTGTCTGCATTAAGTGCGACGCCCCGGTTTCTAAAACTACTACAGGATTTACAGAAGAAGTATGACCTGGCATTCGAAAAGACGGAAAAAAATGAAACAATGGAAAGAAAAATTAGACAAAAGCTACAAAAGACCTCTCCCGCTAAAAAGGGTACTCCCTCCACATCTTCTGCCCAACATTCATACACAAACACATTCTTCCCATCCCTCAAACCCTCTCAGTAGAGACCCCAGCCTTTTAAGACAAATCCTATCCTATTCTTCCCCCATTAAAACACCCGAAATGCCCCCTCCTCCCAACAAAAGACGCTAAAGAAAAAAAGAAAGAAAATGCAAAAACACATATCCAACTCTGGGGAAGATGTGTGCCGCATTTCCCCCACCCAGGCGGAAAGAGCCCGGAATTACGGGAACAGAATCAAGGATCTTAAATATCTCCTCTCTGTCAAACAGTATGCGGACAGAGATGTCGAAGATCCAAAAGATTTTCCAGAAGTCCAACGAGTATTAACAGTCATTAGAACTGGGATTGGGCCGTGGCAGACATGGGTGATGCTTGATGAGGCAATAACCTCTTATAAAATGTTCCCTCCCATTGTGATTGTTGAATACACAAGATTGAAGATTGTTTTTGTTCACCCCTCCCTCTATAGAAAACTAAAACTGACTTTCCCCTGGGATATAGGCGACTGAGATGGGCCATAGGTCAATGGGGGAGGCTGTCGGTATCCTTGCCCTGTCCATGTTCAAGGCAAGAAAACAACCCTTATCGGTTTGATAATGTCTCTCTGGTTAGCTAGTGTGAATGCCCGAGGCCTGAGGTCGGAGTCTCACAGGGCGAGGTTCTCTCGTGAACTTCAGCGTCTCGGGGTGGATATATGTTGTGTGCAAGAGACTCGTTTTTCTTCTCGTGATTATGAAGGCATTCTGTATAGGGGTTTTCGCTCTATTCAGCATGTTTTGATGGACGCCCGAGGGGTGTCTCTTGGCTGGTGAGCAAGTCTTTGCAGTCTGTGTGTGTGCTTGTCTTCGCAGATCCGGCGAGCAGACTTTGCGTGCTGGATGTTATACAAGATAAGGCTTTTCGTCTCATTGGAGTTTATGTGCCCAATAAGCATCTTGAGCGGCCTGCTTTGTTTCGGCAAATTGAATCGTTTTTGACGACATCTCGTCGGATAGTTTTAGCGGGGGATTGAAATGCCCTCCTTGACCGCGACATAGATCGAATAGGGCCAAATTCGGGTACTCACAACCGAGACGTGAAACTATTTCGGAACTTTATCGACAAGTTTGATCTTGCCAATAAGTACCGGAATGAACACCCTCGGGAGGTAAAGTGGACTTGGACTAATAATGGCCACTCGGCTACTGCGGTTCTTTCTAGCTACCTCGACCGAGTCTTAGTCAGGAGAGTGGATGTAGGGCTCTTAGGGTGTCCAAGTTTCCATTATATAGTTTATTCGAATAATAGGCTCGTCTTTGTTCGTGTAAACTTAGATAAGCCTAAAGTTAAGATGGCTGGCTACTGGAAATTAAACTGCCCATTATTTGGTAAGCAAGATTTCCGGAACCAGCTGCTATTAATGATACAAACGGAACTGACGGGGGTTATGGTTGAGAATGCCTGGTGGGGTAATTTAAAATCCAAAATTAGAACGTTTGCTGCTGATTATAGTCGTCGGCTCAATCTAGATAGATTAGCGGCGCAAACGGCTTGTGAGCAAAAAGTTGATTCGTTAAGGTTGTCCGCTTTCGCCTTTACATTATTACATTCTTGCGTTGGAACCTTTCCTTCGCAAGTTAAAGACGAATCCGGTCCTACGCGGAATTTCCCTACCTGGTGCTACCACCTCGGCCAGGTATTCTGCCTATGCTGACGACGTTTCGATTCTTGTGTCGAGCAGGGCCGAGATTGACGAAGTCAGCAAAGAGATCAGTGGTTATGAGATGGTGACAGGGGCCAAGATCAACCGCGATAAGTCTTTTGCCTTACGGCTGGGTGGTGCGTGGAAGGGAGTTTCTATTCCTGGATCTTTCCCCTGGACGGATGGGCCGGTCAAGATTCTTGGCGTCTGGTTCGGTCCTGATATCCAGTTGGTAATGAATTGGTCGGAAGTACAAGGGAAGGCCGAGATCGCAATTGAATTGTGGGCGGAGGTATGTGTTTCACATATCTACCCGATTCTCCTTTATCGACTCTCAGTACTTCCACTTCCGTATGTCACACTAATTGTTGAGATGTTTCGAGTGTCCCGCGTGTGTGTATTCAAATAAAGACAAACACAGATGTAGGGAAAAATACTGATATATTTGAAGAGGTATTTAACAACAGTGTTATGTCGTGTATCCTGCCAAGTTTTTCTTCCACCTCCGTTCTAGTTGGTGTCCATTTATCATGAGCTACCTGCTCATATGCAAATTATACTAATTTACATATCACTACAAACAGAGTGATTAGTAATAACGAACGCAGGTTAGTAATAACAATTAGCAAGAGTCTAAAGTCCAACGGTAACTTCCGGTCGAGAGACGGAAGTGTAATGGTCACCTGATCTCTAGATCTCCTCAACTCCCCTGATCTCTCTAGCACTGACCTATATCGTAGAGAGATCAGTCCATTCTCTTGAGAAGGTGGGTGCGCCCCAACACTAATTTTATTAGTTAGGCTTTTGTTCTCTTTCTTGTGGAGAGGCAAAGCCGCTAGGGTATCTCGGGAGATCTGTTGCCTTCATCCATCTGAAGGCGGTCTAGGTATGCCTAGCATTGAGATCCGTCAATATATGCTTCGCATCGGGTTCCTAGATCGAATGTGTCGCAAATCGGATGAGGAGGGCGCCTTCTGGAAGGAAGACGCCCGTAAGAACTTCCCATCCATGAGAAGTGTGTCCTCGTGCGAGGAGGAGGCCCACCATTTACCCCGAGTCGAATTCCCCTTCTCTCGTGAATGTCGTAGTGCTCTGAAACGCCTCTTATGGGCGTCGGGTCGTCTCTCCAATGTCCAGGCGTTGTCTCGTAGGGCACTATATCAGGTGTTAGTTAGGGGGTCTGTTCGTGATGAGCTGATTGACGAGCTCGGTCTTACGAAGCAGGAAACTCGCTCAATATGGCCTTAAGCGCCCGGAATGAAATGCCTCAATAACAATGAAGCACCACTCACCTGGCTGGTGATACGTGGGGGTCTCTGGCTTGGAGGAATATATAAATTGCCGACGCTGTAATAGGGAAGTCGAGACCCTGGGTCACACCTTTTTTCATTGCATGGTGGTAGCGCCGTTGTGCAAGTTTGTTGAAGGCCTCATTGTTCGCATGCTGCAGGGAAAATTCTTTGTCCTTGAGGCCTCTCCTTTTTATAGCAATGTGGCGCTGACGTAGGCTGAACAATATGTGTTCTTTTGTTTGCTAGGTGTTATGAGAGTCGTAATTTGGACGACACGCCAGAAGGGATTCTATGGAGGCGAGAAGTTCACTTCTTCCCAACTGATTTTGTACTTTAAGCATCAGCTTAAAGTCAAGATTAGGACGGGAAAGCGGCGACTCACTTCATCAGAATTTGACAAAAGGTGGGTGAATCTTGCGCGATTGTGTTGTGTGAAAGGGTTTGACCTGGAGTGGCACTTTGATACCGGTTAGGCATCAGGATATTACTTTTCCTGGGTTGAACTTGGGCAACCCATCCTGAAATTAGGGTAGCTTAGGTTTAGTTTTGATTCTTTAGTTTCTTTTTTCATTTAACTTAGCTAGGGTATGTATGGTTATTGGGTACCCTCTTTTATTTCTGTCCCTAATTTTCTTTAAGCTTAATTCCCCATCCCCTCCCTCGTTAGGTGGTCAGTGATGTTAGTTTTCTGGTGGATGCGGGGCGTCTTTCGTTTCGTGTGTGTGTGTTTTCGTATTTGTTGTTGTGTCTGAATGAGTCCGTGTCTGTGTGAGTGTTTGAGTGAGTCATTCGTTCACTTTTGAACCGACTGTTCGGTTGAACTCTCTTCCTACGGACGGGAGGAACCCGAAGGAGATTCCGCCCTTCGGCGGAGCCTTCTTCGGGGAGGTAAACCGGCCCTGAACCCGTATATACGGGTTCAATGGGCATATTTTTAGCCGAGCCCACGGGCTCGGAATGCCCACGTTAAAAAGGCCTTGTGCCACATGACACCCTCGTGGGGGGGGGGTGACTCAATATCGTGAGTGTTTGGGATGAACGAATGTTTTATATTATTATAGTCCCGCATTGATTTCGTCCAGTTAACTGATGATCTGCCACAGTTAGTGATTGGTTGCGGGTGGGGGGGGGGGTTAATTACTAACATGATTTTGTTTAGTTTCTTGTAAATAGTCTTATTTCATATTGTAAATACTCATTGGGGCTAGTTTTTAAAATTCTTGTTTTATTCCACCTCCCTCCCCCCCCACACACACAGACGATGAATTGTACATATAGAGACTAGTTACTATTTTCATGGAGACATCGAGGTATTATAGTGGATGTGATGAGAAAGGTACGTCTTGTTTTGTTTTAAGAAATATTGTTTGTATGACTGGCTCAGCGTTTGTGGCTAGCTAAGTTTAAAGTTAAGATATAAGAAGACCATCCTTTTACCCCTGCCCATTTTGGCCTTGTGCCACATTTTCTGTATAAACAGAAACAAATATCCTCAGTTGAATAAAGAATTCTTAAAGCCTACACCTGTGTACTTTTATCATTACAAACATATCAATACCTCAAATGTTCAAACTCTTTACCCCCCCCCCCCATCATTCAAACACTCCTCTTTACATGCAAAACCATTATTATTTATTAAAAAATAAAAATTATAAAATGTATTATAATAAAAATTAGGAAAATAAAAATATTGAAATTATTTTAATGAATTAAATGAATTCCAGTATTAATTGAAACCTAGAACCACTATTTCTGGCATAATACCCTATTCTTGAAATGCATTTGTAAAATGCAACAGTAGAGGTCATTAGTTATGTTACCCTGAATTTCGGGTATTGCCACATCAGATTCGTTCTGCCATGTGCCTAGACCTGTTACTAGGCCGTCTCTCCGAATAATTCGCTCCACGCTGAGATTTTAATAACAACGACTTTATTATAGTTATTTTCCAAGCGTAGCTTAGATGTGGCACAAGGCCGAAAGTATGGGGTATCTAGTGCGGATCGAACACACTTTTCAGTAGTAACTGACATAGCAAGGCAAGCTTGCTAACCATAACACCACGCCGAGGTGCCCACAACAACTTTATTATATCAGGAGGTAGATGTTACATTATAAAATAATGGCAACGAGATTTGCATTAGCCAATCAGAATTTGTTTGTCTGCTGTCTACAGGTGTAAGATCAACGGCGTGGTATTGCGCGCGTTTTCCAGTTTTGCTTTTCCTGCACATGCGCCAACGTTATGGTAAGTCTTTTTTCTTTTACATTTAATTGAAACGAAAAAAAATCCTCGCGGCATTAAATGCCCTTATTAAGTTATGTTCACAATCTATGTCCATGCATTCACTTACTAACCTTCAAAAAAAAAAAAAAAGCAATCAAGTTCGTAAATGTTGTACCGCAGGCGTTTGTTACGAACAGTCAAAATACCTACTTTAACAATCCCACTGTAAATCGCAAATTATTCGGTGTTAATAGATCGCGATAGCTATTAAGCAGATGTGATTAAATATACGTTAATGTTTAAAAAAAACATTTATTCAGTATTCTTATTTTTTAGGTAATAAGCATTATAACATAGCACAAATAGAGATATTAGGGACAAAGGAATTTTCCACAATATACGCATTTTTTTTTTTTTTTTACATCTGGTTATTTTTTAAACGTTTATCAAATACGACATTCTTGTACACTGTCGAAAATTTCTTCAACTCAAGGGTAATCAATGTCGGTCCGGCAGTAAGTGATTGCGAAACACTCCTAGTCTCGCGTCTCAATTTTAACCAGTGATCAAATAATAGAGAAGAGCGTACAAAAAGACTCTGTTCACGTAATGTCCTTCTCAAAAAAATAATGATAGATATTAAAAGGAAGAAAAGGCAGACCTTAAATAACAAAGATCAGACCTGCGCATCCCACCCTTCCGGTAACAAAAGACTACAAAATCAGTACTCTGGAGCAGCCTCGCTTTGATAAACTAGAATCCGGGCACCTCGGCGTCGTATAATAGTTAGCAGGCTTGTCTCGCTAAAATAGTTACGTATGAATAGTGAGTTCGATCCTCACTGGGTACCCCATACGTTCAGCCTCGTGCCACATCTAAGCTACGCTTAGAAAATTACTATTTATTTTTTTTTAGGATTGAATGGTGATGAATGAGTTCTTGTGGTGAATGGATCAACTGTATTGGATGAATGGGTCGTGATTAACTCGGTCTAGGATAGTTAGCGAAGACCAGCCTCTCCCCACTCCCCCTTCGGCCATATGCCACAATTATTGTACAAAAATAAATAAATGATAAACTAGAATCCGTCAACCACTCAGTTTCTACGTCCGACGGTCGCCCCCATAAGCACAGGTAATTTCACTTATTTTTCCGCAACATAGATAAAAAAATAGATATACATTATTACTATTTTTTTTAATTAATAACTATTTGTGCTCAGTTGTTGACATTAATAGCTATCTGTTGATGTGTTGAAATTTTGGAATAATGCAATAATAAAAATTTAAATTTCATTTCACTGATAGATGTTGTGATCAGTAAAACCATTTTCTTCTATGTAATTTTTTTGTTAACGCAAATAAATATAAAACATTGAAATCATGTTTTTAATGTCTTTCATTTGTTTTTTTTCTTCTTCACGGATTATCGAATAGCGATAAGTCATGAATAATGTTAAGGTTTCACCCTCGTCAAACCCGTATATTTAGAATTATTTTTAAAATAACAAAAAAAAAGTTACCCGATTAAAATATTGATTCGAATTAATTTTTAGAATTGAACGAATGATATATTGAATAAATGGGGTCAGAATAAGCGAGGGTACAGATTTTTTTCAGAATCTAATAAGCGATGGAGGAACTGAAAAAAAAATGAAGAATGGGTAAAGTTAATCAAGAATATAGTTTATTTGGGTAAGACGATAAACTACATCCAGCAGCAAGACCTCTGATCAGGAGGTTTTGAGGAGCGTGGAATTACCTCTTAATTGCTGGTGTTCCCAGGTCTACCCTGACCCAGGGTGGTAGCACCTGTTAGGGTCCCAGCTATGGGCAAATAGTTAACTATTAGCAGCAATACTTTTTTGAAAAAAATTATTACCAGCAATACAATTTTGAAGAAAAAATATTACCACAAACAGATTTTTGACAAAACAAAATATTACCAGCAATAAAAAATGTTGTCGATATTAAATAACCTATTGAGGTGGATATGCCGTAAAACAAAATAAACCAAACCAATCTAAACTAAATAATACATATTTTATTCATACGAATCTATCCTAAAAATGTTGTCGGCATTAAATAACCCATTGAGGTGGATATGCCGTAAAACAAAACAAAACCACTTTCCATTAGTTATATCGTTCGATGGGTGTTTGCAAAAGATGTTATTTAAGAAAAAAAAAACTTATTCTATATCAAATGTGAACATATTGAATCTTCGTTCAGAAAAAATTCAATAAAACTCGAAAAATTTTATTTGCTCAGAGTTGGTGCTTGCTTAATTTAATAAAGCATTGCTTTCTTCCAGATTGGATAGGATAAAAAAAATCTACATTGAATAAATTATTTTTAAATTACTTATAACTTTTCAGTGTTATTTTGAATTATATAGATTTATTATTAAATAAAGATATATTTGAAGACTCGAAAACGTAACATTTAATACCATTTTCAAGCGTGAAGACTTTTTAAAGAAATTTTCAATTTTGCTCATTTTTACAGCAGTCATAGGCTGTCACACATGAAATGATGCATTTTTTTATGTTGGTTTTTGATCCAGTCGTCTAACGTCTTCCTATATAAAGAAAGCTTGAATTATTCCTAATTCTTTTTCTTTCGCGATAATTTTTCTTTCAATATATTGTTACTCAAGTCCAGTGAAAATGATTACAATGAAACAAAGTCGAGTAAGCTTACTGCATGAGTAGAAACTGGGAAAAGCACCATTTTGCATCGAATCATTACATGCAATGAGAAATGGATACTCTTTGATAACAGTAAAAGAGTAAGCTAGTGGTTAGATGCAAGTGAATCACGAAAACAATACCTAAAATCTCCACTGCACACTAAAACGTTAATGGTTACTTTATGGTGGTCTTTCAAATGGGGTTATTCATTATTCATTCTTGCCTCAAGCGAAAACAATAACAGCAACCTCATATTGTAGAGAAATTGAATGTATTCACGAAAAATTGAAAAAGAAACATCCTCGTCTTGTCAATAGGGGTGGGCCAATTTTGTTGCCCAATTTTGTTGCCCAATAACGTACAGCCGCACCCTTCTCAATCAACTGTCCAAAAGCTGTATAGCCCGAATTATGAAATTTTGTCTCATCCTCTATATTCACCTGATATCTCTCCTGCAGATTATCACTTATTTAAGCATTTTGAGCTTTTCATATACAATAAAGCATTCTCCAATAAGGAAGAGATAATCGAAGCATTTGAACTGTTTATCACAAAGGATGAGAATTATCTTTAAAGATGTGATCGAGAATTTAGAGGTACATTGAAGAACCTACATTCATCAACATGGTGCCTATTTCAACTAAATAAATTAGTTATTTAATATTTCAGGTGCGTTTTATTCATTTCCTATAAAGTGCGTCCTTTCATGTGTGACAACCTAATATTATATTTTGTACGGAATTACAATATTGGAAAGATGAAGTTAAAGATAATTTAATTTTAAACAAACAATACCAGATTCTAGAGTGTAGTAGTTTTGGTCCTCCGTACTTAATTCATTGCTCGTTTTCTTTTAGAAGTGTGGGGAGGAAAGAACTACTGCTGTTGATGTATGAACTTAATGACATCTCATAGTATATTGTGCATAAATAAAAATTATTTTCGCCATATAACAGAAGTAGATCGGTTCAGCTATCGCCCGGTTCACACTTCTCCCCGGTTTTTATCGGCAGGAGTAGAGGTTTATCCATTGTTTCCTCTTTTGGATTGGGTTCCCGGTTCCTTCTAAAGTTTTTTTTTCATTCTCTCTCGCGCCTCTTGCGTCTTAGTGGCATTATCTCCTTATTTGGATTGAATTGATTAAAAATAATTTTAGCAAAAAGGATTATTTTTTTATAAAATGTGGACAGGTATGCAAAATAAAAGTTTGTCACTTAGCTGATTGATGTTACCTCCAGCATTTCGACTCCAAAGTTTTGTAGGCGGGCCTGTCCGGACACTTCTCAGGGGGTATCAATATTATATTCGGGATCTGAAGTGCTTTAAAAATTATTTATTTCTGGTCCCCTCTTGTCCAGTGTACAACTCTACGACTGGGTTCACTCGATGAGATAAGAAAGTAAGTTTTGTACTCGATGTCACCACAGAACCTCAAAAGACCTAGATGCTCCAAGGGTGGACCTCGGATGTGAGCTATCCAATACAGAATCGGACCTCTGAGAATGTCGGTGGGTGAACCGATATAAACAAGGAAGTGAACCTAGCTAACTTAGCATATTATGCGCACAAGAAGTCAAGAAGTTCTATAAACTCTCTACCCACGAAGGAAGACCTCGTGAGAAGATTGAACGTTTGTAGAAAAACCTGAAACCAAATACCACTTGATTCGGTCTACGTTAGTTTGACGGTGAAGTGAAGAAACCATTATTTTGCACTTTAAAAATTTAGTCAGACGTTACTAATATAACAGTACATATGTTTCAAACAAAAGAGATGTAAACACAAGTATTACTGTAGCAACAAGAATTTAATTTAGTCGGTGATGAGTGTTTTAATGAAAAGCTGCTTAAAAGTTAGTTCATTAAATGTGGCTGGACCGTAAGATGCGCATTCGAATCTCACTGTAGTCGATTTGTCAAGGAGGTCACTTCTTGATAATATCGGTTTGTTTTACGGTTTATCAACCTCAATGGGTTATTTAATGCAAACAAAATTTTTATTGTCGGTAATATTTTTTTTTCAAAAATCTATTTCTGGTAATATTTTTTCTTTCAAAAAATCTATATTTTGCAAATATTTTTTTCTGTACTGTACTGTACTGATGCAGCATTCACCCTGGGCGGATTGAGCCGGCTTCTTCCTGTTATGAGAAGAAGATTCTTGGGATAAATTACAGAAGTAGGGTACCCAGGCCTACTCGGATAACGTTCTTGCTTGCCGAAGGATTCCCACAGACGCAGAGACAGGAACGACCAGAAGCCGCCGGTTACCGATGCAGACGCTCCTTGGATTTTCACCAGAGCCCTTGTTAGCCGGCGTGTGTGTCAGACCTGTCCGCCTTGGGTGGCCCTACGAGGAACGAAGTTCCGGGCGGCATAGCTCTGACACTACCGTTTACACCCCCCCCCACCGACTGTGAGGTAAGGGTTGGAATATTTTTTTCTACACTAAATCTATTTCTGATAAAAAAAATTTTCTTCAAAAATCTATTTCTGGTAACAATTTTCTTTCAAATACGTATTGCTATTTTTTTTTTTTTTTTTTTTTTTTTCAAAAAATTTATAACTGGTAATTTTTTTTTTTAATCCGAAAATTGCTGGTAATATTTTTTTTTTTTTTTTTTTTTTTTTTTAAATGTATTGCTGGTAATAATTTTTTTACAAAGTATTTCTGGTATTAAAGCCTGTTTTTACACTTTGCCCCCTTTTTGGGAGTTAGCTATTTGCTCATAGCTGTGACCCTAACAGGTGCTACCACTCCGGGTCAAGGTGGACCTGGGAACACCAGCAATTAAGAGGTGGTTCTACGCTCTTCAAAACCCCCTGATGAGAGGCCTTCCTGTTGGACGTACTTTATCGTCTTACCCAGGACGTGGATGTAGTTTATCGTCATACCCAGGACGGATCGGCCTGGAGAACAGGACCCTTGCGCGGAGAACTGTTGGGAAGTACTTGAAAACCATACTACACGTTGACCCAAGCCTTGCGTAAACGAAACTGTTAGGAAGACGTCGATGGTTGTACAAGCACGAAATCAAAAGTCATTGTGACCGAGGGTTTAAATGTACTAGCCTTGTTCAGCTACCCCTCACGCCAGAAGTTCTATCCCCCCCCAAAAAAAAACTGTAACTAAGTACTGCAGAATAAATCGATGATGAGCTCTGTGAGTATTTAATAAGCACGAATGTGCCCGTGTAGGCATCTGCAACAGGGATTATCTAGCCACCCGGGTATACTGGGAAATCATTTGGTTTGGTTTGTTTTACGGCATATTGACCTCAATGGGTTACTTAATGCCGACAATATTTTTATTGCTGGTAATATTTTTTCCTCAAAAATGTATTGCTGATAATAGTTTTTCTTTCAAAAAATGTATTGCTGGTATTAAAACATATTTTTACACTTTCATAGTTTTGACCCCAGCTTTGGGGTTAAGCATTTGCCCATAGCTGAGACCCTAACAAGTGCTACCACCGCGGGTCAGTATGGACCTGGGAACACCAGCAATTAAGCGGTGGTTCCACGTTCCTCGAAACCTCCTGATCAGAGGTCAAGCTGTTGGATGTAGTTTATCGTCTTACCTAGGACGTGGATGTAGTTTATTATCATACCTAGGAGGAACTGGGAAAGGAAGAAGCAGCCATTCCTTTTAATGGGCATACCTAGGAGGAACTGGGAAATGAACAAGCAGCCATTCCTTTTAATGGGCATACCTAGGAGGAACTGGGAAATGAACAAGCAGCCATTACTTTTAATGGGCTCAAGCGTTTTAATGATCACGGGAGGCCGATTCGTCCCTTTTAAGTGTGGTTGTCGGCAGCTAAATATCAAACAAACAAAATCTAATTAGATGAATATTTACATTTTATCATAGCCCACTGAACAATTAAAAGGATTTGCGATAGAAATATCCAAATATTGCACCCAAAAATTAATTTAAGTTTGTGTTATTGGGTTGAGTCATGAATCATTTCCATTTTTGCTCATCAACTTTATTCTACAAAAATTAAAGTACAATTACAATTGATTCAGTTCTCCAGGGTGCGGCAGAAACACCGCCCACATAATGACAACATATTCGTGACAGTTATGTCTTCAGTAATGTGGTAGGTATTTCTGGGAGACAGACTGTGGCTGATAGACAGATAAATAGATATGAACAGACTTAGAAAAACACAGACTGGGATAAATTTTCTATATAAGCAGTGCGCCATAAAATAAAATGGCACGGGTGACTAAATCAGATGTTGAATTTTAACGGATTTCTTATTTTATGTTTTGTTTTATTCGAGATACCGAAATCAAATGGATACAACAATTTAAATATCTGAGAAGTATTTTAACAGAGGACAGAAAGTGCGACACTGATAACCGAAGATGCTTTCCAAAAGCTAAGCAGAATATTAAGAAACAGAAAAATTTCGTTAGAAACAAACAAAAAAAGTACTAAACTGTTAGATAATATTAGTCCTTCTATATGTCTGTGAATGCTGGACAGTTTCCTCACAGATGAAGAAGAGACTTGAAGCAACAGAAAAAAAGAGAAAAGATTACTGTACTGTTACATAATATCAGTCCTCCTATATGGCAGTGAATGCTGGACAGATGAAGAGATTTGAAACAAAGAAAAGAGTACTGAACTGTTATGTAATACCAGACTATGGCAGTGAATGCTGGACAATCTCCTCACAGATGAAGAAGAGGCTTGAAGCAACATGTTATGCCTATTCTATTGTTAATAGACTCTCCCACATATAATAAGTAGTAGTAGTAGTAGTAGCAGTCGCCAGTGGGCTCAGTGAGTTGGTGAGTCAGTCGATGTCGGACATTAAAGTATCAACCACCACAACTAGATTGCTGCGTCATTAACTATTATAACAAGTTCTAACGTTTTGTACGTCGAACTTGTTTTAGGACCGACTTAGTGAAATACAAGCCTCCACTGTGAAACTACTCTACAACACAACAGAAATGTGATTTTACAGAAGATGCTGAGAATACCATGAACTAACATGTGAACATGTGTGCAAAGTTTTAGAGTAAATGGAAACAAAATAGAAACATACTTAACATCAGGAAGAGACAGTCAAAATTTATAGGTCACATACTAAGGAAAGAGGGCTTGGAAAATCTGATACTCACAGGACAGAGGAAAACAATGCATTTATTTACCTACTTGGTGAGCTTGAGTAAATGGATGGGGGACAGGGCTTAAGAGAGAGAACAAAAAGACAAAATTGATTAAGAGCTACAAATGACAGGAAATTGTGGAGAGCTATGATCGCCTACATCATGAAGTGATACAGCATATTTTTTACACTAAAGTTCACCCTCTACAAGGCCCGGGGGCCACTTGAGGTAGAGGGTTACGATAACGAGTAGTTTATATGGTTAGGAGGGGAAGATGACGACTGACTCTAGACTTGAACAAGTTAAGATTGTAGTGATCGGGGAAGCATACTCTTGGGAGTCTGTTCGAAGGAAGATGCTGTTTGAGTGGAACTTACTTCTCGTCGATGGAATACGGAAGGAATGAGGGTGGTTTATTACTATGTAAGTGGCATGACGGGTTCTAGCTGTGAAGGTCAGACCTCGCGGAACCAGGAGATGTAGTTCGTCCGAGCACTTTCCATAGCTGTAGCGACAGAGCAGTAAGTGGCTCGCTACATTCCGAGGTAGGAGGGTGGAAAATAATTCTTCGCCAACAAGGACTCGAAGACGCTTTTGGAACTCTATCAAAACTGGAAAGTGAGGTCCGCGTAGTTCCTGTCCAAATATGGCATCAGTACTCCATTTTCTGCCTGATCTGGCTCTTGTAAAGCTAGAGGATAACATGAGGCGTCAGGTACTTATTGGAGCCGTACAGGGAGCCAATCATTTTACCTGCATCTTTAGCGATGGATCCTATATAGGAATTCCACCTGAGGTCGGTGTGAGCTTGAGGCCCAATATCCTCTCAAGGTACGCTGCCTCCTCGAGGGTGGGGGGGACATACGTTCATCGTAACTGGTGGTAGTTCGGGGGTCTGATCGTGAGTGATGGAATCTAACCAGTTTGGTTTCAGAGGCACTGAATGTAATCAGCAATCCCCAGCCACCCCGACTGGGAAGTTAGTGTTAGATCGGAAAAGAGGTCAGCTACCAATCTCTCTTCGTCAAGACTTTTAGAGACGCGCCCTTATATCATCGTATCGTCGATATAGATGTTTACAAATGATCGGGATATATTCTTAGATAGATCATTTATGTAAATCAGAAAGAAAGTTGGTCTGAGAAGTGAGCCCTAGGGTACGCCTGCGTTGACCGCCGGGGTCTCGGAGAACTAGCGGTTAATAACTACCTTCAAGGATCTACCTGTTAGGAAGAATTTTATAATAAAGAAAACCCTTCCAATAATTCCATATTTGGAGAAAGTATATAACAAACATTTGTGCCAAACCTTTCTATGGACCTTGCGGTATGTGTGTGGTTAAGGGTCTCACTAATTCTGTGTGTAATGGTAGTTAGGACGTCAACAGTGGTTCGTGCTGAGCAAAACCCATACTGCTCGTCGCACAAGAGGTTGTTCTTTTCCGGGTGTTCGACGACCTTCTTGTTGATTAAGGCCTCAAAAAGCTTACTGATGTATATTGGCTATGTGTAATGTTTAAAAGAAGATACACAGAATGTTGATAAGTACAACATAAATCTTTATATACACAATATAATAAGGCAGAAGGATAAGGTGAAAATTGAAGTTTGAAGTGCAAAAAACCTGTGGGAAAATTAAATAAAACCAGTAAATAAAATAATAAGAAAGAACCCCACCAATGACGCAAGTAATAGAGGAACCGAAAAGGGTTTCTAATAACGTGCACGATTTTAGGACCCCCACTTCCTTAGGGCCTCTCTCTTTCGTTTGGACGTGTTTCGCTAACCCCACTTAGTGTTAGATCGGAAAAGAGCTCAGCTACCAATCTCTAATCGTCAAGACTTTTAGAGATGCGCCCGTATATCGTCGTATCGTCGGTATAGACGTTTACAAATGATCGGAATATATTCTTAGGTAGATTATGCAAATCAGAAAGAGGGTTGGTCTGAGAAGTGGGCCCTGGGGTACGCCTGCATTGACTGCTAGGCCTCGGAGGACTGGCTGTTAATACCTACCTTCAAGGATCTACCTGTTAGGAAGAATTTTCTAATAGAAAAAAACCCTTCAAGTGATTCCAAAGCTGGGGAGCTTGTGCAGCAAACCTTTGTGCCACACTTTACTGAAGTACTTCGGGATGTCTAATGCTATGATCCTTGCGGTATGTGTGTCGTCAAGAGCCTCGTTAATTCTGTGTGTAATGGTAGTTGGGACATCAGCATTGGATCGGGATGATCAAGACCTATACTGCTCGTCGCACAAGAAGTTGTTTCTATCCAGGTGCTCGACGACCTTCTTGTTGATTAAGACCTCAAAAAGCTTACTGGTGATACTGAGGAGACTAATGGGTCTATACTGGGAGGGGGGTATCGGTTGGCCGTGCAATTGAAGACCAGGAATGTGCTTGATAACTTTCACATGCCTGGGAAATATTTCTCATTCAGTCAGAGGTTAAATAACTTTGTTAGAATCGGGGATAATTCTGGGTTGATATTCTTAAGGAAGGCAACTGGAATTTTGTCTGGGGCAGTGGCTTTTTGGGGTTTGGTGCTTTTGATAAGTCTAGATACTTCTCTTGCTGAAATGAGTATATTACTGAGATTGTGCTCAGTGAGACATGGGAAGTTGGGGAGGAAATGGCTTTTGTCATCTAACGTTGAGTTTGAAGCAAAGATCGAGGAAGAGCTTCGCCTTGTCTGTCGAGGAGGATATGACCTCAGGGCCATTTATAATAGTGGGCACAGCCGATTTGCCTCTGTTCATAATTTGGTTGGTGATCTTCCAGAATTCGCGAGACCAGTTTGTTTATTTTCAACCTTGGCATGGACAGATCGCGCGTAGCTGCACTTTTCATTTTCCAGCACTCACTAACAGCGATTGTGGGAGGTTCCTTAAGAAGTAAAGGCCAGCTCTACCGCTCTTTGCGATAGATTTTGAAGTAGTATTTCCGGTGAACTATGGCTGCCGCGCATCCAAGAGTGAACCAGGGATGACTTTTTGCTCAAATTTATTGGTGTGGGGGGGTATAAAATACTCCATTCCAGAAGGGGTCCATTCGGAAATTAGAGCAGCAGTTTTGGGTGCAACATGTTTGAAGACGGTTGGGGGAGGAGCTTCCGTCATATAGGACCAAAAGCTGTCCGAATCTACCTCCTCATAGTGAAAGACCGTTCTATGGAACGGTAAATCAGGAGATGTCATTGGTTTGGGGTCAATCTGGACACTGACTAGGGAATGATCTAACGTGCCAATGGGGTTAAAACTGAGCATTTGTCAGGGCAGGATGTCAGAAAAAGGTCGAGCAGGTTCGCCTGCTGCCTCGTCTCATCCGGGACTCGGGTGGGTTCTTCAATTATCTGGGTTAGTTCATAGGCGATGGAGAAGTCTCTGCAATATCTGCTTTCTTCATCGGTTTTGTTAGAGTGGACAAACCACTCTATGGCGAACATTGAAGTCACTGCTTATGTGAAAGTTGGCCAAAGGAAATTCAATGAAGATATTATCAATTCCCTCTGATATTCGATCGAAAATTACCGGCCCTTCATCCTGAGGGCGATAAAGGGAAAAAACGAATGTAGTACCATGAATGAGTACCACGCGGAAACGCATATACAGGAGATCAGGGTGGTCGTTTTTGTGTCCCTTGTACAGTGGAACCCGTCCTTGATGTAGGCACCGAGCCCATAACCGTGACGATTTAGGTGGTCGTATTTTGTTATAATGGGTGAGTAACCCGGGGTCGTGAGCCCCTGCAATGGGATTGAGGCAATGACATTGTTTCAGACAGGAACAGGAGGTTAGGTTTAGACTGAAGAAGATGGAGTTCCACTTCTGGAAGGTTGGAACGTAGACCCCATACATTCGTGTATGAATTGGTATAACTGGGATCTACTTTTTATTTTTATTTTTTGACGTTGGGTTTGCTAGTTTTGTTCGTTTTCAATTTGTTTTCATGTTTGTTTTGGTCTGTTAACTCACCCGGATGTACTGGGGTAACAGTCCTCATCATCATGTTATCGAGAGGCCTCACCGGAGACTACTGGTGTCGAGAAAGCATCCACACAAAAAGGCAGTACAATAGACCCGATATTATACACCTGTTGAGAGGAGAACCTTCTTCAAAGTTACCCGAGGGTTCAGATCCCTATCAGGCGGATAATGACAAAAAAAAAAAAAACAAAAAAAAAAAAGTTTACTCCCAGCACCCTTAAAAAAAAAAAAAAAAAAAATTTTACTCCCAGCACCCTTAAAACAAAAAAAGTTTACTCCCAGCACCCTAAAAAAAAAAAAAAAAAAAGGTTTACTCCCAGCACCCTTAAAAAAAAAAAAAGTTTACTCCCAGCACCCTTAAAAAAAAAAAAAAAAAAAAATGTTTACTCCCAGCACCCTTAAAAAAAAAAAAAAAAAAAAAAAAAAGTTTACTCCCAGCACCCTTAATCCGAGGGCAAATAACCCAGGAAAGATTCAGACGTAATAATCCGAGTGTGCATGTCTCATCATCTAGGGGTCAAGACAACAGACCTCCGCCTTGGGCCAGAATCATCGTACCGGTCAGAGACCTACTGTACCAAGGCAAACTCGCTCATATACATGAGGACTAAAAGACCCATTGTGAGAAAAGGGGTTAACGATATGAAAGCTAACCAAGGTAAATTCATTGAAGATATTGTCAATCCTCTCTGATAATTGATCAAAGATTACCGACCCTTCATATACGGGAGATCAGGTTCCTCGTTTTCTGTGTCCCTAACACAGGGAAACCCGTTTTTGATGCAGGCACCGAAAACGTGGCCGTGGCGATTTAGGTGGTCGTATTTTGTTATAATGGGTGAGTAACCCGGGAGTTTAAGCTCCTGCGATGGGGTTGAGACAATGATTTCCGTTGAAACAGGAGATAAGGTTTAGACTGGAGAATATGGAGTTCCACTTCTGTAAAATTGGAACGTAGACCCCTTACATTGGTGTAAGAGATGATATACCTGAGGTCTCTTATTTTTGAGGTAGCAATTGCTAATTTTGTTCGTTTTCAATTTGAATTTTTATGATTGTTTTGGTTGCTTTGGGGAATGACCCATAAGCAGTAAAACAGACACCCATTTAAGATACGCGTATAAATAACCTGGGTTAACTCGCTCGGAAATACTGCGGTAAGTCCCCATCATATGTTATCGAGAGGCCTCGCTGAAGAGTACTGGTCTCCAGAAAGCATTCACACAAAAAAAGGCAGTACAATAGACCCGATATTATACACCTGTTGAGAGGAGGGCCTTCTTCAAAGTTTCTCGAGGGTTCAGATCCCTGACTATCAGGTGGATAATAACAAAAAAACAAAACAAAAAAAAAAGTTTACCGCCAGCACCCTTAATGAGCGAACAAATAGCCCAATAAAGTCAGGCGCAATGCTCCGAGTGTGTGTCTCGTCCGCCTAAAATTTTGGGTAACAGATCGCCTCCTTGGGCCAGAAACACCGTACCGGTCAGAGACCAAGGGTACCAAGGCAAGATGAGGGTTACATGAGAAAAGATCCATTGGGAGAACTGGGATGACGAAGATTGCTCAGAGGTGCATGTGCATCTTCTGCATCCATTTGAGTTAGTATCGGGGGCATAGTCGTTAGGCTGATGGCATACGAAGGGAAGTTATTATTCTATTTGCGAGAGAGAGAGAGAGAGAGAGAGAGAGACAGAAGAAAAACTTTAGAATTATAATGTAATTACTCTTGTCATGAACACAGGATGGGAGTTGACAGCTATTCTGAGAATTCATTCAAATGGGCTGGCCAAGTGGACAGGGGAAAGATTAAGGATGGGCTTGATAGCTATGACATTTTAATTTATTATAAGTCCCAAGATCCCTCCTTGAAAACTGTACAGATGTGCATAGGAGCCAGTTTACCATGCCAGAAAAACTTGACTTCCATTAAATATAATGCCATCGACAATTAACATTAAATTAATGTGCACGTAAACAATACAAACATCCGTAAACACACACACACACACACACACACACACACACACACACACACATATATATATATATATATATATATATATATATATATATATATATATATATATATATATATTATGAAATGGACAAAGTCCGACAATTATTTTTTTAAGACATCTCGGAGGACGCATATTTTCTATGAAAATTTCTCGGACATTCAGGCCGGTAAATGTTGTTAATACTGTTTATTATAAACCGAGCATTTACTTAAATATTTGTATCTATAACAAGAACGTATAAACATAAAAATGTCTTTATATATATATATATATATATATATATATATATATATATATATACACAGAGGATGATTGAAAAGTAACTTCCCATTTTAAAATACTTACAATAATTTATTTATTAATTATAACTTTCTACAAGAAATAGGTATGAGAGGAATGCGTTTAGCATGTGGTTTTATTTAAAATTCGGTATGATACATTATATAAAATCCGATATTCCCATTTGCTACAGGGAAACATAACGCTTTTTTGGAGGTACCTACATAAAAGTTGTTTGAGATCAACAATAAAAATTAATGTTACTTTAGTTTCAGTAAAAGGCAGGGCGCTGGCTGAAGACTTCCACCCATGAAAGCACTATAGATATATATCAATGGCGATTCTAGGTCATCAATGTTTGTCGGGCTCATTACAATCTTTAACAAAATATACTATTGGTATAACTTTGATAAAATGATTCCTTTACTCTGTCTAAAATAAAAAATACACATTTTAGTATTTTAATATTAATTGTAATAATTCGGGGAAAATAAACATTTATTTTTTAAAAACATTCTAGACATGTAAAAAAGTGTGCAGACAAAGCCATATATATATATATATATATATATATATATATATATATATATATATATTTAATGTATGTATCTATATCGAGTGTGTGTTTGTATATATGTCTATGCGTTAGAGTGTTTATGTATCTGTCTGAATTTTATTGTATGTTTATGATCAATACTGCTGACTGATATCATATTTCCTCACCACTACCCAACTCACACTTCTCACTTCGAACCCACCAGTTGACGAGTAAAGGCTGCCACTTCATCCGAATTTAAGGTCGGGCTGAATTTAATTAGCACCTTCTCAAAAGATGCATTTCGCTAAAAAAAACTTTATACTGTACGGAATAAATTATTTTAAATGGACATCTGATATAAATAGGTTGAAATAAAAATGTGCTCTTTGAAAAAACAGAGCATGCAAGTCATTAGAGATTTTACAAAGATTAGTTATAAAATTAAAGCAAAGAATACATTGCCGATTAAGTATGTCGCCAGCTTCAATCAGGCTCAAACCTACCCAGCCCAACTATCCATGTTAATTTTATTTCATTCTTTTTTTACTTACATTTTGTTGATATTGTTCATAATAAATAAGTATTTCGATCAATATTTTGAGGCACGGAGTTAAAACAATTAATTTTGGATCCAGCTGAAGTCAAGAATAAAAACGACGCACTACGAAAAATGTTTGTTACTTTGAAATAGACATACTTGAATATTAACTCACTCGCGTCAAGCTCGAGAAACCCGAGTCTCGGAGTCACCACACATATATATATATATATATATATATATATATATATAATATATATAGGATGTAAAAAATCCGTTGGTATATAATCCAAGTGGATTCTAGTAATATGAAAATATTAGAACTGATCCACAAAAAAGAGCTCAATTTAATTTTATGTAATTTATGCAGAGCAATATAATTAATAATCAAACAAATCCTTTTACTTTATATGGGGAATATGCTATTCACACACACACACATATATATATATATATATATATATATATATATATATATATATATATATATATATATATTATATAACCTATATCATAGTATATCATTGGTATATATAGTACCAATAATAAGAAAAACAGGAAAAGAAAGATCATCTGGTATACCCCTCCATACAACCAAATGGTCAGTACCAAACTAGGCCATAAGTCCCTAGCTTTAATTGAAAAGCACTTTCCCACTAATAGCAAACTTAGCGAGATCTTTAACAAAAACACCTTAAAATTGAGTTACAGCTGCACTGAAAATCTAGAAAGAATCATAAAAAGACATAATAAGAAAATCCTAGAAAAACACGCATGCCAAAACAGTAATAAAACTCATAAACTTAAAATTAGATAAAAATAACGAAAAATTATGTGATTGTAGAAACCCTAAAGACTGCCCGTTGGAAAATAAATGCCTCACAAAATCCGTGGTATACCAATGCACTATCTCATCCACTGATAGGATATACATAGGGCCAACGAAGAATAAATTTAAAATTAGATGGAGGCAACACAAGAGCTCCTTCAACAATATTCAAAATAGAAATCAGTCATCCCTATCCCAATATTTCTGGCATCTAAAAGAAACGAATAAAACACCAAAAGTAAAATGGAAAATAGTAAATAGAACAAGAACTTGTAAAACCTGGGATGACCCATGCCCTTTATGCCTACAGGATAAACTACACATCATTAAATTCCTAAATAATGAAAAGTTATTAAACCATAGGCAGGAGTTAACGGATTTTTGCCGACATCAACAAATTTTCGCATTAAATAATTAGCATAAAAAAATCCCATAGTTTAATAAAAGTCTTAAAAGCTTAGCCAAATCATTAAATAGGAAAAACCCTTTCTGTAGTGGTCAAAAAACAAATTCAAATTCAGTGCAATACGGTTTGTATATAAAACACCCACTTGAATAAACAAATAAATAAAGAGATAATCAGATAGACAATAATAAAACAAAATCCTCCCGACACATAACGACTTGTAGGCGCGCCATAAAAATATCCCTCACTGGGAACTAACTAGAGAATGACCGCCAACATTAGCCTTGAAATAGATACCCTACCCAACCTGAGCAAAATCTCTCAGAAGATGATGAATCTATAGATAAGAATTAACTCTCTGGCCACTTAACGAAGGTGACTCGCCTAGTCACTCCCACAATAACGAACGTTATAATGAACTATGCTTAAAAACACACGTAAACCAAGAGATAGCTTATTCCTAAAATTTCGCTTGAAGATGAAACGGGACTAAACACCTTAATTCAACTTAATTTTAATAATTATTTGGATGGATTCGGCTCTCGTTTTTGAAACATGAGAACTCTTATGTAGCGAAGGAATCACATTTTTAAACAAAAAAATATATATATATATATATATATATATATATATATATATATATATATATATATATATATACCTTCACGAAATCGCTAAAATCAGCATAAAATGAAAACATGCTCCAAACGTAATGCATTGAAAATAGTTTTATCGTGAAAATCTTTATTATTAAGAGGAAAGATCAAAATATTTTTGGAGTATTTATTTCAATTTTTTACTTCATTTTAGAAATTTTGATTTAAAATCAGCATAAAATGAAAACATGCTCCAAACGTAATGCATTGAAAATAGTTTTATCGTGAAAATCTTTATTATTAAGAGGAAAGATCAAAATATTTTTGGAGTATTTATTTCAATTTTTTACTTCATTTTAGAAATTTTGATTTAAAATCATGTTTTTTTTGGGTTTTTTTTGGTTGTTTTTTTTTGCGTCAGTCGATATACTATGAATTTTAGCGTCTTTTTTGCTGTTAATGACACATTATTAATTTGGAAATTCTTGCAAAAATCAAATACTTGTTGGATTTTAACGAAATTTTTTGAACTTATTCACAAATGAAATTATTTCGGAAATTTTTATTAGTATAAAATCTTGGTAAAAATATTTCTTTTTTTACGTGTTTCAGCCTCTTAATTTATGCAAACAAAAATTATTACGTTGAATTGTGAAATTCTTTGGAGAATTTATATCACCGATATTTTTTGCAAAATCAGACCCGGTCATACCGAAAATCTATTCTGAACCGAAAAATGAAAAAACGCAATAAAACTAAGTCATTATTTAATTAGAGAAGCTTTTAATTGCTTTTATGAATAATATATATTAAGAAGTTTGTTTTAAGAAAAAAATCCGATCAAAAATAAATTTTTACAAGATTTGTTTTCATTTTTTAAAATTGTAATTAGAATAATTTATAATATTTTAAAATCTTTAAAAAAATTCAGTTTCAATAGTGTAACTCTTAGAAAATTGTTATTGCGTAAAACTATATTTACTAATCATATATCGTAAAGCTTATTACAATATGACTCACAGGAATATTTTTAAAAGAATTTTGAATTGTTTTTTTGTGTGTAAAAACGTGCCGAATTTTATAGATACGGTCGCCCATACACGACACTATCAGAAAATAAGAGCGGCAAATATAGTAAATTTAGATCTAAATACTCTAAAATTCAATAAAACATTTGATTACGGAGAACATTTTCGTGAATTTTTGTTTCAAATCGGATTTATTATACTTTAAATCAGCTAATATTCCTCAAATAAAGGTTCGCAAAAGTATATTTCATTTTTGAAAGATTTTTTTTTAATAAAGAGATTTACATTTTTTGTAAAACTTTTTTAAAATGGCGCTACATTTAAAAAATTTAGAAATTTCAAAACAAACTCATTCCAATGAATTTAAATTAGTTTTGAAATACAGCATAGTGTTTTGTTTATTGGAAATATTAAATTTAATCTCACAGCTTGAAATTAAAACTAAAATAAAAGCTTCAACAAAGATTTTTCATTATTTAAAGTTGATTTTAAGCGTTAGATATGGCGTTTTTGTGGAGATACATAAACTATATATGTAAGCTACATAGGGTGCAATAAATTCTCGTCTAAATTGCGCAAAAATGAAAATAATACTGACATCTCATTTTAATAGACATATTTACCAAAACTATACAAAAATATCTTGAAATACGAATGAGTAAGTTTATACAATAAAATCGCCATTGACTTCAACCACGGCCTCCAGACGACTTCAGAATCTCCTGCAACTCTTCTGGGCGGTCTCCTTGTTTAAGTTGGTGAATGTTGCTATAATTCTTGTCTTCAGTTCATTTTTGGTGTTTCAACGAGTTTTGTTGGTCTCTATCTCAACTGCACCCCCACCCATAATAATCAAGGGGGTTGCAGTCTAGGGAGTTAGGTAGCCAGATGTAAGGAGTTATGTGCTCGTATAAATTGTCTGAGAGCTATGACTAGGTTCTCCTGCTTGTGTGGCATGGTGCAAAGACCTGTTGCCACACATAGGGTCTTCCAGCAGTTACCCTCTTGACCCAGGGCAGCATTACCTCATCAAGGCACTTGATGTAGGCCTGGGGGATGATGAATGGAGGCATGACGTCGCCATCACTAGTGATCATTTCAAACACCATCGTAATCACCCTTAGACTCATCCAACTCTTTCCGAATCCTCTGCACCTTTCTCAGATTGACACCCAAGCACTCTGAAATGTTCGTATTGGAGCTTCCTCCACGAATGCCAAGCAGTACAGCATACCTTTTCCAAATTGCTGGAGGAGTGAATTGCATCGTGCAGTTCATTTTCTCAGAGATGGTGCCCAATTGGCCCGGCTATACTGTGTAGTCGACAAAGTCAAAAATAAGCAATGCGCAAGCAGGAAATTAAAAATATTAAATGGCGACAATTTACCCATTGCAATATATATATATATATATATATATATATATATATATAAATGGCATCAATCGGAAATCCTACCCCTAAGCTATTGGCGCACGGCTGAGAAAAGGAAATTCTAACGCATTATATACGAATGTATACAAACGCCAGCAGCAAGACTGCTCAATTGATTAATAAAGAGCGTTGTGTTAACAGTGGCGATGGCTACTGTTTTGGAATTACCTTTTCCTCCATAGTGCACGGTCGAAATAACGAGAGCGTAACATATAAAACTATCTTTTGTTATTAAGAATTCCTTCTACCAAATTTTATCAAAATCGACCGACAAGGCGTGTCTAATTATATTTTATTACCTTTTTCTAGTTTGTGTACAAAACTGCACTCTATTAATCATCTGAGACACCATTTTGCCTTCCATCAGTATGGCTGATGCTAACCTCCAGGAAAGTGACTCGTTGCGCCTTCTCAACTGACATGAAGTGAGAAAACTATATTGAAACCGTTGCTAGGTCAGTTGCTAAGAAAGACATTTTTTTCTCTCCAGAATCTATCTGACATATATATAAGTCTACTATTCGTCCATACTTAGAATATTGCTGTCAAATCGGGTCCGAAGCTCCTGCTGTATATTTAGTGATACTTGATAAAATCCAAAGAAGAATCAGCAATATTATTGGCCCAGTAAAACTGAGTAAAATTTTGAGTGAAATGTAGATCAAAAATGGAGAGGAATCTACAGAATGACAAGATAAAGAAATAAAATATATACAGTCGTTCTCGTATATTTTTTATTTTATAGATTCGTGTAATAAGTGTCCAGATAAATCAGTTGGAAAATACAAGAAGCGTCTGGGGTTTTCTTACCTCGAAGTTTTGTTGAGTGTGAAGAGATAGTCTATCTTACATGTCTATAAGTGTACCATTCGTCCATGCTTAAAACATTTCTGCCGCATATGGTCCGGTGCTCCTGCTATTTTCCTGGAGCTCCTTGATAAGATCCAAAGAAGAATCAGCAATATTATTGGTCCTGATCTGGCGACTCGGCTTCGGTTATTTGCTTCTCTGTGCCCTTTTTATAGATATTTTCATTGTACTTGTTCGGATGAGCTCTTCACTATGCTACACAGACAATAGAGAAATACATGACTGGCGTCGAGATTTCATCAATTTACAGTTGAGCCAACAAGATGTAGCCGTAAGTTCTATGCTAACAGTTCCTTATTTTACACTTCTTGCTTGTGGAACTCCCTTTCGGTTCTATGTTTTCCAACCAACGTTAATCTGCAAAAATTTAAATGCAACGTCAATCTCTATGTACTGTCTTCCTGACTGCTATTTTCTATTTTTGCTCATTATTAATGTTTCTGTTCCTAATTCCTCCACACCTTGTAACCTCTTGCGTGTTAGTGGCTGTACTGTATTGCTTGGAATGATACTGATTTAAAAGAAAAGTTATCTTGTATCTTATATATGATTTTTGTAATATTGAAATCAAATTGTGGCACGTGATGCCCTTTTAAAACCTCAAAAAATACATATGTATATAAAAAAAATAACATTCAGGCAAGGACGACGCATCATAAGAACTTTAATCTGCAAAAATTTAAATACATTATAATAATTAAAAATAAAAAGGAAAAACTAAAAGTTAATATAAAATACTTTAAAATACAGATAAGAATGGTAATTAACAATAAAGAAAGAAAAGTTAGATTAATAAAAAAAAAAGTTTAGTAAAATATAGAATACTCCCATGATGCATCAGAACAAGTATTCTACCACCAAAAAATAAAACTTTCTTTCTCTTTGATTTTTGACCTCTGAAGAAGGCAGACATACTGGACAGTCTGAGAGAAAACATATTGCAACCAATAGATAAGCAATATTTCTTATATATATATATATATATATATATATATATATGTATATATGTGTGTGTGTGTGTGTGTGTGTTCTTTACAATATACATACATTTCTCTGACGTGTATACTAAAGCAGTTTATTGTTTTTATTTCTAAGCTTATTAAATTGTATCTCAAATATGATTTTTGTAATATTGAAATCACATTGTGGCACGTGATGCCCTTTTAAACTGCAAAAATTATATATGTATATAAAAAAAAAGGTATATAAATCCATATGTATATTTTAAAAAAATAACTTTCAGACAAGGACAACGCATCACCAGAACTGTAACCTGCAAAAATTGAAATGCAATGTTAATCGCTATTTACTGTCTACCTAACTGTTCTTTTCTCTTTCTCCTCATTACTAAGGTTTCTGTTTCTAATTCCTCCACACCCTTTAATCCATTACGTGCTAGTGGGCTGTACTGCCTTGCTTGGAGTGATACCGATTAAAAAGATAATAATATTAAGTAAGGTGTGTGCAGTATAATTGATGTCAATGGAGGAAAATAGAATCGGGCAGCCGGTTTCATAGACCGAAAGTAGTCATTTGCGTTCACTTTTATGCAAATACCCTAGAGAGAATCACAAATACGACTCTGTCGCCGCACGCAGTTATGGATTCAGTAACAGTGTAGACGGCATTTAAGAGAAGAAGTACTTTAAGTTCAAAACTCTCACCTGCATAATAATGGCTACAACCAACACAGTGCAGGAATATTTATTTTTTTCCAAGGTGACTGGCTTGGAAAAGTTTAAAATAACATTGATGTCAACTCAAACACGAATAGCCACTAAAAATAACATTTATAGTAATAAGAAATCATATCGGAGAAGAAAAATTCACAAATTGCTTTTAGAATTGCATTATTCAGATTTCGGGTACGAAAATAAAGCAGTTATAGACTTAGAAGTGTCCCAGCGAGAGATGGACATTTTAAAGTATATAATTGTATTATGATAGCATACCGTAGCCTAACCAATAAGGCACACTGCAGAAGAAGAAGAAGAAGAAGAAACTTTTATGGAAAAACTAATATAAATTCGATTCCTTTTAGGAAGCTAATTTTTCTCGTTTTATAGACTGGTTGACAGTATTTTTACTGCTTAAAATTTGAGATATCAACAAAAACTTCAGTACAGTCATCCCATAAGTTCTGTCCGAATTTTGAATAAAGAAAACAAGTGACCAAATGTTACATTTAATTACAGATTCAATCAACAATGTATTTTCCCTGATTATCTATGACTTCCTTCCATCTATTAATAAGCTTACTAATTCCATTACTGTAAAATTCTTTTGGATTTGATTCGAAGAACTCACAAATGTCAGTTTTAACCTTTTCCTGTCTTACAAAAGCTGTTTCTTCCGAATGATTCTGTAAGCTACGAAACAAATGGTAGCCTGAAGGAGCAAGATCGGGAGAATAAGGTGGATGAGGAATTTTCTCCCAACCAAGTTCTTTGATCTTTTGTGACGTGATTCTTGCTGTGTGGGATCGCGCATTGTCCTGACGAAACATCACCTCTTTTCGATTCACTAGAGCAGGTCTTTTTTTCCTCAAAGCTTGGTTCAAACGCTCTAATTGCTGACAGTATATTTGAGCATTAATTGTTGCATTAGGTGGTAAGAATTCAAAGTGGATTATTCCTTGGCGATCCCACCAGATTGAAAGAAGAACCTTTTGCCCATGAAGTTCCTTTCTTGGCTGTGGCTGGGGTCCTTCCACTTTACCAAGCCACTGCTACGACGCTTAACATTTCGTTAAAAGATCTATTTTTCGTCGCCAGTCACAAGTCTATCCAAAAAAGGTGAAACAAGTTGGCGAGAATGGAGAGAAGAGCAGATGCCAACTCGGGATTTGAGGTTGTTTTCAGACAATTCACGAGGCACCCATTTTCCAAGTTTAGAAACTTTTCCAAGTTGTTGAAGATGACGATGAACAGTTGTATGGTTTAAACTGAGAACCACTGCCAATTCCTCAACTGATAAAGCAGGATTTTCTTCAAGGGCTGCTTCAAAAAGCTTTTCATCAAACTCAACTGGACGTCCGGTTCGATCTTCATCTTCAAGGGTGAAATCTCCAACTCTGAATTTTGCAAACCATCTTCTGCAAGTTCTTTCATTCACACATTCCTCTCCATAAACTGAGTGAATGTTTCTAGCCGCTTCGGCTGCTGAGTTTCCTTTCTTGAACTCATAAAGCATTCAAATGATTCTTGGGTACTTCCATGTTAGCAGGGTTTTAATAAAACAAAATTTAATTTTATTGTTCTCTGAAATAAAATTTGATCAGTTTAAATGCATCTAAACATAAAAATAATGTTCAGCTCCATTAGACATTATAAAATACTCTTTAAATTTCGTTCATTTTAACAAAAAGTTAAAATTCGAACAGAACTTATGGAATGACCATATATATATATATATATATATATATATATATATATATATATATGTATAATCATACTTATTATAAAAGCCAGGTTGTGTGTGTCTGTACGTTTATATATTGGATCGGATTTCCTACATTTTTCAACCGATTTCAACAAAACTACACAGGACTGCGTAAAATTACCTTGCGGTGGTTCTGACTGCGCCAAAAATTGGAAAAACACGATTGTTTTTGCAAAAAATCAATTTGAAAACACGATTAAGAGGCATCGCCAGAATGAAAGGGGGACAACTCATCTTGAGTTATACTTATTATAAAACCCAGGTTGTTTGTGTGTGTGTGTGTGTGTTCGTTTATATATGGGATCGGATTTTCTACATTTTTCAACCGATTTCAACAAAACTTCACTTTTTTTTTGGCAGGTAGTGTTTCTTATTGTCTTGCACATTTTTTTCTTTATTTTTACATTCAGAATGCTTTAAAAATTCCATTTACAAGACAATTGTTTATAATAAAAATTCTATTCAATCGGTAGACTCATAACGATTGAAAACAATGTTTTTTGTTGAGTTTGACCAATTCGTAAAAAAAAAAAAAATAACTAAGACATGCGTGTCCGTCAACCTTAAACAATAATCGTTGTCAATTGTATTTTTCAGTCTTTATGATGGTCGATACTTGATCTATCTCTTACTGTTACATCGCCGGGCTCTACTGCTAGTATATATATATATGTATATATATATACATATATATATTTTTTTTCTTTCTTTCTCTCTCTCTCTTTTATATATATATATATATATATATATACACACACATGCACACAGATAGACGCAACATCGTCCGGGGCATTATTCCTTTTTGTCCAACTCCATCTCCGCTTTAACAACAGAATAATAAATAGAAAGGGGAATAATTATCGCTATTAAATAGCCTCTCAACCCACACAGCACAGGAAGATTTATTTTTTTAAGGCATCTGACTCAGAAATGTCACCCTGATAGGGGACATTCTGTACAAACGTCTCAACATAACACTCGATATAACACTCCTTAAATATTGCCTACCATAAAAAAATACTTCTTAAAATAAATATTGTGATCATTTTTGTTTTAATTTTCTCCACATTGTTTATCCTGACCTTAATTCTCAAAATCTCATGTTATCAATTATTAACCATGGGAGTGACGTTGTAGAGACAGATAGATAGGCACGGGGTTTGGGGAATTAGCTTATTTGGATACAATCATAAAACCCCCAATGAGGATCGAAGTTATGAACAAAGAGCTGCATGTTGTAGCGTTGCAGCTCAGACCCAGACACCACTTTCGTTCTCAGCTTCTTCCAGTCGAACGTTTGTGGCTTAATACATGGAATATACCTCGTCGGTCTGATCGTTACCCACGAATTAAAACCATGAGAGGTAGTTGGCAAATTTTATTCGGTTGTAGACGAGCGATGCAGAATGAGGTGAGGTGAAAGATGCGAACAGGCTAAACGGTGTGTCTTTCTTTTCGAGTGGCGGGCGAACGGTATCTTTCCTCGGCTGCAAGGAACAAGGATAAACAGTCTTTGTTCTTTTAGACATTGATCAATCCGCTCCACTCAGTCGACTCTCTATGACATAGTTCTTGTGAGGTCCGTTTCACTCAGCTGACCTCCTTTGTCTAGATAATGACGGTCAAAACAATTTCTGTAACATTTTTCACATGTTTCCTTTAACAAAATATCGGCTGACCACTTTCGTTATAGAAATTCGATTATTACGAATTTCATCACATATTTTTTCATCGGTATTACCCTATGCAAAGCAGTAAAGTCACTAAGACAAAAGGGGTTACAGGGTGTAGAAGAATTGGGAATAGAAACATTAATAATAATCGGGAAGAAAAACGAGTAATCAAGAGAAAAGTAGATAACGACTGACGACGCATTTAAATTTTTGCAGATTAAAGTTGACTGGAAAGCATGGAGACAAAAGAGAGTTCCACAAGTGAGAGAATAAATTATTAGCATAAATCTTGGCAAGGATGGTGTGTATTAACCCTGACCGGCCCCCGTGTGTGTGTGTATATATATATATATATATATATATATATATATATATATATATATATATATACATGACGATGACACTGAAAAGAAAACTACAAAAAATCCTACAGAAAGTAGTGAAAGAAACTAAGGCTAAACATCAATTGCAAGAAGACAGACTGCGTGGTCGTTAGCAAAAGGGAGATCCCAACGTGCAAATTACAAATTGGAGATACCAAAATCAAAGAAGTACAACAATTTAACTATCTGGGAAGTGTTATAAATATTACCTTATTTAGGTAAGTGTATCATAATTCTAATTTGTTTATGTGAGATTTATTTTATTACTTTAATTTATTTGGTCTTGTGAAAATCTATATATTAATTTTTTTGTAACTGATTTAGGAAAAATAGTTTAATCACTTGTTTCTCTATGACATTGATTGCGAACTGCGTTGTTGATTAATAAGACTAACGGCCATATCACGTTGAAAGATCGGTTCTCGTATGATGTCTATTGTCAAGCAACGTTGAACCAGGTCACTACCACATAGGTGACTGCCTGGGAATACAATGTGCTGTAAGCATTGATGTGCGGGTGGTGTAATGGATAATGACTCAAAATTCGAAATCGGAGAGCCGTGTTCCGATTCCAGTCAGGTTTGTTATATTCACTTATGCGTAAATAACCTTGGGAAAATCCACAACTCCTTCCCCCATCTATGGGTTAATTAGTATGGCTTGGATCAGTAAATCATTAGTATCTCCAAAGAATTCTTACAATTTAAAAATCTGGCTTTAAATAACATAAGTTTGATAAACCATAAAAAAAAACAAAAAAAATCAACATTGACTAATATTTATTTTATATTAAATTACCTTCCAAAAGCGAAGCAAAGTATTAAGAATCAGGAAAATGTCGTTAGAAACAAAGAAAAGAGTACTGAATTGTTATGTAATATTCTTCCTCTATGGCACAATCTCCTCGCAGATAAACAAGAGACTTGAAGCAACAGAAATGTGGTTCTACAGAAGGATGCTGAGGATAATATGAACTGATTATGTAAGCCACAACAAAGTTTTAGGGAAAATGGAAGTAAAAAGGAAACTTATACTTAACACCAGGAAGAGACAGTTGAAATTTCTAGGGCACTTGATGAGGAAAGCGGGCTTGGAAAATATGATACTCACAGGACAGTGAAGGCAAGAAATGTCAAAAAGAAACAATGCATAGCCTACTTAGTGATCTTGTGTAAATGGAGAAGCAATTTATTAAGAACTACGAAGAACAGGAAGTTGTGAAGAGCCATGATCGCCTACGTCTGCCGCGCTATTTCACCCATAGTTAGAAAAAAAAGAGATGGGTACGTGCCTTTCCCAAGAGTAAAAATGCGAAGTGAACGCGATAGATTCGGTCGAGATTTGAACTCGGTTCGTCGATCACAGTTACGCAACTCGTGCATCATTTAATGATAGTTATATTTGATACCAATATCCTGAATCCGTACACTTTGTCATAAATTGTTCTGCTGTATGGTATCATATTTGGTGTCATTTGAACACCCGAGGTGACTTAGAATCATGCTAGGTGGGTAGGTCATTGGTATTTAACGGAGTGGGTAAACAGAGGCCGAGCATTCCTTTACGGATTTTTGTCTGGACTAAAGGCTGTCTTCGTCGTTTTTCATACGCTATAATGGAGAAGTGTAGTTGATATAAAGTTTAATAATCTGATTTCTGACAAAAAAAAAGTCCACCAATCATCCTAGCCGTAGTTAATTCCTGTAAAGTTTGTATGTTTTTATCTGATACCTGATCTGATCTGGCATCTCGTCTACAGTCACTTTCTCACAGGATTTTCTCGCCTGAGTCCATCCTTCAAATCCACAAATCTACCATTCGTCCTTGCACTGAATACTGTTGCCATATATGGTCTGGTGCCCCCGCTGTTCATCTCGAGACGGATATGCAATGTGATAGGTCCTGATCTGGCATCTCGTCTACTGTCACTTTCTCACAGGATTTTCTCGCCTGGGTCCATCCTTCAAATCCACAAATCTACCATTCGTCCTTGCACTGAATACTGTTGCCATATATGGTCTGGTGCCCCCGCTGTTCATCTCGAGACGGATATGCAATGTGATAGGTCCTGATCTGGCATCTCGTCTACAGTCACTTTCTCACAGGATTTTCTCGTCTGGGTCCATCCTTCAAATCCACAAATCTACCATTCGTCCTTGCACTGAATACTGTTGCCATATATGGTCTGGTGCCCCCGCTGTTCATCTCGAGACGGATATGCAATGTGATAGGTCCTGATCTGGCATCTCGTCTACAATCACTTTCACACAGACGTCATGTAGCTTCCCTCTGTCTTTTCTACAAATATTTTAATAGCAACTGCTCTAACGAGCTATTTTCACTGGTGCCCCAATTGCATGAATTTAAGCGTGATACTAGTTTGCCATCTCGGTCCCATCATTTACTGATGAAACAGATGTAACCGCCTCTCCTACTCTAACGGCTTTCTCTCTAGCACTTCTCGACAGTGGAACTTCCTTCCTCTTACTTGCTTTCCTGATAACTATAATCTTCAAAAATTTAAATGTAATTTCAATCTGGTGCATTGATCTTGATCCACGTCCTCCTCTTTATCTTTTCCTCAAACACCCTTCTTTACTCTTACTTTCACTCTCTGTAACCCCCTTGCGTGATAGAGCACTCCCGCCTTCCTTGGGGTGAAATGCTTAAGAAAAAAATTATTCTTCCATCTGAAAAAAAAAAAAAACAGACAATAGCTAGTGTTCAATAATGAATTAAAATCGCAACGAATTAATTAGAAACTGCCTTTAATTGCTTTTCTGAATAAAATATATTATGGACACTATTGTCTTAAGAAAAAAATTTCGATGAAGAACAGTTTTATATGAATTGTTTTCATTTTCTTTGAAATTTAATTAGAATAATTATTAAAATTTTAAAGTTTTAAATTTCTGTATTAATTTGTATCGATTAGGATATATTGTTATAAAGTAAAAACTATATTTACTAATCACAAATGGATAAACTTATTACGATTCATCGACCCCAGATATTTTTAAAAGAACGTGTATATGTATAAACGTGTCACTTTTTGTAAATACGGGCGTCCATACACGACATTATCAGAAAATATGTGCGATAACTATAATAACTTTAAAGCCAAAGCATCTAAAATTCAATAAAACATTAGATTACGGAGAATATTTTGCTAAATTTTTAATTACTGCATAGTTATATAAAAAAGGCGGCCACGTTATATTCAAGTAATTTTTACAGATAGGTATCACCAGATTCACGACGCTTAAGGCTTAAAATGAACTTTTTAAATTAAAAAAATATCTTTCTTGAAGCTTTTATTTTAGTTTAACTTCAAGCTAATAGATTAAATTTAATATTTATTTAGATAAACTTTCGCCTGTCAGTCAAGCTGTCAACACCTTAAATAAACAGTTACTACAGTGTTAAAAAAACATTTCTGTGATATTTTAAATTAATATTTGTTTCACAACAGATAAATTAAACTTTAGATATATTCCTCAAATAATAAAGTCTCATAAAAGTATATTTTATTCTTGAAAGATTTTTTAATAAAAAGAATTGCATCGTGATGGTGGATGGTTAAAAATGGCGATAAAATCTACGATTTTAGCAATTTCAAAACGAAAACTCCCTCCAGCCAATTTAAATTCGGTTTGAAATATAACAAATACGTCCACTAATTCGCGATACCTAAGGTTTAAAGTTATTTTTAAAAAACGAAAAATCTTTCTTGAAGCATTCATTTTAACTTTCAGTGAAAGCTGGAGGATTACATTTACAATTTCCTGTAAGCAAAATACTTTTATGTATTTCAATCAGAAATTATATTAATTTGAAATCGATTTAAAAAAATTTTTTTTATTTTTTGCTAAAATAGCTGATTAGCGCCATTTTTAGTCTTCTTTCATCACAATTTAATTTTCTTTATTAAAAAATTTTCCCAAACTAAAATATACCTTTTTGAAACGTTACTCGAGAAAACTTAACTGATTTAAAGTTTAATTAATCTAATTTGATACATATATTTACTTTAAGTTTAAAAAATATGTCAGAAAAGGATTTTTAAAACGAAGGTGGGTGTTTTTATGTACGGTTGAATGATGTATTGATATTTTGAAAATTTATGCAAGTAGGACAATGACTCGCAAAATTACATTACGGATACAACATAATCGCTTTTGATATATATATATAATATATAATATATATATATATATAATATATTATATATATATATATTATATATATATATATATATATATATATATATATATATATATATATATTATATATATATATATATATATATATTATATATATATATATATATATATATATATATATATATATATATATATATATATATATATATATATATATATATATATATATATATATATATATATATATATATATATATAAATATATATATATATATATATATATATATATATATATATATATATATATATATATATATAATGTATATAATATATATATATATATATATATATATATATATATATATATATATATATATATATATATATATATATATATATATATATATATATATATATATATATATATATATATATATATATATATATATATATATATATATATATAATATATATATATATATATATATATATATATATATATAAACCAGTATAAGATAATATTTATGAAAAAAAAAAAATGACAATAGGAAAACTAGTAATTGCTAACGCGTTTCGTCCAATGTGGACTTTATCAAAGCAAAATGCGAAATGAATTTAATTGCTAGAGACATTCTGTTTTTTTTTTTTTATTAGTTACCGTGTTCAATTAAATTCATTTCGTATTTTGCTTTGATAAAGTCCACATTAGACGAAACGCGTCAGCAATTACTAGTTTTCCTATTGTCATTTTTCTTATATATATATATATATATATATATATATATATTCAGATAGTATCGTATATGGACATCCGTATTTACAAAAATTGATACGTTATCTTTTCTTTCAATTGTGAGCTTTTCCATTTATGATGAGTAAATACAGTTTTGATTCATTAACAATATCACTTAACCGCTACAAATTAATACAGAATGTTAAAAAGAACAATTTTTTAAAAATTAAAACAATTCTTGTAAAAATCCATTATTCATCGAAAAGATTTTTTTTTTGATTATGATAGTGCCTATGATGTATCTTATTCATAAAAGCAATTAAATTTCTAATTAAATAAAGTTTTAGTTTTATTGCATCTTTCATTTTACGATTCAGAGCACATTTTCTGTAACCGGGGGTTAAAAAAAAATGATCATTTAAATTCTCTAAAGTTTTGTCCTTATAACTATTTAAGCGAAACAAAAAATAATTTCTCGAAATTTCATACAATTAAATGATTGGGATAGGGGTAATACATTTGAAAAATATTTTTACAAAGATTCTTTAAAACAAAGAAACGTTTTAAAATAATTTCATTCATTTGTGAATATGCCCAGAAACCGTCATTAAAATCTGACAATTATCTCATTGTTGCAAGAATTTCTCAATGTTTTTTTTCATCACAAAAAAATAAACGCTAAAATTTCCCGTACAAATTTAAGCTCCCGCGTTAATGGAAGAAAAACAAAATTTTTAACCAAAATTTCCAAGGATAAAAAAATGCGATATAAAATAATTTGTTCTTTTAATAACACAAAGAATTTTTTTTTTTTAATATTTTGTGCATTTTTTATCATTTATCATCTTTCTTAGCCAATTTTTTGAGGTAACTATCTAAATACATACAAGCACCATATATGACAACAATATTCAAAGCCTTCCATATATAGTTAGTAAAAAACTGTGACAAGGGTTGACTTCAATATCTGTCTATATCTTTGAGATGAGGTCTTATGATTACTTACATTATTTACATTATTCGGACTGTTATTATCATTATCATTGTCACAACGTTTCGGCCGTCGTACGCTCTGGCCTTCTTCAGGTGATTGGAATTTGGAATCCAACCCTTTATTTCGTCCACCGGGGTAGATTGTTCTCGTTCCACGTGTCATGCTTCTTCCTGACGCCTCAGTTATTTTCCTTTAACTAAACTCTCCAATTTTTTGTCTTATTTTTTTATTTTTTTGGTTCTTTACTGCTGTACCCTGGTTTTGAACTCACAACTCTTCGGGTCTAGTCCCTGGATCTATTCTGTGTATATAATTTCTGGAACTTATAAGCCTAATGTCTCAGCAACCGTTTTAAAGGGTTCAGCTCGAAATTTTAATCACCTGAAGAAGGCCGGAGCGTACAACGGTCGAAACGTTGTGAATGTGGCAATGATGATGAGGATAACAGTCCGAATAATGTAAATAATGTAAGTAAGGGTTGACTTGTCTTAAAATCGACCAGTCAACAATCGCATTTTCTCTTTTGCTCTACACGCTGTAAACAAGAACTCTTTGCTTATTTGCTCGTGTAAACAGTTTATAAGGCAAACTATTGTTGCATCTTTGGAAGCTTTGTTGCAAATGGAGAAATTTGGTTCAGTCCGTTGCCCTGCACGTATATCGCGCCTTATCTGACCAATCGTTTGTTCATTTGTGACTTCACCTCAATTGGCTATTGTAAAAGTATCCAATACACAAGACTACTCCCTAATTCAATGTCCCAGGTATTAGAATAGGCGACAATCAAACATTTGACGAAACGTGACGTGTGCTTTAAGACGAAACACAAAGTACCATGATCAAGAGATGCCATGACCCCGGTGACTTCGATAAATAGAAGTCGCTTTTCTCCCACACATAGAGCGGTAAAAGTAACAAATACTTCAGGTCGATAATTGACGTCAACAATTGACGAATCGTTGTTTTTGGAATAAACTTTTCAAAAGAGTGTCACGTCTTGTAGTGACTTCCATCGAGCATAAATCTGTATTACGTGAATGAGAGAAAGAGAAATAGAAAGAATAGAAAGAGAAATAGAAAGAAAGAATAGAAATAGAAAGAAAGAATAGAAAGAAAGAAATAAATAGAAAGAGAAAGAATAGAAAGAAATAGAAAGAAAGAGAAATAGAAAGAAATAGAAAGAGAAATAGAAAGAATAGAAAGAAAAAAGGAAGAGAAAGAAAGAAAAGAAAGAAAGAGAAAGAAAAAAGAAAGAAGAGAAATAGAAAGAAAAAAGAAAGAAATAAAAGAAAAAGAATAGAAAGAGAAATAGAAAGAATAGAAAGAAAGAAAAAGAAAGAATAGAAAGAGAAATAGAAAGAAGAGAAAGAAATAGAAAGAGAAATAGAAAGAATAGAAAGAAAAAAGAAAGAGAAAGAAGAGAAAGAAAGAATAGAAAGAAAGAGAAAGAAAAAAAAGAAGAGAAATAGAAAGAATAGAAAGAGAAAGAAGAAAGAAAGAAAGAATAGAAAGAGAAATAAAAAGAAAGAATAAAAAGAGAAAGAAAAAAGAAAGAGAAATAGAAAGAATAGACAGAGAAAGAAAAAAGAAAGAAAGAGAAAGAATAGAAAGAGAAATAAAAAGAAAGAATAAAAAGAGAAAGAAAAAAGAAAGAAAGAGAAAGAATAAGAAAGACTAAAAAAAGAAATTGAAAAAGAGAGAAATTTAGAAGGAAAGAAATAGAAAGAGAAAAAGAAATAGTGTGAGATAAAGAGAAATACCGAGAAAGAGAAAAAGAGTAAGAAAGAAAGAAAGAAAGCTTGGTAGTCTTCGTCGTCATCCACTGTCTGCCTCGTTCCCTCTTTATATTCATTCCTTTATTTTACAACTGAGTTCCATACTTGTCGCTTCGCTATTTCAGGCTAGCTTAACGGGGTTAACGCGCATTATTTGGCGACGAAAAGATCTGGTCATCGTTTTTCGTAATTTACCTTACCCTGCTTGTCTCTCACTCTTTCTTGCAGCCTCGCTATTTCGCTCTCTTAATCTCTCTCTCTCTCACTACTATTCTCTCAGCGTCACTTTCTCACTCTGCTTCTCTTTCATTCTCTCTCTCCCACTCTCTAACCTCTTTTTCTCGCAGTCTCACTCTGCTTCTCTCTCTTTCTCTAATCCTCACTCTTTCTCATTCCGCTTCTCTCTAATCACTCTCTCTCTCTCTCACTCAGTCTCACTATTTATCACTGATTCTCTCTCTTTCAGCCTCACTCTTTCTCCCTGCTTCTCTCTCTCTCAGTCTCACTTTGTTCACTGCTTCTTTCTCTGTCTCACTATTTCTCCCTCTGACTCTCTCTCTTTCTTTTTCTTTTTCTTTCAGTCTCACTATTTATCACTCTACTTCTCTCTCTCTCTCTCTCTCTCTCTCTAATCTCTTAGCCTCACTATTTATCATTCTGCTTCTCTCTCTGTCTCTCTAATCTCTCTCTGCCTCACTATTTATCACTGCTTTTCTCTCTTAATCTCTATCACACTACTTCTCTCTCTCTCTCTCTCTTTCTCTCGCTCACTTTCTCTCTATCTGAGCCTCACTATCACCACTTCTCTCTCAGTCTCAATAATTCTTACCGCTTCTCTCTCTGTTTCACTAATTCTCACTTTGCATCTCACTCTCTAATCTCTTATTCTCTCAACCTCATTATTTTCACTGCTTCTCTCTATCAGTCATAATATTTCTCACTGCTTCTCTCTCTCTCACTAATTCTGAATGCTTCTCTCTTTCTCTGTCTCGCTATTTCTCACTCTGCTTATATCACTCAGTCTCTCTCAGCCTCACTATTATCACCGCTTCTCTCTCTGTCTATTCCTCACTCTGCACCTCTATCTCTAATCTCTTTTTCTCTCTCAATCTTACAATTTCTCCCTGGTTTTCTCTCGCAAAGCCTCACTGTTTATAACTGCTACACTTTCTCACTATTTCTATCTCTCTGTCTCACTATTTCTCGCAGCTTCACTTTTTCTCTCTCTCTCTCTCTGTTTAATTATTTCTCACTGCTAACTCAGTTTCATTATTTTTCAGTGCTTCTTTCTCAGTCTCATAAATTCTCACTACTTCTCACTGCTTTTCTCTATCAATCCCACTATTTCTCACTGCTTTTCTCTATCAATCCCACTATTTCTCACTTCTTTTCTCTGTCAATCTCACTATTTCTCACTACTTTTCTCTATCAATCTCACTATTTCATTTTTTTTCTATCAATCTCACTATTTCTTCTCTTTTCTCTATCAATCTCACTATTTCTCACTTCTTTTCTCTGTCAATCTCACTTTTCTCACTATCTCTGTCAATCCCACTATTTCTCACTTCTTTTCTCTATCAATCCCACTATTTCTCACTTCTTTTCTCTGTCAATCCCACTATTTCTCACTGCTTTTCTCTATCAATCCCACTATTTCTCATTTCTTTTCTCTGTCAATCCCACTATTTCTCACTTCTTTTCTCTGTCAATCCCACTATTTCTAACTTCTTTTCTCTGTCAATCCCACTATTTCTCACTTCTTTTCTCTGTCAATATCACTATTTCTCACTTCTTTTCTCTGTCAATCCCACTATTTCTTACTGCTTTTCTCTGTCAATCTCCACTATTTCTCACTTCTTTTTCTCTGTCAATCTCACTATTTCTCACTTCTTTCTCTGTCAATCCCACTATTACTCACTGCTTTTCTCTATCAATCCCAGTATTTCTCACTTCTTTTCTCTGTCAATCTCACTATTTCTCACTTCTTTTCTCTATCAATCTCACTATTTCTCAATGCTTTTCTCTGTCAATCCCATTATTTCTCACTTCTTTTCTCTATCAATCTCACTATTTCTCACTTCTTTTCTCTATCAATCCCACTATTTCTCACTGCTTTTCTCTATCAATCCCACTATTTCTCACTGCTTTTCTTTGTCAATCTCACGATTTCTCACTTCTTTTCTCTATCAATCTCACTATTTCTCACTTCTTTTCTCTATCAATCTCACTATTTCTCACTGCTTTTCTCTGTCAATCCCATTATTTCTCACTTCTTTTCTCTATCAATCCCACTATTTCTCACTTCTTTTCTCTGTCAATCCCACTATTACTCACTGCTTTTCTCTATCAATCCCAGTATTTCTCACTTCTTTTCTCTGTCAATCTCACTATTTCTCACTTCTTTTCTCTATCAATCTCACTATTTCTCACTTCTTTTCTCTATCAATCCCACTATTTCTCACTGCTTTTCTATATCAATCCCACTATTTCTCACATCTTTTCTCTGTCAATCTCACTATTTCTCACTTCTTTTCTCTGTCAATCCCACTATTTCTCACTTCTTTTCTCTGTCAATCCCACTATTTCTCACTTCTTTTCTCTGTCAATCTCACTATTTCTTACTGCTATTCTCTGTCAATATCACTATTTCTCACTTCTTTTCTCTGTCAATCCCACTATTTCTCACTGCTTTTCTCTGTCAATATCACTATTTCTCACTTCTTTTCTCTGTCAATCCCACTATTTCTTACTGCTTTTCTCTGTCAATCTCACTATTTCTCACTGCTTTCTCTATCAATGCCATTATTTCTCACTTCTTTTCTCTGTCAATCCCACTATTTCTCACTTCTTTTCTCTATCAATCTTACTATTTCTCACTTCTTTTCTCTATCAATCCCACTATTTCTCACTGATTTTCTATATCAATCCCACTATTTCTCACTTCTTTTCTCTGTCAATCCCACTATTTCTCACTTCTTTTCTCTGTCAATCCCACTATTTCTAACTTCTTTTCTCTGTCAATCCCACTATTTCTCACTTCTTTTCTCTGTCAATATCACTATTTCTCACTTCTTTTCTCTGTCAATCCCACTATTTCTTACTGCTTTTCTCTGTCAATCTCACTATTTCTCACTTCTTTTCTCTGTCAATCTCACTATTTCTCACTTCTTTTCTCTGTCAATCCCACTATTACTCACTGCTTTTCTCTATCAATCCCAGTATTTCTCACTTCTTTTCTCTGTCAATCTCACTATTTTTCACTTCTTTTCTCTATCAATCTCACTATTTCTCAATGCTTTTCTCTGTCAATCCCATTATTTCTCACTTCTTTTCTCTATCAATCTCACTATTTCTCACTTCTTTTCTCTTTTTCTCACCATATATGACAACAATATTCAAAGCCTTCCATATATAGTTAGTAAAAAACTGTGACAAGGGTTGACTTCAATATCTGTCTATATCTTTGAGATGAGGTCTTATGATTACTTACATTATTTACATTATTCGGACTGTTATTATCATTATCATTGTCACAACGTTTCGGCCGTCGTACGCTCTGGCCTTCTTCAGGTGATTGGAATTTGGAATCCAACCCTTTATTTCGTCCACCAGGGTAGATTGTTCTCGTTCCACGTGTCATGCTTCTTCCTGACGCCTCAGTTATTTTCCTTTAACTAAACTCTCCAATTTTTTTGTCTTATTTTTTTTATTTTTTTTGGTTCTTTACTGCTGTACCCTGGTTTTGAACTCACAACTCTTCGGGTCTAGTCCCTGGATCTATTCTGTGTATAATTTCTGGAACTTATAAGCCCTAATGTCTCAGCAACCGTTTTAAAGGGTTCAGCTCGAAATTTTAATCACCTGAAGAAGGCCGGAGCGTACAACGGTCGAAACGTTGTGAATGTGGCAATGATGATTTCTCACTGCTTTTCTCTGTCAATCCCACTATTTCTCACTTCTTTTCTCTGTCAATCTCACTATTTCTCACTTCTTTTCTCTGTTAATCCCACTCTGTCTCACTTCTTTTCTCTGTCAACCCCACTATTTCTCACATCTTTTCTCTGTCAATCCCACTATTTCTTACTGCTTTTCTCTATCAATCCCACTATTTCTCACTTCTTTTCTCTATCAATCCCACTATTTCTCACTTCTTTTCTCTGTCAATCCCACTATTTCTCACTTCTTTTCTCTGTCAATCCCACTATTTCTCACTTCTTTTCTCTGTCAATCCCACTATTTCTTTCTGCTTTTCTCTCTTACTATTTTTAACTGCTACTCATTCTTACTATTTCTCATTGTTTTTGACGTTCTCTCTGTCTCTTTATTTCTCGCTGCTTTCCTCTTTCTCTCCCCCCCTCTTTCTCTCCATCTCTCACTATTTTCACTGCTTCTTTCTCAGTCTCACTATTTCTCATTATTTCTCACAGCTTTTCTCTCTCAGTGTCACTATTTCTTTCTACTTTTCTCTTTCACTCTCACTATTTCTTATTACTTTTCTCTTTCACTCTCACTATTTCTTACTACTTTTCTTTCTAAATGTTACTATTCCTCATTGCTTCTCTCTTATATTTCATTCTCTGTGTGAATGCTCAAGCAATGGCGCAATGTAGTCCATTACGTAACGATTAAAAATTAAGCATTTACTATACGCAACGAATATTTATTTTTAAGCTTCTTTCTTTGCCAGTTCACTTAATCTATCGGTGAATATGTACTTAGATCTAAATTTTGTATTTTTATGTGTATAAACATGTCGATATTTGTAAACACGAACGTCCATAGACGACTTTTGTGATATACGGTGGCCGTTAATAATTAAGTATAACTCAAGATTTCAGTGTTAAATAAAACAGTATTTAATTACAACCGCAAATAAATACTTATCAAGAACAAAGAAATAAAAGTCAACCAAAGATAATTAACCATTTCAGTGAATACCTTGTTAGTAGCGCGTCTCGACTTAACGTTTGGTAAATCTTAAATCAAAACCCAAATCATTGACGTTCAATAATTCACACGAGTTCGACTGGATAGTTCCACTCAATAGTCACTGCAGTCAGTAGCCTGACACTACTATTTATACACCTGGCGGAAAACACATATTCATAAGTCCAGAGTGTCACGTTCGAACCTCTGTGTCGGTAGTTACTCATTTTCTTATATGATAACGATAGTATGAGAAAATCTAATAGGTACCTATCATAAATTGAAAATTTATTGGTCTAACAGTTTCTCAACAAACGTCATTGTAAGTAAGGCCTATAAAGCTAAAGTAGTTAAAATTCAATAAAATATTAGTTTACTAAAATATTTTCTCAAATTCTTAAGATTACTGTGTAGTTTTCACGGTAGAGTAATGGATAGCGGCTTGGATTGAGGAATCGGAGAGCTGAGTTCGAATTCCATAATATTCACTTACGTGCTAATACCCCTGGGAAAGGTATGGATCCTCTTCTTCTCTCCCCAGCTGTGGGTAAATAGCAGGACAGGCCGTGTTCTATAGCCTTGGATGGCAACTGGTCTACTGCAGAATGAAATGGCAACCTACTGTGGGGAAAAATCTGTCTCGTCAGTCACGTATCGAAAGATACACAATCGCTTAAGCGTGTATCACACATGGTACATAACTGTGTAATTTTAAAATGATATATAAAAAAAAGTTCATTCACGTCGTATTCGTCAAGTAATTTATTTCAGTTCTGTCTCCCTTATATAAATTTCCCAAACATCAGGCGGTCAATAAATCCCTCAACACGTCAGAAAAACACCCCCGTGTAAAAAAAAAAAAAATCAAAAAATGCTTTCAATGATATTTTAAAGTAATATTTTATGCTTTTAACGATATTTTAAAGTAATATTTGTTTCAATTCTGATTAATTAAACTTTAATTCAGCTAATTTTTCCCAAGTAATCTTTCAGAAAAGTATATCTTATTTTTGAAAGATTTGTTAATAAAGAGAATTATTTTGTGTTGACAGATTTGTCAATATGGACGGATTTAAGGATTATACTAATAAGGAGAATAAAAAAAGATTCCAGTCAACTTCGGTTTGAAACACTGACGTATTTTGTTTGGTGGAAATATGAAATTTAATTTTTATTTCTTTCTCTTTCTTTTTTTCCGCTTGTTTCGTTAAAAATTACTGTTAAGCTTATTGTTGTATTTTTGCACTATTTTAATAGAGTGGTCCATTTGTAAAAAATGGGGGGTGGGGATTATTTTGGAAATTATTTATGTACATTAGCATTCTTTAGTTCTTCCTTAGGCTACGATACCTTTCAGGATGGGAAAATGTTGATTTTTATATCGATTTAGAAGTTGGGTCCAGTTTATTTTTCCTCATTATGTCTCCTAGAAATTTCAATTATCTCTTTCGAGATTCTAAGTATGTATTTCTTTTTTGTTTCCATTTTCTCTAAAACTTTATCGTTGCTAACATGATCTTAAAGATCGCATTTCTATATACCGTGTCCCTTCAGGACGTGGGTGACCATGGCTCTCCACAACTTCCTGTTCCTTGTAGCCCTTTAGTTTGTGTTTTTTCTCTCTTAATCCATGTTCTTCCAGTCAATTGCACAAGCTCGTTAGGTTGGTTATTCACCGCTTTCCATTGTCCTACTTGCCTTCAATATGTCATGAGAGTATTAAATTTTCTGAGCCCTCTTTTCTCATGACGTGTCTTAGGAATTTCAATTATCTGTTTCTGATTTTAAGTATATATTTCTTTTTTGTTTGCATTTTCTCTGAAACTTTATCGTTGCTAACATGTTCTTAAAGATCATGATAAGCCAGATAAAGTCTTTAACGAGAACATACGTATTAAGTGGGAAATAATAAAACTTAATAAAAAAAGGAGATCAAACATTTTTAACAAAATCTCGTCACGACTGTTGTGGTGAAGGCAACCACAGTTGTCTCCACCTAGAAATTCTTCTACATGCCGTGACCCTTCAGGATGTGGGTGATCATGACTCTCCACAAATTCCTGTCTTTTTTAACCCTGTAGTTTGTTTTTTTTTTTTTTTTTGCTATCACTTCTAATCCCTTGTCTGCCAGACATTTACACACGCTCATTTGGTTGGTTATCTGGATAAACAGACATCCATTTTAAACAGACGGATTATTTAAATAGTATAGTGCAAAATAATAATAAGAATCTGGGATTTCCTTCCTAACCTTTTGTTTTAAGTGGTGTGGAATTTCAATATCTTGATTATGCCATTATTTTCTCTTCGAATTAGATGCGTTATCCATTTGTGTCTGTTACGTCTTCAAGTTCTGCGAGTGTGATACACCAAGTCACAAGGTTAGAAGAATCATCGTCCCCTCGAAGATCTACCGGAAATGAAGGGAACAAAACACTCAATCTACAGAATGCACTTTCCACGTCGAAAACCGTTACCCTTCTTCTATGTGTCGTGTTCCTTCATGGCGTTGGCAATCATGGCGCGCCATAACCTTACGTTCTTTGTAGCTCTTAAGCAATGTTTTTCATTTTGTTATCTCCTTATTTCTGTTCTGCCGGCCATCTACACAAGTTCGTTTGGTTGGTTATTCGCCGCATTCCTCTGTCCCTTTTGTCTTTAATATGTCATGTAAGTGTTAAATTCTCCAATCCCCCTTTCCTCATTATATTCCCTAGAGATATCAATTGATTCTAAATATGTGTCCTTTCTATTTCTTCCCCCCACCTAAAACTTGCTGAGATCCGTGTGTAATAATTGTTCTCTCTTCCTTTTAAATATTTGTGGGATGCCTATCTTCTGCAATACAACTTGCCTTATTATTGCACAATTGAACGAGGCTTGGTGGATAGAGACGTCAACGTGGCAGTGCTCACAAGTGCGTGCAAAGTTTTGTCCTTGGCCTATATATACTGATATGGGCAACCCACATTAAACTGATCTTGGCTCACTTCCTACCCCCGTTGGGGCAGGTAAACAAAGAGATCGTGAGTGTTTAAATCAATGTGAAAACTGTCAGGCACGCCTGCAAATGACAATGGCCATCGATACTTGATCGATAATATCGAAATGGAACGAACAAGGAGATCGATTTGCGATGTCGGTTTTTGGTTGTGTAAGCGCCATTGAAGTGCTTCTAAGGAAAGAAGATACATATTTTGTTCACTATATTATGAATTAAACGAAGATTATGTGGCGTAAGATATTATGCAAATGTATCTAACTGGGAAATTCATCCTGAGCTATTGACTTTGAAGGAAAATAGACAGAGTGGGAGAAACACTGAGTGGGAGATGTATCTATGAATATTGATAATGGACATAGATAGATATGGAAGATAGATAGATAGATAGATAGATAGATATGAAACATAGATATGGAACATAGATAGATAGATATGGAACATAGATAGATAGATAGATAGATATGGAACATAGATATGGAACATAGATAGATAGATATGGAACATAGATAGATAGATATGGAACATAGATAGATAGATATGGAACATAGATATGGAACATAGATAGATAGATGAACCGTAAGCGTTCTCAAAGCAAATTTGTTCAGGAAAATAACTCACTCTCCAACAAACGCCGTAGCCAAAAATGCCCGAATTTTCCTTCTTCGGCAGATCGCACACAAAACACGAACTTTTTTCCGGGGTACCTGATTATCTCGTTCACTACACTCCCCCCTGTCACATAAGTGACACTCATGGGCGGGCCTCTTTATTCTTAAGCTTCTCCGGAGCGGGGCGACTGTTGGAGGAGATTGTGTGTTATGTTCTGAGGTTTCTTCTGATCTGACAACCTCATGCGCAGAGTCTTCATCATCTGAAGAATGTTCTGAAGATTCTTCTTCTGAGGATTCTTCTGGTCTGACAGCCTCACGCACAGAGTCTTCACCATCTGAAGAGGTGCTCGCCCTACCTCCGATGGTAATTATTTGTTCCCTATCTGAGCACTCACTGCTAGTGTCACTTGTTGACATATCTGTACCTACATAGCGACGCAAGTCCTTTATGTGTCTTGGTATGCCATCAACCAGCACAGAACGCGAGTTACTTAGTCCAGTGACATGCCCCACCCGGTACCGGGTTGTACACCAGCTATGTGGAGATTTCACCCACACGCGATCGCCCAAGTCATACGGCGCTCGTTCGTTTATCCGTTCAGTTGAACGCGTTGCGTCAATGCCTCGTAGCCGGACTTTGTACTGATAAATCATGTTGGCTGGCGTAGTTGAGGGCGATACATTATTGTCTCTCGGAGTAACATTGTACCAATACACCGCCTCCATTATGGAACACTGCTTCCTAGCAGCGATTCTTTGATGCTCCGATGACATCGCTCGATTATGCCATTCCCTGATGGGACATATGCGCAGCGAAATCTGAGATGTACTCCCCACGAATCCACAAAATCTTTGAATAGTCCACTGCGGAATGCAGTGTCGTTGTCAGTGAGGAGTTCCGTCGGAGGTCCACGTTCAAAGAACAATGACCCCAAGTGCTCAATGACGCTTGCGGAATCCTGTTGATATGTTGCGTATCCTTCTCGGGACGCAACCAATACGCATCTTCCACGACAGTTTCACCTACTTCAAGAGACACTCCTGTTGCAAGGGAGCTCGCCTCGACCCAGACGTTAAATTCACATCCGTCAACGCACCATTTACCACGTACGGGATCGTTTTGACGCACCCTAGTAATGACTTCCGCTATCATGTGTCTAAGGGGAGCATCATTTGTTGTGTCATCCCAGCCGGAAGTGACAGCAGTCACCCTACGTTTAATAAATGCAGTTGCAATGCGGATCCACCCGCCCACGGGAAAATGTCCTACCAGATTTCCACATAACGAAAACACGCTGCGTCGGGTCATGTGTTTGGAAATGTCCGGGAGCTCGCTTCCACATTTCCAGTAAAGCATGTTGTGCTCCCCCCAGACCTGCAAGCTGAGCACTCGAGCACCATCCTCCAGTCGTTCTGGGTTCTTACATTCGAGTCCAAAGTCAGCAAGATGCTTTCTCACCTGTGAAGCGGGTACTAAGGTTTCGTTGATGTAGATGTCGTCAATGTAGGCTGACGTCGCTTGACGAATTGTCTCATCCTGGGATAGCACAGCATCCACGATGGCTTTCATGATGGCCGGCGCCACATTGAGTCCGAATCCCATTCGGGTTAAGCAGTATCTCGTCCCATTAAGGATCACCGTCTGAAATGGCCACAGTGACCGGTGCACGCGTACCTGCAAGTAGGCCTTTCGAAGGTCAATCACAGAGACATTGGATCCCTTCGTTCGCCATTCTCTCAATTTTTGTGCACACACATCAGCATGAGCTGTGTATGTGTCTACATGTTCGTTCAGTTCTCTATAATCTAGTACAGGGCGCACCTTTCTCTTGTTCTTTTGTACCACGGCCATCAACGGGATGAGGCCTCTTGGAGGACCAAGCTCTTCCTCGGGATACGGAGTCAGCCATCCGTTATCCAGCCACACCTGCAATTCGCGCTGGTATTCTTCCTTGACGCGTTCGGGCACCGAATATTCTGACACTCGGTTCTGGAGCTTTTCTGGTGGGTTATTTTCCGACCATTTCCAAAATGCTGTCCTTGTCTTCGTCCTTTGGTCGAACTCTGCGCTAAAGTCGGGCTCGTTGATCTTCAAAGTAGCACAGATGGGCGGATCAGAAAACTTGACTTCGCCCACCTCTATAATGCGTACGCCGCCCAGTTCCTTAATAATGTCCATCCCAAGGAGCAGATCAAAACCTAATAACGCGCTGTCCACGACCAACACACTGACTGTGACAGGGTCACCGTTGTTAATACTGAGTTTGATGCTTCCAACTCCCCGGCTTTTGAGAGCCTTTCCATCAGCCGTTAGTACGTCCATCTTTTGTCTGCTCCACTGTCGGCAAATCGAACCGTTCGTGAGTGACCGAGAGCAGCCCGAATCTATTAAAGCGGTACGCGTTATTCCATTGATGCGTACCTTAATCACAGGGAGCGCCTCTTTCATGCTCGGTGCGGGGAAGAGACCGGCGCTGACGTCGCGTCCCCCATTCCATTTCCCGGGCACTTAGAGGCAATATGACCTACTTTATGACACTGGAAGCATCGTAGATCGAGACGTGCCTTTCTCGCCGACCCGCTGCGCATTTCTTCGCGTTGATAGCGGCAGTCTCTGGCAAAATGATTCGGCCCAGAGCACCGATAGCAGGTGGCAACGCCATGGCGACGAATGGCTGGGGTCGGACCTTCTTTGACTTCAGTTGGTTGAATAACTGCGGCCACTGGTTCATCAGCCTCTTTTTCGTCGATCATGACAGCACGGGCTATGGTCAACAATTGATTGAGCGTCAGGTCTTCCATTCTGGATGATGCGCGGAGTATCTGCTTAACATGACTGGGCAATCCAGAAACGAAGGCACATGTCATCCATTCTTCAGGAAGCGGTGTGATTGGAACGGCGAGCTTCTTTTAATTCTGCCAAATATACGTCTACTGTCTCGCCAGGTCGCAGACGCCGTGCCTGGAATTGGTCGTAGGCCACGAACCGGTCAGTTCCAAACGCGGTTAGTAGAGCGTGATTTATTTGCTCAGTGTCACTTTTCTGTTCTTTACTCAGCTGCCTATACACAGCAAGGGCACCGCCATTCAATCGCAGAGGAAGAATCCGATCAATCTTCGATATCTCGCATAATTCGCAGACCAGTTCCACCTTTTCGATCCATTCAACCACAGACTGTCCACTAGTATCACCACTGAATTCGGGGATGAGTTTTATATCGAACGGTCTTTCCGCCATCTTGCGAGAGACAAAGTAAATGCCGAAATAGCTTGAACCGTAAGCGTTCTCAAAGCAAATTTGTTCAGGAAAATAACTCACTCTCCAACAAACGCCGTAGCCAAAAATGCCCGAATTTTCCTTCTTCGGCAGATCGCACACAAAACACGAACTTTTTTCCGGGGTACCTGATTATCTCGTTCACTACAATAGATAGATAGATATGGAACATAGATAGATAGATAGATAGATATGGAACATACATATGGAACATAGATAGATAGATATGGAACATAGATATGGAACACAGATAGATAAATATAGAACATAGATAGATAGATAGATATGGAACACAGATATGGAACATAGATAGATATGGAACATAGATAGATAGATATGGAACATAGATAGATAGATATGGAACACAGATATGGAACATAGATAGATAGATATGGAACATAGATATGGAACATAGATAGATAGATATGGAACATAGATATGGAACATAGATAGATAGATATGGAACATAGATATGGAACATAGATAGATAGATATGGAACATAGATATGGAACATTGATAGATAGATAGATATGGAACATAGATATGGAACATAGATAGATATGGATATACATAGATAGATAAGGAACATAAATAAATATGGGCATAGATATGAACAAAGATAGATATGGACATAGATAGACATGAACATAGATATGGACGCAGATTGATAGATAGACAGATATGGACGTAGAGAGAGAGAGAGATGGACATAGCTACATATTGATATAGATAGATATAAACATAGATATGGATATAGATAGATGTGGTAACAATATATGCAATTGATTTATGACTAGAAATGCAGTCTTGTACTGGGCAGTTAAATTGATACACTATATTGGTCATCGCTAGTTTAGAACTGATAAGATAATTTTGATTAGTGACAAGGTTTGCAGTTTTCCATTTTCTGTAATATATGATGTGAAGGGCTTATCGGAAAAGATAAAGAACTGTGGTCCATATAGGGACATCATGACAACTTTCAGGATTAACACGATGCAGATATCTCTTCTTGATAAGACTACCCACAGAAGTAGACATGATTAAGGATTGTGTGTATGCCATCCCGTACAGTTGTGACAAGAAATATCAAGGACAAACAAGCCGCACCTTACCATAAGACTGCAGGAACAACATTAGGCGAAATAGAAATAATCAGGAATGGCTGACCATATATGCAGGGAAAAGGGAGATCACTGCCCTCTGTTGGATGAAGATGAACATCACTGAACAATACGAAAACTTAAGAAATCAGCGCATATGCATGGCTACAAAAATCTCCTTAGCCGACCAAGCATAGACATGCATATAATATGGTAACCAGTAATACAGACAGCAAAACAATAACAAAAAAGAAAATGCAATATGAGCTCTTGTAAAAAAAAATGAAAGTAAAAAATTTAGGCTAATAAGTCTCCCCCAAATTCACTCATTGATGTCCCCAAGTGGATAAAACTTTAGTTGAGTGATCGAAAAGTTACTTGACCCAAAGAGTTGTAGGTTCAATACCTGGCTACAACAGAGGAAACAAAATTGGAGAGTTGAGTTACCAACGAGAATTAACTGAAACTGAGATATCCAAAGGCATGGCACGTGGAATTAGAACAATCTACCCACACCTCGTATAAATAAAGGGTTCAATTCGAAATTCCAACTAATATAAGCTGAAGAAGGCCGGCGTGTACAACGGCCGAAATGTCGTGAATATAGCAATAAAGATGAGGGCAACAGTCCGAACAATGTAAATAATGTAAATAGCTACAATACTTAATCTCAGAAATATCAACAAATCTAAAACTCTTTCTGCCAAAAATAAACAATGTAAATAGTGCAAGTAGTGTTGGATGGTAGGATTATGAATTTTGTGCTGTTCTTGTTAGAATTGCTATCGGTTGTGTCTAGTGTTGCATTTATCGCAACAATTAGTTATCCATAATCCTAGGATCTTCACCACCACGTCCAAAGCAATCGGAGATATAATTAGGAAGAGAAATAATTCCAACACCAATTCAGATGCCGTTGCTTCTATATAAATAAACACGAATATCAGTGTGTCACACTTTTTCAACTTTACTCCTAGAGGCCGTAGCCCAATATATCATACCATTTTGGAATCAGGCCAACTCCGTGAGCAAATTAAAAAACATTCCGGGTCGGATCCGGACCTGCAATCCTGAAATTTTGGATTCCCAAGTTTTCATTGCTGCCATTGTTTTCGGCAATTTCTTTACGTGATTTTTTGCCACGAATTGTTTGTACAGTTTGTTATAACTTATAAATTTGGTAATAATCGAAATTAATTGCGAAAGTCACCCATGAAATAAAAATCATTGCTTATACGGAAAGTAAGGACCTACGTACATCAAATTGTCTTTCAATTAAGTGGCGTCAGAAGAATTATCATTGAAGATTTAAAAGGCAAGCTTAAACATTAATTCAATACTTAAATGCAGCGACCAATTTTGAGTTCTTCTGTAGTTTATAACCTATACGGTAGCAATATGCCTAGCAAAAAGGAACCCCCGGCAACAGAGGACCAGATTTCAATAAAAAAGAGCGAAGGTTGCAGCGAGAAAAAGAAAATCCCGTGTAAATGAAAACCCAGATCCAACGGCAGCAAGTAGAGCTTCCAATGCTGAGAAAATGCAAAGACTTAGGGGCTCTGAAACTCATGAAGATGTCGAAGATCCAATCAAGAGACCTCCACAGGAGCTAGCTTAAATGCCGCCCGATATGGGGGCTTTTAAGCTAGTGTTGACTGATTCAACCATTTTCTTTTGATTTCACGATAAAAAATGATTGAATCCGTGAACACAGCAATAATAACAATATCTCCACACGTGACAGTAATTGACGTAATTTTCAGTTAACAATATGAAAATAGCGTCCTCTAAATTCTTCCAGTTGCTAAGGACATTTTGTTTTTGTTATTATTAGTTACTTTGTTTAAATAAATTCATTTCGTTTTTTGCCTCGAGAAAGTCCACATTGGACGAAACGCATCGGCAATTACTACAGTTTTCCTATTGTCATTTATATTTATAAATATTGTCTTTTCTACAGGTTAACTCTGAGAAATTTTCACATATATATTTTCTCCCCTCCCATTTCAGTATATCACTTCCGTTAAGTTAACCGTCTAAATAGGTCATGGTCTGGTCATTCCTCCTCCTCCAATACAAAGTATGCTTGAGAGAGATATGAAATTAATCCCTCCCTATACTCTACCATGTCTCTTTAACTATCCCTTTTACACTCTGTTGAAGTACAAAAACTTACACTACCCATCAATTTTAATTTCATTTTTCGTTTCGTTTCATTTTTGGAAGTGCTATCTGATGATCTGGCGTCCTTTAAAATGACTCTGGTGAAATAAATTATTATAATGATACCTTAAAGTGGTCTGTTTTTCTTTTAAATATTAGCCCTGGATTTCATCCTCCTTGGGATTACCCATACGGATTACCAAGTTCTTCATAACTTTATATATATATATATATATATATATATGGGGTGGATGTGTGTACATATACAGGGTGCAATGACTAAATTGTCGTCTAAATTACGCAAAAATTAAAATAACACTGACATCTCATTTTAACAGATATATTTATCAAAATTACACAAAAACATCTTGAAGTATACTATTGAAAGAGTAAAATTGTTCAAAAAATTCGACATTGGCTTCATCCACGGTCCCCAGACAACTCCAGAATCTCCTGCAAAACTTCTGGGCGGTCTCTTTGTTTAACTTGGTGAATGCCATAATCCTTGCCCTCACCTTTGGTATTCAAAGGAGCTTTGTTGGCCTCTCGCTCAACTGTGCTCCTCACATAATAATCAAGGGTATCACAGTCTGGGGAGTTAAGTGGCCAGATGTAAGAGGTGATGTGGTCGCATAAATTGTTTGATAGCCATAACTGAGCATGTCGCAGAGTCCTGTTGCCAGACATAGGGTTTTCCAGCAGCCACCCTCTTGGCCAAATGTGGCACTACCTCCTCAAGACACTTGATGTAGGCCTCTGTGTTGAGTGTGAGGCCCTCACCAACAAATTCGGGAGTTCCTTTCTTATCAAAACTACCAGAGTGAGTTTTCCAAGCTGCGTACATTCGTAATCACCATGAGACTCATCCAACTCATTCCGAATCCTCTGTACTGTCTTCATATTGACAACCAAACACTCTAAAATGTTCGTATTGGAGCTTCCGGTACGAATGCCAAGCAGTCTTGCCGTTTCCAAATTCCGGGCGAAGTGAATTGCGTCATGGTGTTCTTTTTCTCACAGACAGTGGCCAACTGACCCTACTTTACCGTGCAGTCGACAAAATCGAAAAAAAAAACAACGCGCATAAAATGGGGACAATTTACTCATCGTACCCTGTGTGTGTGCGTGTGTGTGTGTACATATACGTGTGTGTGTATACAAATGTGTGTATCTTTGTGTGTGTACATATACATGTTTATTTATATATTTTGTAAGAGGGTGAACTGGGATATACCTTTGTTGGTAATATGTAATAATTTGAATCCAGTCGAATGATCACCATGAAATTCTTAATGAAAACAGGAACGACACGGAAACGTATACTTATAATCAGAAAGAGACAGATTGAATTTTTGGGATGCATAATAAGGAAAGAAGGTTAAGAAAATTTAACACACACAAGATATATTGAAGGCAAGAGAAGAAGGAAGAAATACTGGTTAACCTACTTGACAAGTTTGTGCGAATTGATAACAGATAAGAGGTTGTAGCCCAACATATCATACCATTTTGGAATCAGGCCAACTCCGTGAGCAAATTAAAAACATTTCGAGCCGAATCTTGACCCGCAATCCTGAAATTTTGGATTCCCAAGTTTTCATTGCTGCCATTGTTTTCAGCGATTTTTTTTACGTGATTTTTTGCCACGAATTGTTTGTACGTTAACAGTTTTTATAACTTGGAAATAAATTTGGGAATAATCGAAATTAATTGCGAAAGTCACCCTTGAAATAAAAATCATTGCTTATACGGAAAGTAAGGACCTACGTACATCAAATTGTTTGTAAATTAAGTGGCGGGAGAAGAATTATCATTGACAAAAATTTATGATAAAGTGCCAAAAATTACTTGGAATAACAAAAAGGAAGGAAGCGACGCGTGGAGACACATGATCGCCTACGTGCTGAAAGGACTTTTCATATGAAAGATGTCGATTGAAGTTATTTTATGAATGTATGTGATGTGGTTGTTGGAGATCCCCGAAAACCTATGAGACCGCACCTGTGGAAAACCTGGCCGATAAAGATAAAATAGGATTGAGTAGACCGCAAAAAATAAATAAATAAATAAATTTAAAATGAATAAAATAAAATAAAATAAAATTTTAACATAATTAAATTAAATTAAAATAAAATAAACGAATACAATAGCAGAACACGTGCTAAAAACGTAAAACTTGTAATTCGGCCGGATTAGAAATTAAGCGGAACTAATTTTGTTACAGTGAACACGGTGCATATGAGAAACTATTAGGTTGGTTTCAAAAATAATGTCGTTTTTTGACGCTCAGCTTAACGTTAAAAACGACATTATTTTTGCACCAACCTAATAGTACCATAGTACCACCCACCGCTGGAAATGATTGGGGGCGGGGAGGGGGGGTAAAATATGTTTACAGTGGACAAATGTTAAGATTGTAATGGACGCAGTTAACAGAAGATTGTAATGGACGCAGTTAACAGACGGGAAGAAGGTGAAAGCATTTACAATAATTGATTTCAACTAGTTGATAACTTTATACATATATTTTTTATATATGTTGATTTTTTTTTTCCAAGCACACCTTAGATGTGGCACAAGGCCGAAAGTATGGAGCACCCAGTGTGAATCGAACTCGCTATTCAGGCGTAATTAATCTAGTGAGACAAGCTTGCTAACCATTACACTACGTTGAAGTACCGAAATGATTTTCTAAGCGTAGCTTAAATGTGGAACAAAGCTGAAAGTACAAGGCACCCAGTAAGGCTCGAACTCACTATTCAGTCGTAATTGATCTAACGAGAAAAGCTTGCTAACCACTGCAAAACATCGAAGTGGCCAATGATTTTCTAAGTGTAACTTAGTTGTGGTCCAAGTCCGAAAGTGTGGATCAAACTCACTGTTTGGTTGTAATTGATCTAGCGAAACAAACTGACATATATTTATATATAAAGAACACCATAGCTTAAAAAAGGGAAATTATATTACCGTGTTTAAAGATTGCTAAAAAAAATAATAAAAAAGAAAAAAAAACATTGAAGATGAGAGGTAACGTGTGTTTGCGTGATGCGCCAGGTGGTTTGGTTGGAATTAAGTCGTCGGCTTTCCGGTTGCTCTTTCACACGAAAGGGGCAGAACTTGTCTTGTACTCCATTTCGTCCTATGACAAAAAAATGGGCTTATGTCCCTTTCTTTTATTTCACGAAATAGTGCGTTACCTAGTGGGCGACTTGGCAGAAAAGGTGGGGTAATCCTAGAGGTTACAGGACGCCGCCTCTTGAATCAAGAATGAAACAGATTAGAAAAGGCGGGATAAATATCAAAAAGAGGGTTTCGTGGCGCGATCTCTCGACAAAACATAACATTGAAACCAACTTTTTTTTTCTTTTCCTGTGTGAAACATTAGCGGCTTGAATGCCCGAAAAATATCGTAGAAAATGTCTTCCGACAGGAAATGAACTTGTATCCTACACGGAACCGTCATTGAACATACTATGCCATTGAGCTACAGATGAAGTGCCTGGTTAGTAAAGTCAAATTACTGTTTTTAAGCAACAAATTTCCCATGATTTTTCTCGAACGGTCATATCTTAAC